>OZ004682.1:11365245-11516937 GCA_963924505.1 Agonopterix alstromeriana
CGTCATGATTTTTCATTTCTCATAGTTACTTTTAAAGTAGGTAATTGTTTATATATGATGATGCATTTCCTCCCTAGGGCGGAAAAGTAATAAAAAAAAAATCCGTGTATACTGAGCAAAGGCAGAAACCTATACAGACACAATTCGATAACAGATTCTTCTAAATGATGTTCTGGCGGGAAGACTTGAAATGCAAACCACGGAGTGTGATAGAACAGTTTAAGTATTTATTTTTAGCTTTAACAAATACTGACAAACTTAACAAACTGAGTAAACAAAGAAAATATGAAAATGATTTTAAAGTTAACAAAATGAACGAACAGGTTCCACAATGTAGAAGCCCCCAGATTTTATTTTATATACCGAGAAAGAATTCGAGTTAGAGAAGATCCATGCTAGCCAGTGTTGCATTCCGTACTATAATTATAGTATTTTTAAAATGCATGTGACAAATTCAGGCGCTACCGTGGACGAAGTATATGTTCACGTTTTTCTGCTTACTTAATTGCCCAGTCATTTTACGGAGTTTTGTTAGGAGGGGTAGGGAGTAATTATGAATGGTACTTTTAAACTGTAGTCGGTTCAACATGAACAACTCGGACAACATGAACAACTCGGACAAAGATGACAAATCTTAGAACTTGGACAACATGAACATGTCAACTCAGTTGTCCAAGTTGACCGAGTAGTCCATGTTGACCGAGATCTCAGAATTGACCATGTTGTCCGAGTTGTTCGTGTTGGCCAAATTGTTCATGGTGCCGAGTTCTCAGAATAGACCATGTTGTGCGAGTTGACCACGTTGTCCGAGTTGACCATGATTTCCGAGTTGTTCATGTTGACCGAGTAATGGCTATGACTTTATACAAGAAGGATATTTTTTATTTTGTTAAGCAGTTTGCTTATTGGGAACTAGTTTTCCTCATGGTCAAATCAGCACGTCTAATAATTTGTATTAGCGCGCAACTCAGCTTTTTTCATACATGTCACGGTAAGCGCGACTTTCTCCCTCCGAAAAGCACGTCAACAGGTTCAGCGAAGGCGCGTCGCGCGTCGCAGAGAAATCATACTAGACGTGCCACGTTTGACCACGAGCACAGACGTGTGACTAAGGCCGAGATTCAGAGACGATTTGTAAGTCATAGTTCGGACTCCCTTATGTCAAAATCCATACATTTTCGCCACGCTTACTCGTAGCTCGAGCTAAGACCAAAAAAATCGTCTCTGAATCTCTGCCCTCGAGGAAGCAACGGTTCCGGTTTTTTCAAAACTAATACATTCTCTTTCGTAAACATCTTTTTTGGTATTACGCCAAAAAGTAAAATAAAAAAGTTGTAAAAAAAACAAAGCCACAGAATACGTAAGCAAAGATTAGGTTTCATTTCACGTAACCTTCTTTGTTCATTTTAGGTATTTGCAATTATATTCTTCGTAGAGAATTATGTGCTTTAAATACTTTTGTTCAATTTATTCGATATAAGTTGAACAAAATTGATATGTTTTTCTCATTTTACCACAAGTCCGATAAAAAGTTTTTGTCCGTTTTTTACAACTGCGTGTACAGGAACGCGCCACAACCGAAAGCGACGTTGCCGCTTCGACACTTTCAAATTAGTAAGTGTTTCACATCTTCGTTTCTGTAATTCAAAATTGCCCTAACATTTCGTTGCTATTTTAAATGGAATATAGTTATTAATGCATTTTCAGTGGACTGGCGGTATAGAAAAATATTGAATAGAAAGATTCGAATTTTAAAAACTTTCAACGCTAGCGGATAAAATTCACTTTTGATGTCGAATGATAAACATAATCTTTCCGAGCTTGTGACAATGATATTATAAATGTTACTACCGTAACTTGTGAGGTGACAAAAATATAATATCCCAAGAAGTTTTAATTTGTGGTCACCATCCTCAGTTTATTTGAACAGAATTTAACTAAGTTATTTTTCTCATTTTTCACGCCGTTAATCCAGGATCTGAAGTTGGTAAGATTTAGTAGCATTTTACTACTAAATATTGGAGGCTTGGCATTATTGTAGGTGTTATTTTCATGGTTTTACAGATTATTTGTTATTTTGAAACGTGTGGATTGAGAGATCACAATTAAATGCCAATTACATAGAATGAGGACATATTTGTTATGTATTCTTTCTTTTACAAAATTCCTTGCAGTTTCTACTAAAAGTTAAACTGACATAATATCGATTTATTTAATAAATTAACGATATATCGCTATCATTACAAATTTCATGCGTGTGGATTGAGAGATCAGTGAAAAGAATTTGTGATTTTTTTTTATACGATGCTGTGTATCATGTTATATGGTAGATTCATTGTAAATAAAGTACTATTAAATGTCTGTAAACAAAAACTTGGTTTAAACTTAATACTTTCCCAGATCTAGAAGGACCACTGTGAGGATTGAGAGATCACACATTTTAGGCTGTATCTTTTTAGTTATCGCTTTACAAATTCCAGGACGCAATTCTACAATTGTTTTACAACTACTACTAAAACCTGCGGTACTTTATTTACGAATTCGCGAGGTGATCTCTCAGTGCACACACACATAAGGAATGTGATCAAAAGAGAAAGAAATGTACCATAATCTCTTTACAATAAATGCTTAAGTGGGTATATATGACTGGATACTTACTTTCTTTCTTTCATGCAGTTTGTTTGTTTACGTTTTACTGTGAGGGTACAGCTTTGTAACGTCCAAGATATGTCGGATAGTATATGAATCCAATAAATTAATTACATTTGGTAATTAGAATTGGCCAAAAAGCTAAATAGGAATCGGAAAATCTCGTCGTCCTTATTTGGAATGAAGTATAGTTACAATCAAGGAAATGAGCGATTGTTTTCTGTTCCAAAGGAGATGGCAAAAAAAAAACAGTATCGCCAGAAATGTCATATGTGCCGTTTTTATAGGCATAATAATAATTGTGTACATCAAAAATAAATACTAATTTACTGCAAAAACGACGCGGTATACTAGATATTTTTAATTAACGCAAAAACAATCTGACCTGGTCTGACCATCCTCTTAAAAAAACCGTCAGCATATTAAAAAGCACCCTGAATGAAGTCGGTCCGATAAAAACGGAGTAGGTACCTACAGGTCACTACCTTACATTTTTGATAAATTGAGGGCATCACATACAGAAAATATTTCAATTTGTTAGGATAAAGATTTGCTTACTTTTAACAAGATGCAACGTGTAGGTATCGATACTATGCACATAGTATGATCAACGATAAACTGCCGCCAGTTGCGCCCGCTACACGAGCAACGCCCTCCCCGCGCGCCCCACATCTGTGATTTTTGGTGTTTATTAAATTACTCGGAATCCTGTACAGATTTATAAGGGATTCTTTTTGATTAGAGAAAACACAAATTTGCTCTATTAGGTTCCGTTAGAATAATCAAAGTGTCTTTTATGTGCGAGGGTTAAAATTAAATAAAACTTTATTAAAAAAAAAGTATCGCAGTCACATTGGTGATAATTCTTAAAGTTAATAGTTGTAACTATTTACATACTGTGACAAAATATCACTGTCTAAAAAATTCTCGTTTTGAAGTTACAATGTGTTTTATACGAAATGTTGAATATCTTCTCGAAAAAATGATATTAATCGGGGATTATTAGTGTTATCATTAAAACGTATGGAAATAAACCGTCCTGTATAAAATCACCAGTTGTCCATTTTTTGTTCATACCTAAATTTTTATTTTTTTCTTTTAGGTTTAATTACTCCATATTACACAATTATAAATCGGAGATTATTGTGAATTTATGTTTTTCAGGTATTTATCTATCATTATTCCAAATTATCACCCAAAGTGCAATTAATGCAATCTGCTCCATACAAAGCTCGCTAGATTTCCCCGACTATTATTCTTTGGCCTATTTACTATAAATAGACAATATTTTCGATAAACTAGTGTTTTAAAATTCAAAACATTGTTCGTTTGTTAGTATGTATTTTAATGCAGATTATTTCAGGCCGAGTTTAAGATGACTTGACGGCGATCATGCGGCGATATCGGTGGCTCAGTCCTAGAGCTTTGTCAGGGCAAACAGCGCGGTGCGATGGTAGTGTGTGAACAAGAACAAACGTGTTTTCGGTCCGTCATAAAACCGTGCCGAGTACTAGCGGTGGCGCCGAACTACTCGAATCTTCGGCGGCTGGGATGACGGCGCTCGGGTGACGGGCGTGCAGTGGACAGGTGGCCATAGTAAATGTATTCGCTACTTCGGCGCCATCATCTCGTTTCCGGTGACGGCGGCGGTAGACAAACTGCCTTGACTACCCGCTCGGGGAATTAGTCGTGAGCATGTGCTATGACTTATCTTAGTATGGGGGCTGGTAAGCCAGCAACACTTGCCCCCAGGCATCAAAGACTTCTGCATATGTCACTGTACACTGTGTTTCCAGGATGCATTTCCTAATTTGAGTAGCGATAAGAGGAAGTAGAATGAGGCGTTTTTCAAAAGCAGTAAAAATAAACAATTTTCCAAGTCTCCATTTTTCATTCGTTGCAAAATTTTGCTTTAAGGACGGCAAATAGTACGCTGCAACTCCCTTTTAAAATAATTATAGGCTCGGGGCTGCCTGTAGAAGCACCCCTGTTTTGTCGTAGGTTGTGAATTTGCCAGCCAGCCTTAATTCCTGCAAAAGAAAAATCATATGTAAGTAACGAAAATCAAATAAACCAGCTACAAAAAAAACATTTTCATCAAATAAAAGTATCTGCCAACAAAACAAATACAATTCTTTCATCCAGCAAATGGGAAAAGTTTTTGGCCACATCGCGTCTTGCTGCCGGTATGATTGATGTGATGACTGACAGATCACGCGTTGGCTGATGGCAAATAAAATACTGTTGTCTATTGTTCTTTTAATTTTAGTTTCTTTTGTTTGTTTTTATCGACGTTGGGTGGATGTCATGCTCTGGTTTCTTATCGTATAAGCCCTACGATGAGAGAGTAAATATCTATGCCATTAATTATGAGGACCCGGTTGGTGTGATGGTGGGTTAGATGGTGAATGGTTTGGGGAATTATACTGTGTGTTACAAAAGTAAAAATAAACATTCAAAACTTTGAAGGGGGTTGTTTAGACCATCTAACTGAACAACTTTCACTATGGGACCAACATCGAAATCGCAAGAAAAAAAATCTGCTATCCCATACATTTAGCTCGAGTAGATTTGTAGTTAAGTATGGAACATCACTTTTTTTTTTCGCGATTTCGACGTTGGTTTCATAGTGAAAAAGAATATTGAAACTAATTTAACTTAGAAAAGAGTGTAAGTGAAAACCATTGGGTAAAAATGCTCCAAATGGCCCATCCGATTTAATTTCAATCCAGTCCGTTGTTCCATTCCAAAACGACCTCATATTCAGGTAATAAAACCCTTCCAGAAAGGGAGGATAATAAAATTTCAATATTATCGTTGTTAAGTCGACCCAAAGACTATAGAAATAGCTAGTTTATTATAGTTCGGGGCTCACGTTTTGGATGTATGAACTAAAAAAGTAGGTATTTGTTTTATAGTAATTGACCGGTGAAACTCTGGGGTACAGTAAACCATATAGGCATAGTGAACCAAGTAGGCACATTGAAACATAAATGCACAATAAACTATTTAGTCACAGTAGTGTACTCCTCAGGCATAGAGAATCACTTAGGTAATGTGGACATATCAGGCATAATTAGTGAATCACTTAGGCACAATGCACAGCTATTCGTGAAAGAAGATAATGCTAAAAGTGACAACAGGCTAACTACCTGTCACATAAATCATTCCTGAAATTTACTTTGCGTTTCTGTGGCTTGAAACAAAAATTCTAAGAGGTTTGGTTTAATTGTTTCTAATTTAAAAATCGATTAGAGTCATACTTCTTATCGTGTGGGCAGCAAGCTTTGGTGTCAGAGTTTTTTCAGACTGACTGCCTTACGTCCTCTAACGTGGTATTTATGTAACGACTACCACCACCAGAGATAGTAGCCGGTACTAACACGGAATCATCTTTCTTTTCAGATAATCAGGTGATGCCTGTAATGTCCCAACCAACTGGGGAAAAATGAACAAAGTGACATATCACTAGGTGTCCCCCGTGGGAATCGAACCCACGACCTCCGTGTCAAGAGCCCAATGATCTTTATCATTAGACCACGGAGGCAGCCTCCACTATGCCAACGAGATCCCTATTAAAACAGTAAATATGAATAATGTGAACTTCAGCGTTCAAGTTAGTACTAAACCGCAAGAGTGGCGGTCAGAATGTTTATTCAGAAGTGATTCAAGTAAAACCACAATCCTAACCCATTTTCAATTAAGCTCAACAACACAGTTTGAAATACTGAAAACTTTGAGTTAGGTACTTCGGTCAGAAGTTCAGTTTGTCTAATGCATCTACGACTTTAGGCTGTTTAGGTTTAGTTAGGGCTGTCAACTAAATCGCCATCACCGAACAAACTTAAAACACCCCGGAAATTTCTGTAAAATCAGAAACGATCCCCAGTATAATCGAAAAGTTTTGGTAATAAAAAAGTGCTTTGTTAAAATTTTACGCTTCTCATTATACAGGGTCCTTCTTAATATGCTGACACTTTATTAAGGGGATGAGCACACCATCAAACTGAACAATTTTCTCTATGGGACTAATGTCGAAATCGCGAAAAAAAAATCTGCTGTTCCATACTAAACTGAAATCTTACTCGACCCAATTGTATGGGACAGCTGATTTTTTTTCGCGAGAAGTCGCGGAGAAGTCATACTGAAATTCATTGTCAAGTGTTGTATGTAGTCGCCGCTCTTGACCTTGGTTTTCAAGAGTTATAGTGGTGGGTGTTTATGGCCCTATGCCCGAAAGGCTTGTTACATACTCTTTATTTAAGGCATGGTGAACGTTTTCCTTGAAGTCAGATGGGAGGTGGCCTTATTGAGATATTTCATTGGGATGATTCGCGTTGAAGTTACCAATCCCTCTCTTCTGGCCTACGTCCTACTAAACGTACCCATGGGACAATGACATGCCCTTCATCCACGCCAAAACCCTCTTTTTGCGGTACCTAAGACAAGAACTGTATCCATGTCACATAATACACCACTATACGAGGCCTTGAAGCTCATGAACACTCTCGCACACCTCGATCTGGTGGAAGTTTTTGCGGACTCGGAATCTAGGCTCCTACTATCAACCGAACGGCTCAGTTTCAGCTAGAAGCTCTGTGGTTGATTGCTCTTTACTATGTTTGATATTTGAAATCAATGACTTCCTTGAAATGCATAATTATTATGAAACTTTAGCATATACTACGTTAGATCGGCTACGGATTATCCAAGGCGAGAGAAAAAAAGCGGGATTCGTTCCCTTGGCCACTGCCGCTAGGGCCATACAGGCTCATAGCGTGTTCGAGAATGGTCTCGTCAATCTATCTCGCTCTAACATACGTTAATGCTATGCCC
Source organism: Agonopterix alstromeriana (assembly GCA_963924505.1). Taxonomy (NCBI): domain Eukaryota; kingdom Metazoa; phylum Arthropoda; class Insecta; order Lepidoptera; family Depressariidae; genus Agonopterix; species Agonopterix alstromeriana. The sequence continues at coordinate 11,372,731 of OZ004682.1, forward strand.
TTTCTCTCTCGCATTTTTGATCTAACGTAGTATATGCTAAATCTATGATGTTATCGAATATTCTTTCACATGCATGTCTATATCAAATTTATTCTAAATTTTATAAAGTTTTATTAATTTTAATGATGTACTCGTACCTCACGAGAGTAATCTATGAAATAATGTCATCTAAGTTATCAAAATGACTAAAAACTTACATGGGTAGTGTTTGTACTGTTAGTGTTAGTTGAATAAATGAATTGAATTAAATTGAGTATTCGAGTTTGCTTTGCTATACAAGTGAGAACTACTAATATATTGAGAATATCTCGAACTCCTCGGGGAATATATTCTTTATCATTATTATGTTCTGCTACTACAAATAAGGTCTATAATTCCACATCGCCGTATTTCGCTCGCATAGACTACCAAAGCACGTACACATCGGATCAATATTGGCCCAATAACTGAGATTCACTCCGTTCCTATCTCGTAAAACCGAAAATGAGAGATATTTTGAATAAAGTATTCGATAACATTTTATTAGGTCCTAAAGTTTTGCTTTGTAGATTAGGCACGGAGTACTGATTAGGTACATTCAGGGTCCTTCTTAATATGCTAACACTTTTTATGGGGATGATCAGACCATCAAACTGAACAACTTTCTCTATTGGACCAACATCGAATTCGTGAAAAAAAATTCTGCTGTACCATACATTGAGCATATGCTACGCTATGCTATGCTTATAATTTTATTATATAGGGTCCTTCTTAATATACAAAAAACTTTTTTAAAGGGATGATCAGACCATCACACTGAACAACTTTCTCTATGGGACCAATGTCGAAATCGCGAAGAGAAAATCAGCTGTTCCATACTAAACTGAAATCTTACTCGACCCTACATTGCGATTTCTACATTGGTTCCATAGAGAAAGTTGTTCAGTTTGATGGTCTGATCATCCTCTTAAAAAACTGTCAGCATATTAAGTTGGACCCTGTATAATAGTAAAACTATCAAATTATTGTATCCACGGGTAGATTCCAAAAGCAGATTTTCATTTCAACGTGTTTCCCAATTTCATACAATGTAATGCTATTCTAAACTTCAATCTAATTCAATTTTCTTGTTAGCTCGGACTAAGCTTAAGCTGGTACTAGAAGCGGTTCACCGCAATGGTCCGGTGTTCTGAATCAAGCTATTATATTCCATGCTATTGTGGCTTGAATAGTAGATCAATGTTGAATTCAGTTCTGGATTTCTATTTCAGTCACGCTCTGTGTCTATTGTGTAACAAGTTTTTATACATACATTCATTAACTTAAGATCATTTAAACCTTGGAAGATAGGTGACGTTCTTGCATTACGTACTCGAACAATGGACTTGTTTTTTATGTACTTACTACGAGTGAAAAGTAATGCAGTGTGATTTTTTTTCTGTTTGAATGATTCGTAAAACGAGTAAAAGTACACGAAGGCATTGTGGTACCTTTATTCCGCCCAAAATCAAAAAAGTATCTCAATCACGCAATGCCGCTCGGATTGCGACTAAGTCAAGGTGACGGGGGCTCAATTTATGCGGTACATGCGCTATAGGCTAGTCACCTATCTTGCGCTTTTTCAATTTAATCAAAGATTTAAACCCCTTCTGGGTCCGTGGAAGAATGTTTTGAAGCGTGCGGTTGTATCAAAGATAGAGGATTCAAAACATTGAAAATATCCTTCAAAGCCTTAGAGCTTACAACAATGGAGATGTCCAGGTGATAACATAATTCACAGAATACATTTTTCAACACACAATTTACAATTCACAGAGTAAATTTTATTAAGGTAGAGGAGGCGAGGTAAACACGTACACTACGAAGAATGTACAATACGCTCAGACACAACATATTGATACAAACAAACGCAAAGTTGATTTTTTTGTGGTGTCATTTACAATACAAACAAAACTTGTACTGCGTGCGACCTACCTGGTACACCACTGTATTTTTCATCGTTTCTTTCTCACAACGGCGCAGTTTAGCTTATTTAGAGGCTATACATAAACAAAAACTTAAAAGAGATATGTCAGGATCGTAACCGATGGCGATCAATTGTCTCTACCTACCCCAATGGGACACAGGCGTGAGTATATGTATGTATGTATGTATGTAAAAACTTATAATTGGTAAGAATACTCATAAATGATAGAAAACGCCATGTTCGTAGATTTTAAGTATCGCCATTTACATGAAAAAGTGGAATTAACTATTTTCCCGGAAACACGAAACTATGGTAAATGGTAGCGGGTCCGCTATGCGTGTGAACTAGTTATATATTACGCACATGGTCAAAATGGTGACATCCTTTTGGCGACCCCCTCGCCCGCCTTTGGCATCTCCATTGTCATAAACTCTTAGTTCATAGCATTAAAAAATCTTCAATTTAGTAAATGCAAAAGGAGTTTTTTTTCCAGCCGTTACACGATTCAACCCTAAAAAACTACTAAAGACGTAACTACACATTGAATGGTGGGATAACAATAAGATCTGGGGAAATGTCCTTCATTATATGTCCCATCGTGAATTTTTATGCCCACTTTTTACTAGGGTTCATGAACAGCGTAAAGGTGTTTGTCGGATGTGGCAGTTTTACACTGAAAACTTTTGAAAATGAATATGTTCTGGAAATAGGATATTTTGTGAATATAACTAACTAAAATAAAACTAGCTTAATAAAATATTTACATATGCTCACGACTATATTCCCCGAGGGGGTAGTCAGAGATATTCTGAAACCTCAGAACATCCACGTTTCACCAGTAGTACCGAAACTCTGTCCAGTGTGACGGAGGGTGAGCCCGTCGCCACTTATAATGGACAGTGGGTACAACACATGCCTCGAAATTGAAGCATGCAGGTTTCCTCACGATGTTTTCCTTCACCGAAAAGCCAGTGGTGTTTCAAATCGTACATAAATTCCGAAAAACTCATTTGTACGAATCGGCCTGGACGGGGATTGAACCATTGCCTCCTACACGGCAGGCAAGGTTACTCGCCACTGGACCACCACGGGTTTTGTATAATAAAATATTTACACTTAGTCGAAAAGCCCTCCCCGGGCCATACCAGATGCAAAGGTGCCCATAACGCTTGTCGCGTTTCCGCGTTGGATGGCGATGGACAACCTTTGCATCTTTGTGAATTGGAAAACCTTTGACTATTAATATGTGGACTGGTTACGCGTGTAATTCTACTAACAAACATTTCTGCCACTTTTTGCGGGGGGCGAGGTAACATGAAATCCGCAACATTGGATATTATTCCCCGTAACTTTAGATTCTAATTTTGAATGTTAAAAATCATGAAAAGTAGTCTCGTGTGAACCCCAAACGTTCTAAGTTCTAAGTTATTATTTCGCAATTATAGGCTGTCTCGTTTAGTGATAAGGTGTAAAATTGAATGTAAATGCACAAGATCAATTGTGCTTATACCGTGGCAGAGGGGAAATGCTACCGCAAGGCTAGTCCTTATAATAATTAGTCATAGTGGAAAACATATTTTCCAGGTATGTTAGAAGCAGAATGTGTAATTGAACTGTAAATACAGATATTTGGAATGAATCAATACAAAAGATAACATTTATTTCGGCGGCCATACATAAATGTATATAAAAACATGAACAGCCAAACTTGAGAGGAGAGTTCAAGACATAAAAAGTTTTAATTTCTAGACCAACACAGCTAAGTGTGGTGGAACTACTATGGAAGGTTCCTCCGATGAAAAGGGAAGATCTTCCGCCAGGCTAGGTGTGAAGCCTGGGGACCGGCCGTGATCCAACAGTTCTTAGTTGGACCTTGTATATATATCGAATCTCGGTGATTATTTCTCTTGCGCGATTCATGTCTTGCATACGATTGTGAACCTTATGTGTAGCGGTTAACGGGTTACCAATGTGACGTCGCAAGTTGTCTTACGTACACATTTGCGAGTGCGACCGTAGCGCCATCTGTTAGCTTCGTTGCTATAACTTGTGGGTGTTGACATCTGTGGCAAGTCCCCACACTAGGTATATCAAACCTTTAGATTAGTTTTAATTTGAATAGAAAGCACTAAATAAGAATATATTTAAATCATTTTTGTCGATAATAAAGAAGAGCGAAGTTGACCATAGATTGAACATAACTCAGTTGTCTTTGAAGCACTAAATTAATAATAACCATACATCCGACAGACAGAGTTTCGGTACTACTGGTGAAACGTGGATGTTCTGAGGTTTCAGAATATCTCTGACTACCCCCTCGGGGAATATAGTCGTGAGCATATGCATGCTAACCATACATCCATATCATACGGCCATTATTAAGAAAGCACAAAATGAGCACTAAATGGTCAACTATGTTTCAAAGCCTAAAATCAAGTACCTACACAGTTAGTACCTACACCATACGAATAGATGATAATACTATTATTATACGTATTATGATAGTACTATTATTATCTATTAATATACCCACACACTCTATAGGTACACGTACAATAGGTACACTACAAGTTCCAGCTGGGCATACTTGGACCACGTTTCAGGGCATTCTAAAATGCCTTATGTAACAGAGAAGTGATAAGTGATGATTCAAACATGGACTCATGATTAAGGGCCTATGTCGAAAAATAATTGAAGCTGCCTGATGCGAGAGAAAGAGACAGGGCGGCGCGCGCGCCTGAAACGACGCAAGCATAAAACAAACTTTATTTAATTGTAATTGTACTATTTATGTAAGTTCAATTCTGTTCTAATCAAAATTTATAAAAAATGTATCTCTTTTTTTCAAATCAAGCCTCTTGTTTCTAATATTCACCGTTTAGCACTTCCAAGCGTTTATCGATAAAGACGGAGGCTACTTTGGCTTGTTTTTCTGTCGAGAAAATGTGTCTTAATCATGTTTTGGCTCTAATCAAAACTTCAATTATATGTTCAATTTACACATATCCGCAAATCATACTCCTAATGTTAGTACTTCATGAGATATGATGCTTTGAAGAATCGTATTTTTTCACATAGCCTCTTAAAAGTCAACATCTCTCGGCAATGCAGCAAGTCGACAATTAAATTACTAATTTTATTCTTATCTACCTCACTCCTATTTATAACAAGCCTTAGTAAATCATTGACTAGTCACATTCAGTCCAAGTTTATCGTCCAACCTTCGAGCAACCCCATTGACCCGTGTTGTAAAAATAATAAGGCACTTAATCCAACGAACCGTGTCGTGACCACGGGCTCGTAAGGTTGACAATTCTTAACCTTTAAGGTCATTATCGGATGAGATTAGGGTCAGTCGTAACGTGATAGCGGGTGTACACGTACAGTCGATCTAAAAGCTTTGACAAAACTTCCTAGTTCATGAAAATGTTGATGAAGTTGAGATTGGAATCGTTATAATAAATTTTATACAAATAGTTGCAAGTGAAATGGTATTTGGCGCTCCATACAAACAAAGTCTGGTTATATTTTAATACTAACCAATAAAAATTTTAGACACGATCTAGAAACCATTATCTGTGCTTTACGTTGGTCAGATTTCCGTTAAAATATATAGTTTCAATGCTAGGATTAATTTAGGAATTGTATGGGAAACTTTGAGCCACGAAAACTTTGAAACTTTGTATTTTGCATAGTATAACTTTAACTTATGCTGTTAACTGTAACTTATGAACAGGGTTCCCTTTTCACTCTGTAGGTACGGAACCCTAAAAATTGCAACCTTAAAGGTGCTCTAATTTAGGTGCTCATTTTGAAATACTCAGGTACCTCTTTATTTGAATAAACAATTTATAAACGTATAAAAAATAAAGCTTAAATAAAATAATGAAAAGGTGTTGATTCAAATATGCACTACTGAACCGGCTGTAGATAGGTTTCTGACCATCCCAAAAGGGATTATGGTAGTAAGTTTATATTATTGCATGTATTTTTAGCAAATCTTCGACCACGGGATATGCAAGGCCATCTATTCTTAACCTTTAAGGCCGAGGTTGAGGCAATAGCGCTATCGATTTTTCTGTATTTCCGTATTGCCTTTAAAGCGAAATAGTATAGGAAGTCCAACATTTTTGTATACAATTTTACGAATATTCTGTTTTTGTCTGTTTTCAAAATACTGGAAGAACAGTTACATCAATATGACTAAAATTTTTGATGTACAGATACTCAAAGTTTTAATACAATAATACAAAACCGGCCAAGAACGCGTCGGACTCGCCCATGATAGTGCCCCGTAGCTACTATACAGGGTCCTTCTTAATATGCTGACACTTTTTTAAGGGGATAATCAGATCGTCAACCTAAACAACTTTCTCTATGGGACCAACATCGAAATCGCAGAAAAAAAATCAGCTCTTCCATACAAAACTGCAAACCTACTCGAGCCCAATGTATGAGACAGCAGATTTTTTTTTCGCGATTTCGATATTGGTCCCATAGAGAAAGTTGTTCAGTTTGACGGTCTGGTCATCCCTTTAAAAAGTGTCAGCATATTAAAAAGAACACTGTATACCCAGCTAGAACGTGATCAAAGAAATTTACTACAAATTAAATCAGCTACGTAAGAAAATGCTTAAAAACAAGCAATACCACGATTTAATTTGGGTCAGCGCCATATATTTAATGACACGTGAGAATATAAGCTTTTGTCATTTTAGTCACAGGTTTTTGTTTCCAACTCTAGTCGCGCAACTCTAGTCATAGTTCTCTAATCATTGAAAGTAATTAAGTAAGTAATAAGAGCCATAAATACCTAAATAAAAAATATTTTACATTTTTAATTTTCTACTTCAGTATTTTAAAAGTTTCAGGGGGTCAGTCTGTAGTGAACCTGCCTGCTGTGCCGAGGGTCGCGGGTTCGAATCCCGTAAGGGACAAATATTTGTATGATGAATATGAATATTTGTACCCGAGTCATGGATGTTTGTATCTATATATGTATTCTATATCGTTGTCTAATCATTATAACACAAGTCCAGGCTAGATTCTGGTACTTTAAATGTGACTAGATAATTTGTGTATTTGCGTACGACCTACTTTTACTTTGAGCGCTTATCTTGAGATAAAAGCAATATAACGACTTAGTTACTATGAGTTCATTTCGATTCTGCAGGGTGAAATTGAAATCATTAGCATCTTTTTAAACTAAGAGTCTACCCATCAAAGTGAACAACTTTTACTATGGGAGCAAACCGATCGGAGCAAATAAATCAGCTGTTACATACTAAACTTACTCGACTCAAATGTATGCAACAGCAGATTTTTTTTTTGCTCCTATTGGTTTGCTCCCATAGTAAAAGTTTTTCAGTTTGATGGGTAGAATCTTAGTTTAAATGAATACTAATGATATCAATTTCACCAAGTACAAAAAATGATGGAGTAATTGGAGTATATAGACAGACAAAATAAAGTACATATAAGGGTTCCTTGTTTGACTACGGAACCCTACAATAACTATGTTAACAAAATTAATCACTATGATCTATCACTGGTCATAAATAAAACATTCTTCACTTTATTCTTTGAAGGGGTAGGTAGAGATATCCTAAATTAATATGCCTATTGCAAATATCAACATTTCACTAGCAGTATTAATTCCAGTCCAGTGATGCAAAATAATTGTACCGTAAATAATTAATTTCAATAACAGATGCTGAGATAGACGAGCCAAAGTTATGTGATTCATGCTTATAATGAGGAGTTTAACGTAATAGTTAGGGGGTTAAAGCCAGGTTATCCGAGGGCAAGCGACTCTTTCTTGCAAGCATAAGTTTGCAATTAGCCATCCCGCTTCAATTGAAAGCAGGATCGCAAAAAAACTTATTTTTCATCAATATCTTTTCTCATGGGTGTTTCTAAGCTCCAAATACAGCGAATGTGTCTAGAAATATTTAATGTATTTAGTCAACTACGAAAATTAAAAGTTAAAATCAGCAGTTTAATCATAATATTGAAAAAAAAAATAACAAAAAGTGGTAACTTTGGAATGTTTATCTATCTAGTAAACTTGATCTAATCGTGTTATTGAGAGCGATCGCCTATCCACCAGATCCTTAAATAAGACATAATTTGTTTTCAGACTTTAAAACACAGTTTTTCATGTTTCGTTCGTGCTCAAAAAACTAGTGAGCGCGGCCTCGACCGGATCTTACCGCACCATATTTGCACTATTCATCTATGACAAGCCACAAGTGGATTGTGGGGCAGTGCGCCACGCCGACACCAATTAGACCACCACGCGTGCCCAATGCGGATTGGTAACTTTACATACGCATCAGAATTTCTTCTTCAAGATACCATGGAAGAAATCTTATCTACTCCGCCGTGTGATGTCAAGCAACGCACAGGCAAAACAGAAACAACTTGCAATCGAAAACTCACAAAACACGACCAGTAAATCGATAGCAATGGGTCGCGTCGTCCCGTAATCGACGTCCCCACCGGTGCCGACGGTCGCAACCCTTTTCTTCTGGCGTCTATAGACGTTCCAAGCACATCCCAGGCGGCTTCTCTCCGATCCCCGCTACCCACCGTGTAGCCCCAGCAACGTCCTATGCCGAGGTCCGTACCCATTCTGGGTGCTCCTTTGTCGGTTGGTTAAGTTAATTCACTGGCGCGGTAGACCCTTTGTGGTCCCCCTAATAGTCCGCAGTAATGCTGCCTGAGCAATGCTATAATTGTTAATTCGGAACAAACAACAATGCACTTCTACGTAAAGGCGAATGCGCTACAAGCGTAACTCGACTGCGCGGTCGGGTTTTCATGTTTTTGGTCTCATCTGACACATACAGAGCAGCAATGCAACATTGGATCCGTTTCAGCACCTGCCGCGGTGCGCAGAGCAGTGAGTGAATCACCTTAGCATTTTATTTTATATTATTCGGGATGCTAACAGCCTCTTTTACCAAATAATTTAGAATAACCATCCATTTGCCATTCACAGCATCCACATTATAGATTTTATACATAAAACAATAATTATACGTTTCTATAAATGGTCTTCAGAGTAGAAACTATAAAGTATCAATAGTCTAATCAACTAACAACTTTTTGGTAATTCGAGCACTACAGCTAAATAGATCAAATCGAGCGTCCTCATTCAAAATATTAAGCTGTGTATAAGTTCTAGGAAAGAAACTGTATTCCCTAAAGTTGGTACGATGGAAAGTGTAACAAAGTACTTTTGTGTAGCTTTCTAACTGGGGTTTTAAAAACGATGTTACTAATACCACAGAGTACTATACATTACCGTAGGATATCACAGAGAACTATACAACGTGTTAATGAATTAACGTCAAACTAGAAAGTAGTTTGTTTAGAATCGAGAGCAGAATCAAATTATCATGGTAATTTTTTACGAAATATTAGTTAATTTGTTTGTAAAATTTAAAATTTACTGAACTGTATCTCAACCCACCGCAAGGGCACACTCACCCTACTTAATACCAAAACAAGATTCTTAAAATGTATCCATAAGCACGGTAGCACTATCATTCATTGCTGAAATGATAACAAATCATTTTTTCCTCAAAACTTAAAATGCGAATAACTTTAAATTTTAACTAACAAAATAATGAAATTATAGTTTCAATCTAATTATTTTGTTATCAATCAGTTGGGGTGTATGAGGTTTTGCGCTTATTCATTAAAACGTTGTATATACTACCGTAAGCCAGCTGTTACTGAGGAGCTCCGGACAATCAATAGCAGAATGATCAATGTTGACGAGGAAACATGCATCGGCTATACAACTTCTTTGCTCAAATTACGCGATGCTAATACCAAATGTATATTCAATCAATGTCTAACTTTGTTGCAAAGCCTTAGGTTTCTTGTGGGTCAGGCACGATTACGAGTTATTAATAGCTTAGAATAAGTTATGGGCCCTTGGAGATATCATCGGTACATGAAACATAAACCTTCACATGCTTATTATAAAGTATTTATTAATAGAATGGAGTTTTAGAACTCTGAGAATTATGTTATGCAAATCGAACCCACGATCCAAGAGCCCAATGCTCTTAACCATTAGTCCACGGAGGCAGATCGATAATCCACCAGACGAGACCACCAGTGCTTTCTTTGAGTGCTTTCAGGCCGCCATATGTCTCTGCCCTGACTTCAAACTTTTAAGAGAAGTTTATTCCGAATGCGTAAATGCGCGCTGCATACAAACGAATTCTGGTGATATTTTCAATACTAACCAATTAAACTAAATGACATTTTGCAAAAACAATCTAGGAACAAATATCTATGCTTGTATCGTGTCCGATTTTCGTTAAAATATACAGTTTCAATGCTAGGATTAATTTAAGATTTGTATGGAAATCTTTGAGGCATTGTAACTTTAAAACTGTACATTTTAAGGAAAATCTGACACGATACAAACATAGAGATTTGTTTCTACATTTTTTCTGCAAAATTTCATTGAGTTTAATCGGCTAGTATTGAAAATATCACCAGACTTCGTTTGTATGGAGCGCGCCAACAGTAATATACCCTTAAACACCGAAGCTGCTCTCCAATACGCTGTGCTAAAAAGCTAAAATATAGTAAAAACTGATATTATTTCTGCATAAAGTGAAATTCCAATTAAAAACGAAAGCATTCTCAACGTAGCCTCTTACAAAGCTTCAATTTCTCTATAATAATTAAAGCTTCAAAAGCAACAAAGCCCGAGTGTTGAGCGATCCGTACTAATTGTGCGCTGAAGTGTCAGTAATATGAACTGTAAGTGAGGAAGGCTCGCACTCAATTAGCACATCTTTGCTTCACGCCTCGTGTTGCGTCGACTTGGATGTATGAAGATATATTTAACTTTGGTCGCGCCTATACTAAACGCATAGTTTGGGTCATACATTATTGTTTCAACAATGATACGCATCACATGTTTCGTTTATCGATAAATGCTCACATTTATCACATTCCCTGAGATCTGGCTACCTGACAGAGATATTCTGAAACCACAGAACATCCACGTTTTACTAATACCAAAACTCTGTCCAGTGTGACGGGGAGTGAGCCCGTAGCCACTTTTAATGGACAGTGGGTACATGTCTCAAAATTGAAGCATGCAGGTTTCCTTACGATGTTTGCCTTCACCGAAAAGCCAGCCAGCGTACCTGCTGCAGGTACTTACATTTTTGTAAATGCTCAAAATTTTTAAGTATACCTATACGGTGTAAGGAAAAGTATCATTAACCTTTAAACCACATAGTCTACCCATCAAGCTGAACAACTATTACTATGGGAGCAAACCGATCACAACAAACAAAAATTCGCTGTCCCATACATAATCGTTTAGGCGCTGCAGTTTACTATGGAACAGTTGATTTTTTTGTTCTGATGGGTTTGCTACCATAGTAAAAGTTGTTCAGTTTGATGGATAGAATATGTGGTTTAAAGTTAACGATACTTTTCCTCACACCTTGTATCAATAGTTGATGCAACTATAGCAACAGTTTTCATGAATTTCATGATTTCTCTCTCAACCCCGCTTTCTTTTAGAAAGGTAACTGTGATAGATGAATGGATCCATAACAAATTCGCGCATCACTAGTAAAGCTCCGTCAAGCCCATAAGTGCAAGGGAGAGGTTCGATGATAATGATTTATGACCCAAAGATAAGCATTATCAACTGGTTGAAGTGGGAGGAAGTTCGAAATCACGAAAAAATCTACTGTTTCCAAGATTTTGGTCGAGTAAGTTATTGACATTTTCTATGGAAGAGCTGTTCTTTCGCGATATCGATGTTGGCTACATAGTGAAAGTTGTTTTGTATGATGGAAAAGTATTAAGAGAATTTTATTCCGAATGAGTAGATGCGCGCTGCATACAAACGAAAGTTGGTTATATTCTCAATACTAACCAATTAAATTCATTGAAATTTTTCAGAAACAATCTAGCAACTAATCTCTATGCTTGTATGAAGTCAGATTTTCGTTAAAATTTAAAGTTTTAGTGCTGGGATTAACTTTAAATTTGTATGGAAATCTTTGAGGCACTGTAATTTTAAAACTATATATTTAACGAAAATCTGACTTTATACAAACATAGAGATTAGTTGCAAGATTTTTTCAGAAAAATTGCTTTGACTTTAATTAGTTAGTATTGAAAATATCACCAGACTTCGTTTGTATGGAGAACGCTACGATTTAATTTCCCTTAAGGCTTAAACGTGTTGAAATAATATGCTGTCACTATAATTATTACGAGCAGCGTGAGAAACGAAAGTCGTGTGTTTTATTACAAATACTCCTAATAATAAACTAAAGCATAAAATAAGTCTTATCCACAAACTAATTTGTCTTTGAATCACACCCAATTATCGGTATATGAGAGTATAATAATTGCTTTTGCTTTCGACGCCTCTCTCTTACTCGAGTCAGATAAAATTGTTCTAATAAATTTTCCTTGAGTAATATTTGCTTTGTTATTTTATATCTTTCTCTTAGAATCACTTTCACAAATTTTGCAGTAGCAGATATAATAAATTAAATAATGTATGATCGTGGATGTTCTTAACAATTAAGGTTTGTAATACATATAGATCAGTAGTTTAAAGTTGATACTTTGATACTACACAAGGTGAAACTGATATCATTAGCATCCTTTTAAACTAAGAGTCTACCCATCAAACTGAACAACTTTTACTATGCGAGTAAACAAATCAGAGCAAAAAAAAATCTGCTGCATTTGAGTCGAGTAGGCATTGCAGTTTAGTATGGAACAGCTGTTTTTTTTTTGCTCCGATCGATTTACTTCCACAGTAAAAGTTGTTCAGTTTGATGGGTAGACTCTCAGTTTAAAAGGATGCTAATGATATCAATTTCACCCTGTATATGCTGATAACGGTGATTTTCGCGATGTCGATGTTGGTCCCATAATGAAAGTTGTTCTGTTTGATGGTCTTTTAGATTCTAGATTTAAATGCTTATTTTAAATTTTGTAACACCTTGTATGCCTCAATGAAGGGCACAGGCCTACCCGTCAAAGAGAGTCCGCCACTTCACATACCCATCAGAATTTCTTCATCAGCATATGCAGGTTTCCTCACGATGCTTTCCTTCACCGTTAGAGATTAGTCGGTATTATGTACGTACATAAGATAGAAAAAACTCATTGGTATGTGCGTCGTGCAGATTTGAACCCGGACCTCAAGAGAAACTTCCACAGTTATTGGGTGCTTCAGACAATCAAACAGAAAATCTCGAAAAAAATATTAGTCACCCCATACATTTGAGTCGAGTCGATAGTTGTAATGCAGTTTTGTATAGCATAAGCATATGCTCACGACTATATTCCCCGACGGGGTAGTCAGAGATATTCTGAATCCTCAGAACATCCACGTTTCGGTTTTCCAGTTTTGTATTAAAGGCAGTTTTTTTAACCATTTCGAAATTAGCTCCATAGTAAATGTTGTTCAGTTTGATAGTCTAAAGCACCCCCTTAAGTATTACTAGGGGGTTTTGATACACCATGTATAAGTTAAATTGTTTAAACATATGGACGTAGAAAACTAGTAACGGGATCTTAGTCCATCAGTACATTACTATGCAAGAGAAATTCCCGTAAATCGTTGATTCACTACGAAATATGTGGAATAGAGCTGCAGATGGAGGGAATTTTAGGTATACGGGTATTATGGCCGGCACTCTAAATACCAACCAATAGTTTTAGAGGGGTTTTTAGTTCAGTGTAGAGTTTAATACAACATGAATATGAATTTCAATGAAATCTATCAATTAGGTATTAAATTAAATTCCATTGAACACGCTACTATTGAGGTCACTAGCTTATAGTTTATTTACTTTACCGTATAGTATCTGTATAGTATACATAAATTTAGCTTAATAATTTATATTGTAATAGTTATTAAGTCGTGTTATGTTGTAGAGTTTCTGGCCGCATCTTCTCTACTGCGACAACACGTTCCGACACGGTGGTAGCTTTAAAAAAAGATTTGACGTTTAATAAGTGTTCTGCAAGCTCATTATATTGAATAAATTATATTGACTTTGACTTTGACTACATATTTCTAGCCTAGTTTTAACGAAAACAAGTATTTTATAGATTACCTAATTATTTCATTAGTATTATACATGCATATGCTCACGACTATATTCCCCGAAGGAGTAGTCTGAGATATTCTGAAACCACAGAACATCCACGTTTCACTAGTACCGAAACTCTGTCCAGTGTGACGGGGAGTGAGCCCGTCACCACTTGTAATGGACAGTAGGTACAATACATGCCTCGAAATTGAAGCAAGTGGGTTTCCTCACGATGTTTTCCTTCACCGAAAAGCCAAATGGTGTTACCACTTTTCTTGTGGTAAATCGAACATAGGTTAATTCAAAAAAATTAAAAAAAAAATCATTGGTACGAGACGGTCTGGGCGGGGATCGAACCATCGCCTCCTGCAAGGCAGAACATCAAACTGAACAACATTCAGTATATAGGCAGGGCCAACATAGAAAACGCGAAAAAAAAAACATCATTTTTTAGTATGGAACATCAGATTTTTTTTTCGCTATTTGATATTGGTCCAATAGTGAAATTTGTTCAGTTTGATGGTCCAAACCACTCCCTTAAATGATTATTTATATTTTTGTAACACCTTGTATAGTTTTATACTTATACTTGAGTTTACCCTCGACTTTTTCCGCACAAATTATATACCAGATTTTAAGTCAAGTCATAAGCTATCAAACAAAAAAAGTTTCATCGAAATTGGTTCTGTAGTTTTTGCGTGATGCCCGAACAAACAAACTAACAGACACAAAAAAAAACAAAAAATTTGTGATTTGGAGTCAGGGAAACCTAAATATCATATTGTAATATTTTTCTTGCAAATATCTATTTTACAGTGTTACAATAGTTTAAATCTACAGGGTGAAATATCATTAGCATCGTTTTAAACTAAGAGTCTACCCATCAAACTGAACAACTTTTACCATGGGACCAAAAAAAAATCTTCTGTTCCATATTAAACTGCAACTCGCACTCGACTCAAATGTATGCAACAGCGAATTTATTTGTTACTCCGATCGGTTTGCTCCCATAGTAAAAGTTGTTCAGTTTGATGGGTAGACTCTTAGTTTAAAAGGATGCTGATGATATCAATTTCAACCTATATAAAATCTCTAAGGGTCAATTCCCACCAAAAGTGTGACTGCTTCACGAGGCGCCGCGCAACCCGTCTTCGCTTCAAGTCAATTTGAACGTTAACTTACTAACTACTTAACTTACTTGCAATAAGATTAAATTAAAATAAGAGTAATAAGATTCAAAATGCTAGGTAACATTTTCTCCGAAAATGCTCCTGCGGCGGCTGCGCTTCACTGCTCTTTTGGTGTGAATCGACCCTTAGTTTAGAGTGCCTCCCGGCAATCCATTCTATTTAGGCTACACAACGACATAGTGGGCCAGCTTAATAACTGTTGCATTTTATAAAATGATAAAATCCGATTCTAAATTACTCGAAGCTTAATCCCTTAACTATTAGCTTTGTATTTGTTTGATTATTTTGACAAATCCCTTAACTTTTTCAATCCAAAAAGTTTTAAGAAGTACAAATAAAAATAAACAATACGCCTTGGGAAGTCGAATTTCGTGAATGAACGCGAGTTACGATTCCCGTGCTTACTGAAACATTTATAAAGGCTTTAGGCTGTTTCAGGAACTGTTGTTAAGCTAAATTTAAGAGAATATTACCGTTGGCTCCATACAAACAAAGTTTGATTATGTCATAAGCATAGCATATGCTCACGACTATATTCCCCGAGGGGGTAGTCAGAGATATTCTGAAGCCTCAGAACATCCACGTTTCACCAGTAGTACTGAAACTCTGTCCAGTGTGACGGGGGGTGAGCCCGTCGCCACATGATGGACAGTGGGTACAATACTTGCCTCGAAATTGAAGCATGCAGGTTTTCTCACGATGTTTTCCTTCACCGAAAAGCCAGTTACAATTTACAATTTTATTTGTATATTATTTGAAAGGTCGCTCATGCCTGTTGCGTCAACGCCATCTATCGAGCCATTTAGAACTACTTTTTCTATTTTAATGGATTTTGTAAAAATCTGCCGTCCTATACGTTTAGCTCGAGTAGATTTGTAGTTTATTATGGGATATTATATTTTTTTTCGCGATTTCAATATTGGTCCCATTGTGAAAGTTCTTCAGTTTGATGGTCAAAACCACCCCTTTAAATGTTTATTCGTATTTTTGTTACACCTTGTATAATAAATAGTAATCTTTATATTAGCAAAACATTTATTTGGGGCGTTTAGGATGTGTAATGGAATGCATAGAGAAATTTTTTGTATTTTTGTCTGTTTGTTTGTGCATGCATCACTTAGAAACTAATGAACCGTTTTGGATGGGGTTTTTATATCACAGGGCTTAGTTTGGTTTAATATTTAGGCTTTATTTCATCACAATCGGTTTACTCAATTAAAAGTTATGAGTATTTAAAGACAGTGGTCTGCTCGTATGAAGTCGCGGGTGCCGCTAGCTTAGACTAAATAATTAGAGGCAAAACATCTTTACCCATCTTTCTTTTAATGTAAATTACACCAATTAGCCCTAATTGAGCAGATAGTTGAATAAAGGTCTAGGGCCCAACAGCAGAATAGTTAATGACCAATTAAGGTTTAATTACCCGTAACTTTTGCTTAGTTAAAATGATGGTAGGGTAACTTAAGCGTTGTTTTAGATAATTATGAGTTTAGTATTTTAGTTGAAATTGGGATCTTGGACAAATTTGTTGCAAAGGGCACGCTATCCCATCGTAATTATACTCATTATCAGTTAAATAAAAGATACTCCATTTTAAACATGTCGCTGGTTTAAATGACCCGGCCATTGTTGTAATGGTTACCATACCGGACTGACGAACCAGGATTTTGGGTTCGAATTCCGGTTCGGCCATGGATAATATATACGTTTGTGCCGTTGTTGTATGGTTTTCATAATAAAAAGCCATTTCTTAATAAGTAGCTTACTTACATTACGCCCTATTTTTGACATTGAGCGCAGATATCTCGAGACAAAAGCATTGTATAGATTTAGTTTGTGAGTTTTGCTCCATTGGACAAGACCTATCCAACGACACCTAACTTTACTAAAAAAAAAATATCGAACCCCTCTTTCGTTGTATGGGTTGTATGAGTCGAAAAAAAAGTTTTTCTTCATAACTACTACATATCTGTTTTTGGGTTACTGTTATCTGTCTTCATGCCAAATTTCGATAATTTGATTCAATATGAGCAAAAATGAGCGATTCATACATACAGACAGACAGACAGAATGGACGAAAGTATAAGGGTTACATGTTTGACTACGAAACCCTAAAAATCCTTTTCTCTACCTAACTAAATATTTATAACAGTCACAAAACAATCTAAACTTACAAAAGACTTTACATAAAACATCGTTTGAAATCTTATTTCTACACATTTATTTCGAGTTGACAGTCAAGATAATTTTCCACTAGAGTACAGTTTAAATAGTCCCTTTGTCGTTGTAAAAAAAGTAAATAAAATATTTCACGTCGTTATTTCTAAACAAAAATTATCTTTACACTGTTATTCTCAACCTCCCATTAACCTTTTTTCTAAACAGCAGTTTGTATAACCGGCCCTAAGGGCTTATAATATTACAAGCCGCGTTTCTTCACCTTTTGTTGTTTTAATGATTCGTATTATTCATGGAAGAAAAGGGACGTGTTCGTATGAAACAATTGCCATTACCTTTTTTTCTGCCGAGTTTGCTCTGTACGTATTGGGGCATGAATTTTTCACATTTCCTCTTTTATGGCCTTCTTTGAAATGGTTCCGAATAAACTGTGTTTTACTTTTGTGGGTCGTTGTTTGACTTTGACTATTTATATGTGGACTGGTTACGCGTGTAATTCTACTAACAAACATTTCTGCCACTTTTTGCGGGGGGCGAGGTAACATGAAATCCGCAACTTTGGATTTTATTCCCCATAATTTTAGATTCTAATTTTGAATGTTAAAAATCATGAAAAGTAGTCTCGTGTGAACCCTAAACGTTCTAAGTTCGAAGTTATTATTTCGCAATTATAGGCTGTCTCGTTTAGTGATAAGGTGTAAAATTGAATGTAAATGCACAAGATCAATTGTGCTTATACCGTGGCAGAGGGGAAATACTACCGCAAGGCTAGTCCTTATAATAATTAGTCAAAGTTGTTTGAGTATAGGCTTTTTATTTATTTATTTGATTTGATTATTTGAATCAAGCATCAGTATAATAAAATATCATCACGGACCCATATTATACAAGGTGTTACAAAAATACAAATAATCATTTAAAGGGGTGGTTTAGACCATCAAACTGAATAACATTCACTATGGGACCAAAGTCGAAATCACGAAAAAAAAAATCTGATGTTCTATACTACACTAAAAATCTACTCAAGCTAAATGCATGGGAAAGCAGATTCTTTTTTCGCGATTTCGATGTTGATCCCATAGTGAAAGTTGTTTAGTTTAATGGTCTAAACAACCCCCTTAAAAGTTTTAAATGTTTATTTTTACTTTTGTAATACCTTGCAAATACCTTAACCTAAAACACATAGAAATATAACTTATTTTAACAACATATTTAACTTTTTCTAGTGTTTAATTTCCTCGCTTCCTTAAAGCGTCTTATTATAGCTAATTTATTTGCTTTGGGCTCGGTTTCCTATCACCTGAGTGAGTGTGCATAATGATACCCAAATAATAATTAATATTTACTCTTTCCTTTACGGTCAGATATCGAAGAGCAAAAATACTCTTTCCGAGAAAGGGGGATAAAATAATTTTTCGACTTTGTAGCAATAATTGCT
The DNA here is from genome assembly GCA_963924505.1 of Agonopterix alstromeriana. Lineage (NCBI taxonomy): Eukaryota > Metazoa > Arthropoda > Insecta > Lepidoptera > Depressariidae > Agonopterix > Agonopterix alstromeriana. The sequence continues at coordinate 11,391,595 of OZ004682.1, forward strand.
TTAAGAATAAGTAATAGTAATAAATATTTTTTGTCATAGTGTTTACAGATAAATAAATATAAAGAAGCATCCATACTTAAGATATATTTTTATTTTTAACTTACTACCTTTAGTGTGACAGGCAACAACAAAGAATACCAACATGTAAACCCATCTTTACTAATTCCTGCCCCTTTCCAGTGTGTTATGTATGTTACATGTTCCCATGTGTTATGGTATAACTTTTCGCGGCCAGACTCATTTATCATAACAGATGACGGAATGAAATCAATGAAAACAAAAAAAAACTGTATTGAAATAGAACTTAACGTTGTCTGCTGGTACGAGTATACTCGTTTTTTTTTTGCCACTCATACAAAATGCAACTTACCATACATAGTTATTATTTTGACTGTATCTTTGAAAATTTGTATTAAACTTATAAAAAGTAAAAACAATATTTTTTTATTTCCAATAGCAAAGAATCAATTCCTGCTCTGCTTTCACTGCCAGCATTGAAAACTTAGCATAGAACTCCCCTTGAACATCTACGAATATACTCGTAACTGGCACTGAGTATGAAACCTGCTGCTATGAGTAAACTCGTATTTGGTAGGGACGTGTTAAAGATAAAAAAAAGGTCGTCAGGTTCATCTCCGCGGGACACGGTCCCAAGCATGCTGGTAGCGTTTCCACTTTGGATAGTCAAGCTAATTCTTTGGCCAAGGAAGCTGCCAGCTCTACGGTCATCGGTGGTTATACATTCGTTGAAAAAAAAAAAAATATTAAATGCATTGAATTGCGTTTTGAAACGGTATGTAAAATTTTATACATACTTTAGATCTTTTCAAAGAGATCAATATTTTGACTTTCTACAGTCTATAGGTATATTTACGAAAATATTTTATACGTTCGCAAACATTTGTCGCTCGTTCCCAAAAACAGTGACGTTCATTATTACAATACAATGAATACAAATAAATTAGTATTCCGACATTTTCGACTTAGTAAGGCCAACATCTTTCATGGGGCACTGTATACGTTATTATAATAATATCCCAGAGAACATTCTAAACTTGACAGCCAAAAAGTTTAAATCCCATGTTAAACAAGTCCTCTGTAAAAAAGGTTACTATAAACTCGATGATTATTTGAATGACCAAAATGTCTGGTCTTGACAATGTTACACTATATAATTTAATATCGGATTTTTGTAACTGTACTTTGTATATTTTGTTTTGTTTAAAAGAAGTGTGTTGTAGAGTTTCTGGCCGCATCTTCTCTACAACGGTACACCTTCCGACGCGTTAGTAGATACAAAAACATGACGTCAAAAAGTTATCTTTGTGAAATTATTTTGAATAAACAATAAAAAAAAACTTAAGCATACTTTTTGACCATAAAACTTAACAACTTTTATAGTAGGGTAGAATGGGAGGATAAAAAATATACCTGTTAAGATTTTAACTTAATTTTCGCATTCGAAGCGATATTCGATTTAAATCAATTTCGTTTGTAATCTCATGTCTGCCGGTAGCATTCGGCAAAGGGAGATTATCGGGCTTCACCGGGATTTGGAAAAATAATTGAGTTCTGAACCGCGTTGAGAGAAATGCATCAGGTAATATTCATTCCTTTGCATGACGTAATCGTTGCTATAGTGTGTAGGTATTAGCCCAGTCAATCTACGGTTTGACCCGGGACTAATAAAGAAAAGATTTTTTTTTCGGTTACTTATTTAAGAGCTTATTTGAGCCTAGAAATATACCAGCATTAAAAAAAATCACGTCAGCAACAACGAGAAGGAGTAAATAGTTTTGTCTATTTAGAAAGCTTTGTAAAATACAGTAGTATTTTCTAAGGAATAACGAATTTTTTGAATTTCAGTGGCAATTTTATTGCTCAAAAGTTATTTATTTTGTATAATCTAATTAAAATGAGTGCATTGGTAAGTTAAAAGCCTCCTGGGAGATGCCATTTTAATTTCTACGTTACGTAGCGAATTCCTTCCTTCCGTCTTCTTCCGACCCCTTCTAACAAAACTCCGTAAAATGACAGGGCTAGTATGTGTTCGTGTGCGCTTGTGTCCCACTAGAGTGCATAAATGCTGCTTATGCTCCTCTTCGTTTGCTGAATAAACAAGAATGTCGTATATGCAAGAGAAACAGAAGTCCAGGTCCCGCAACGTCTCGCCTATAAGAGGATAGGCGGGCTTTTTTCGAGAATAGGTCACTTTTCCGAATGTATACGTATTCGTCCAAACCACCCCTACCACACACCCCACCGACTAGGCTGCGAAAGAGGCAATTGTAGCACAGACTAACTTTATCTACATAAAATGGGTGAAATCTGCATTTCCTATATCCGTCTTTCCCCTCAAAAACTTAACCGATTTTAATAATTATTTCAAAATAATATGAGAAAGTCTTTGGCTATATTTTTTCTTTGACTTTGCTTATGTTTTGCTTTTTTGTTTATATTCGTCAAATTTATTTGCTATATATATCTGAAAACGGGCGGTAAATTGGTCATTTTCCAAGGTCTCTAGTTCTTACAGTAATTAATTTCTCCAAATAAGCAAAACATTAGGTCTTACCAGAGGTAACATTGATTGTATTATAAAAATTGTTTTCTTCAGTGTCATTATCCAGGGAGAAAACAGGGGAACACGTTTGTATGGACTAAACGGTACTATAGTCTATCCTCTTAAAGCGTTAGGATGTTTGTACCGCGTTTTGTAATCTAAACTTCTTCGAAACGTCGAATTATTCTGCAATAGACTTCGCACGCGCAGACCACTGTCTTATAAATACTCATAACTTTGATTCAATGAGCCTATTACTTTGACTATTTATGTGGACTGGTTACGCGTGTAATTCTACTAACAAACATTTCTGCCACTTTTTGCGGGGGGCGAGGAAACATGAAATCCGCAACTTTGGATTTTATTCCCCATAACTTTAGATTCTAATTTTGAATGTTAAAAATAATGAAAAGTAGTCTCGTGTGAACCCCAAACGTTCTAAGTTCGAAGTTATTGTTTCGCAATTATAGGCTGTCTCGTTTAGTGATAAGGTGTAAAATTGAATGTAAATGCACAAGATCAATTGTGCTTATACCGTGGCAGAGGGGAAATGCTACCGAAAGGCTAGTCCTTATAATAATTAGTCAAAGGCCTATTACGATGAAATAAATCCTAAATGTTAATCCAAACTAAGCATTTGTGAAAACTCCATCCAAATCGGTTCAGTAGTCTTAAAGTGATGTGTGCACAATGCACAATTAAACAAAGAGACAAACATAAAGTGAACAGTGGTGTATTCCTCTCTCACTCACACTCATATGCTAGCCTCCTCTTGTTATTGCGAGCCAGTTTCTAGTAAGTGTCCAGGACGTACAATACTTACCCCAACACAAGAATTCACAAAAAAAAACACAAGAAGTTAACGTCCTTTCGACTATCACCCCAACATTAATTATTTAACTACTTTAACTTCCAAGTTTAACATAAAAGAGTATCAAAGTTATGCTCGAACCCTTTATCTCTTAACAATTTTAAGAGATAATTATAGCTTAGATGGGGCTATCATTGTTTTATGGGACACCATTTAAGGCAGGGTAAAAGTCACAAGCGTTGTTTATTTTTATTTTCGTATAGTCCCACGTGCATACGCTGAAGAAGAAATGCTGATGCGCATGTGAATCTTCCAAACCGTATTGGGCACGCGTTTGAGATTAGGCCTGTGCCCCGCAGTGGGATGTATACAGACTGATGTTGATGACTAAATATTCCCACCCACCACTCATTCCCACTGTTTCTTCTTTCGTGTCAGCATGAGCTACACATGACAATAACTCATGCTGTAGTCACAGAATACTCCCCGCTCCCCTCTGACTCCAGATACACCACTTCACCTCACACTTTCTGGGGAAACTGTAGGGGAGCTGAGCTAGGGAATGCAGTCAGGCCAGTGTACCCGTAGTATTTGACTGCATACAATATAAGGTCTAACAAAATTAAGTGTAATAATTTTAATAGGATGATCAGACCATCAAACTGAACAACTTTCTCTATGGGACCAATATCGAAACTGCGAAAAAAAAAATCTGTGGTCCCATACATTTAGGTCGAGTAGGTTTGTTAGGAACAGCAGATTTTTTTCGCGAATTCGATATTAGTCCCATAGAGAACGTTGTTCAGTTTGATTGTCTGATAATCCCCATAAAATAGTTTCAGGGTAATTTTGTATCCTCTCAGTAACAATAAACGTTGGAATATAACGCAAAATTCACATTTTCAGTAATTCTTTAGCTGAAATGCTATTTTAATGACAGAATGAACTATAAAAAGCGATGCGTGGTAAATCAACCCTACACATATCTCATGCACAATGTGCGAAAAGTGCGGATGTGCGAACACCATCATGCTTTGACTAATTATTATAAGGACTAGCCTTGCGGTAGCATTTCCCCTCTGCCACGGTATAAGCACAATTGATCTTGTGCATTTACATTCAATTTTACATCTTATCACTAAACGAGACAGCCTATAATTGCGAAATAATAACTTCGAACTTAGAACGTTTGGGGTTCACACGAGACTACTTTTCATGATTTTTAACATTCAAAATTAGAATCTAAAGTTATGGGGAATAAAATCCAAAGTTGCGGATTTCATGTTACCAAGCCCCCCGCAAAAAGTGGCAGAAATGTTTGTTAGTAGAATTACACGCGTAACCAGTCCACATATAAATAGTCAAAGCCATCATGTCAAATTTAAAACGTTTGAAGTGCCGGACCTATGCTGCAGAGTAACTGACAGCCCAGAGAATTGCTAAAATAACGTGTTTTAGTTAGAATGATAATGATGATAAAACCTCTAAGTCCTATATAAAGGACCAAAACCGAAAGGCAAGGATAATAAAATAACCGGACAACCTTGGTTAACCCCAGTCGCAATAAAATTATTTATTAGGGTGCAAATAAAGGGTTCTTATAATGCAAATTGCGATAAATTGTATTAGAAGTTTTATCTGTTTGTTGGATATTAATAAAGTTTCCATTAATAACTAGAGTTTACCCGCGACTTCGTCCGCACAAATTTTATACCAGATATTAAGTCAGCCGTGTTGTTGACGTGTTGGTCCAGTGGCGAGTGACCTGGCCTGGCGTGTAGGAGGTGATGGTTCGATCCCCGTCCAGGCCGACTCGTACTAATGAGTTTTTCGGAATTTATATACAATTTGTAACACCAATGGCTTTTCGATGAAGGAAAACATCGTGAGGAAACCTGCATGCTTCAATTTCGAGGTATGTATTGTACCCACTGTCTATTATAAGTGGCGACGGGCTCGCCCCCCGTCACACTGGACAGAGTTTCAGTACTACTGGTGACGTTCTGAGGTTTCAGAATATCTCTGACTACCCCCTCGGGGAATATAGTCGTGAACATATGCTATGCTATGCGAATTAAGGTTTATATTTTATACACGAGTTAAATTAGTTTTTCTTTATATAGTGTACACGTGCTAACATGTTTTGAGTTTGTTTCATATCCAGTGTGAGAGTTTAAAATTTAACGGAATGAGGAAAATTCGATTCAAAAAGCTTTTAAATTTCATCACTGAGCATTGCACTAGAAAAACTACTTAGAAACCTGTTATATGGTCAGTTGCACGTTCGTTCTTTAAAGTAAATCCTCCATTAAATCTCTTGCTAGCTTTTACAACGTCAACAAGACAAAAAGTGACAGCAAGAGATTTAATGGAGGATTAACTTTAATGAACGTACGTGCAACTGGCAGTAAGAGATTAAATCAAGCTCAAACTCAAACTCAAAATGTTTTATTCAAAGTAATATCATATATTCTAACGTCATTTTTGACTCTACCACCGCGTTGGAAGGTGTTCCGTTGTAGAGAAGATGCGGCCAGAAACTTTACAACACACATCTTTTAAAAATAACGAAATATACAAAGTACACTAACAAATACAATATTGAATTCCTACATAGTGTAACATTGTCAAGAACAGTCATTTTGGTCATTCATATAATCATCGAGTTTATAGTAGCCTTTAAATATCTATGGATTTACAACAACTTCATACAACGTGTTAATGAATTAACGCAAAACTAGAAAGTTGTTTGTTTAGAATCGAGAGCAGAATCGAATAATCATGGTTTCAACGTAGGGAGTTTTTTATTTCAGTATATTAAATAATTTGTTTGTAAAATTTAAAAATTTACTGAACTCGATCTCAATTCACCGCTCGGGCACTCTCACCCTTACACACACCTTACTACCAAAACAAGATTCTTAAAATGTATCCATGAGCACGTTAGCGTTTCATTAATTGCGGAAATGATAACAAAACATTTTTAAGCTAAAGTTAATCATTTTAACGGGTTCTTACCGCTTTTTTATTGTTTTTGGAGTTCCCGATATTTTAGCAGTGTTGCAACTGCCATGATCACGATATGACTACAGAACTGCAGGTAGATTTACAAATCATTTTTGCCTCAAAACTTAATTAAAATGCGAATAACTTTAAATTTTAACTATCATGCATGCATGCATATGCTCACGACTATATTCCCCGAGGGGGTAGTCAGAGATATTCTGAAACCACAGAACATCCACATAACTATCAAACTAATGAAATTATTATTTCAATCTAATTATTTTGTTATAAATCAGTTGGGGTGTATGAGGTTTTGCGCTTATTCATTAACACCTTGTATAAAGCGTCGTGTTTTGTTCACAAATTGTCTCCATCAGAATAGAAACAAATTAATGTTTGCATCTAGCGCCTTCTCAAAACCTTGTTGTAAAACGAGATAAAACAAAGCAAATATCACAATGCGAACACTCTAGAGTCTTTGCAAACAACAGACAAAGAAAGTCAGCCGCAAAATTTTAGGTTCGAATCGAAAATGCGATGGGAAATCATACTTTCAAATTTTGCTCCTAAAGGATTTGTGAACCGCAACGTACAAAGCGGGAACACAGTGGAGTTTCGTGAAATAAATTTGTGTTTGCGTTAAAATTTTGTCAGTTGAACGCATGTAGGATTGTAAATGAATTCAGAAATGGAGGAAAATTACGGATCGTCCGCGGATATGTTGTAGTTTTGCTGCACAACAGTCTACTGTAGGACGGCTGAGTGAAAGAGGATGATGGTTTAACTATTTACTGATGAGCATACAATATTGGTACATTATACACATACAAACATCCCTAGCTATGCATCAGAGTGGACTGCGTGGCTATCTCACTCTTCTGCTTAGGAAGACTTAGGTTTTGAAACGGACTACGTGGCTATCTCGATCTTCGACCTGGCCAGCACCTGAGGACTGCAGTGGCTATCTCTCAGGCGAAGCCGCCTAGCTAAGTGACATTCGTCTTTTTTTTTTTTTGGAAATGACTAATACAGCGTTGCTCAGGGAGCAGTTACTGCTTTTTATTGCGGACTATTGGAGGGACCACGAAGGGTCTACCGAGCCAAATGAATGAACTTAAGCAACCGACCTAGGGGCACCCAAGGGGGTACGGACCTCGGCATAGGACGTTGCTGGGGCTACGCAGCGGATTGGGTAGCTGGGATCGGTGAGAGTCACATTCGCTGGCTGCGTCGGGTCTTATATACGATCCTCGAAGCGCGTGCCGCGTGCAAAACGATGGAGAGGGCGGTGACAAGGGTAGCTAGATGTGTGCGAGCGAGAAAGCATTCGGGTCCGAGCGCCTCTCGCTACACTACTTTATTGTTTGTCTATCGACAACATGGTATGTTATCTTAGTACAAACAAAGTAGAACGCAGATTTTCCATAGACAGCTTCCGACATCTATCGGTAACGTTTCGAAGCACTAATTGTGTTGAATTTGGGTTCGTATCTAAATGCGTGCAATAGCGCGCTACACCTCACCGCTGTAGTGGTGAAAGATTTCGCTCATATTCATTACTGTCTTATTGGTCTAGTGGTCTAGAGAACCGGCTGACGATTCGGGTGGTTATTTTTCGATCTTCGTGTCGGCCGGACCGTCTCTTTTAATTTATTTCACAATGTGGCTCCCCCTGGTGCTGATAAGTGGTAACTCTATAATTAGCATGTCCTAAAATCCCAGGCGACTTACTTATTTATAACCAATATACATATTATTCTATGATCGACACAGACAAAACACACACGTTTTTAGTACTATTGATTTTCTATAGACAACTCCCTGCCATCTAGTTATAATCGGGAAGTACTCTTCTTCTTCCTGCCCTTATCCCATTATTTGGGGTCGGCGCAATATGTCGTCTTCCTCCATTTATCTCTTTTAGCCGTCATTTCAGCGCACACACCTTTTTCACACATGTCATCTTTCACACAATCCATCCATCTTTTCTTTGATCGTCCTCTCTTCATGCAGCCATCCACATCGGGAAGTACTATGTGGTAGATAGCCGTGGAAATTTTGCTCATAGATGTAACTATCTCGTTTTTTGAGCAGTCTAGATTACCGGCTCACGATGCAGCGATCATGGTTTGATCCCGTCGCGCCCGATCCTTCTTTATCAATTTATTTCAGCATGTGGCTCCGTCTAGTGCTAATTTGATGTTAATAATGGCGGACTCAAATCCAAGGCAACGTACCTATTTACAGGGTGAAATTGATAGCATATTAAATAATGTGTGATACTGTTGGGACATTGCTACGAATACATGCTTCAATAGACATAACGTGACAGTCATATCGATTCTGCAGGGTGAAATTGATATCATAAACATTCTTTTAAACTAAGAGTCTACCCATCAAACTGAACAACTTTAACTACGGGAGTAAACCGATCGGAGCAAAAAAAATCTACTACTCTATCTATACTATGGAAGGAAACCGGGCGGAAATATTATATACGAGTATTTAACGCATTTAATTTTACATCCTGTATACAAAAACTGTTTTTGGAGTTTTTAACGCAATTTACTAGATACAAGTATGTACTAAAATTACTAAAAGTAATGCGAATGGACCAATTTCTTATTTGTAGTCTATTTGAATTATTCGAAAACATGATAACGAAATTCTAATAACCTTTCTCTTTGTTGGAATTTGCGTACTTAATACAAATAGAGTAGTAATCCTTTGGTTTTATGGACAAAGCGAAAAGTTTAAATTAATTGAGATATTGGGTTAAGATGTATTCAAAACGGAGAATAGGCGACGCTCGCCATCTTTTTGCGCGATTTCGACCAAGGTCTTTTATATTACTAGCAGCCCGTCCCGGCTTCGCACGGGGTAGACAATTGTCTATTTTACCAAGGATCCCTAATTTTTTTCAAAATGAAATGTTGCCTATGTCAAATTGGAAGAATGCATTATGCTAGCATGATGAATGATAGCATTCTATTGGTGAAAGAATTTTTTAAATCGGCCCAGTACTTTTTGAGCCTATTCATTACAAACATACAAACATACAAAAATAGGTACAAATCTTTCCTCTTTATAATATTAGTGTAGATATATGCCTATATATTACGTGTGTATGTATTTATAACAGGTTTATTATGTATATTTGCTTTTTGTTCTTTATTTGCTTTTAACTGCTCCTATTTGATTACCTTTATTTGTTCACCGTTTCCTCTACCCTAAGGTTGTCTGGAAGAAATCACTTCTTAGCGATAAGACTGCCTTATTTTGTGCCTTTGGTTTTTTTCTCTCTGTAATTTACTGTTTATATTTTGGTGTAAAATAAAGTATATTTAATTTGATTTGAAGGTCCTATAATTAAATTTTGTTCAGTTTCATGGTCATGACATGGTGTGTCGTTCGTGCGGATTCAAAACCGGTCCCTCTTCTCTGCACCTTAGTTAAATTTAAGTAATAATCTTAAGACTGTATTAGGAATCGCATCTTCCTGTTTTAATTCTGTCTAGGGTTAGAAGTTCATAACGATATTGTTCCTCTTGTAAGTGAGTGAAGGGTATTAAGAGGAAAAGTTATAATTGGAGACCAACCAAGTACAGTTTATTATATTATCATCATAGGTCCCGTCCAGGCCGACTCGTACCAATGAGTTTTTCGTAATTTATGTACGATTTGTAACACCACTGGCTTTTCGGTGAAGGAAAACGTCGTGAGGAAACCTGCATGCTTCAATTTCGAGGCATATATTGTACCCACTGTCCGTTATAAGTGGCGACGGGCTCACCCCCCGTCACACTGGACAGAGTTTCGGTACTACTGGTGAAACGTGGATGTTCTGAGGTTTCATAATATCTCTGACTACCCCCTCGGGGATTATAGTTGTGTATGTGTGTGTGTTCATCATAGGTGTGGTGGTTCTCAAAGGGTCAAGGTCGTTCAGTGAGGGATACCTCTTAATATGCTGACGGTTTTTATGATGATCAGACCATTTAACTGAACAACTTCAGTTACAATATCATCCTTTCAAAAAACATCTTCACTAAAAACAAAGGTGTCGAAGTGACAAACTTTGCAAGGTTTTCGTTTAAAATTGATCAGCTGTAAATCAAAATAAATCCCAGTTTATCAGTAGCATAAATAAAATGTGCAGTCGATTGATTCATCCGGAGGTTGACTCGGGGGAAATCAGGGGATTGGTGCAAAAATGTCTTCCCGGACGTCTAGTAAATAGTACAAATGGGATGGTTTAAATTGAAAGAGATTAATATTTGACTCAAAGTTGATATGATAACTTCTGCATTCAGCACACTGTTCTACACATTGTAATATAAAAACTACTCAAAGAGTTCCTAGAAAAAACCCGACTGCAGGCGGGGACAAACTAATAACCAACCAAAAATCGTCTGTGTCCCCGTTTAATACCTACCTAATAACATTCAAATTATACTAGCTCTAGTAAAAATTTTTATAACTGATTAGTGATTATAGAGCTTGTTTTTCTCTTTTTAGTTAAAAGGTTTTTTAGGCAGTCGGGTTTTTTGTTTATCTTAATAATTTAGTTTATTTTATACTTTTTAGTCTTGTTTCGAAACGGTAACATAAAAGAACTATAATATATATATTTTTGGAATCGTCAGATCACTAGCTTTCATTTGATACCATATTGTAATTTTAATGAAAAAACAAATAGTTTATTCTCCCTCTCTTTTTTATTTCGCAGACGCCATATTAAAATAATATACCCTATGTCACTCTCACAATTTTTACGAACCTAATGACACTTCAATCGTTAAAATCCATCAAGCCGTTTAGGCTGTAGGCCGTGCCAAAAAAAATTGACATACAAACATACATACATACATACATACATACATACATACATACATACGCTCGAAAAACATAACCCTCCTTCTGGTGCAGTCGGGTAAAAAGTAGAAAAATTACTTTGCTACGATAGTAGTTTTCCATTTTCAAAACAATGGAAAAAAGTTGGTAGTCACGGGACGCCAGGCAAATGTAAAATATCTATACAGCACTCCACCGATTTAAATTTCGAACTTCTGTCACACAAAAAAGTGGCGGATACCATAAGTTTTCACTGTTCGTTACTACTTTAGTTGCGTCGCCGATTTTGTATTGAATTTGGTACAGTGCTCTTAGTGGTTACGTCGAGAACTAATTTCTGTCATACCAATTGGTGACGTAACTACAATAGTAACGTACAGTGAAAACTCATGGTAGACCTGTGGGGACTTGCCACAGATGTCAACACCCACAAGTTATAGCAACGAAGCTAACAGATGGCGCTACGGTCGCACTCGCAAATGTGTACGTAAGACAACTTGCGACGTCATATTAGTAATCCGTTAGCCGCTACACATAAGGTTCACAATCGTATACGAGACATGAATCGCGCAAGAGAAATAATCACAGAGATTCGACATATATACAAGGTTCAACTAAGATCTGTTGGACTACGGCCGGTCCCCAGGCTTCACACCTAGCCTGGCGGAAGATCTTCCTCCACAAGCCCACAGAATTTCAAAGCCCTCCCATGAGCAGTTTCACTTCAAAAAATAATATTTCGTAGAGCACGTAGAAGCCATTTAAAATATGCGTATAAATCCAATAACCTTTAAATATTATTGGAGCTTTCGTGATGAGACAGTGAATGAGTGAATGACCTTTTACGTAAAATACGTAAATAATTATAAATAATACAAACATACATTATAAATGTTATAAGATTTTGAAATTCCGGTCACTTAATAATTCTCGCAAAGAAAGGATAGAATAAAAGAAATCATTACTATCGCATCTTCCATCATTCCTTCACCGAAAAGCCAGTGGTGTTACAAATCGTATACAATTTCCGATTAGTTTACCTACTTATAGTACATACAGGGTCCAACTTAATATGCTGACAGTTTCTTAAGAGGATGATCATACCATCAAACTGAACAACTTTCTCTTTGGGACCAACATCGAAATGGCGAAAAAAAACAGCTGTCCCATACATGTGGCTCGAGTGGTTTGCACTTTTGTATGCAATAGCTGATTTTTTTCGCGATTGCAACGCTGGTCATATAGTGAAAGTTGTTCAATTTGATGGTCTGATCATCCTCTAAAAAAAGTATCAACATATTAAGCCGGACCCTATAGTATAATTATAAGGTCTAACAAAATTAGCTGAAACTATTTTAAGGGGATGATCAGACCATCAAAATGATCAACTTTCTCTATAGGACCAATATCAAAATAGCGAAAAAAAAATCTGTAGTCCCATACATTTGAGTCGAGTTATGTTTACAGTTTTGTATAGGAAAGCTAATTTTTCACGATTTCGATATTGGTCCCATAGAGAAAGTGGTTCAGTATGTATCGGGTTTAAGAATCTTTATTATCCTCATAAGAATTACAATAATTCACTTATATGAGAACTTAGTAACAGTGTATAGATATAAACTATATTTAAAAGTACTTAATTAACGAAGTAATGAGCATTAGCTCGTAAAACTTATTTTTAAACTAAGTACATAAAAATGTGAGTAATTTGGAAAATAACGCACAATAACAAAAACATTGTAGTCAAGTACGCACTAAGTTAAGAAAAACACAGATCAATTACAACTATACTTCATTCCAAATAAGAACGACGAGATTTTCCGTTTCCTATTTAGCTTTCTGGCCAATTCTGATTACCAAATGTAATTAATTTATTGGATACATATACTATCCGACATATCTTGAACGTTACTAAAGCTGTTTTAAGAATAAGTGAGAGGAAGTGTTTCAAATTTATGTTTCTGTAATGCAACATAGCCTTAAAATTTCGCTGCTATTTTGAATGGAGTATAGATATGTATACTACAAATGGTAAGCATATATTTTTTGATTTGCTTTCTAATAACAGCAACATCAGCTATTGTCTTATAACTTGCACTCAAATGTTTCAAATATAAGCCAGTACGATGTCTGAAGTATTTATTTATTACCTTCTTTGTCGTTTCCTTTACGTTTATTAGACCTTTACTCCTTTGAGTTAAAAAGAGATTTCAATTAAGGCTCTACCGACCGATTTTACCGTAAAATTGGGTAACATTGTAACCATTCTGTGCATTTTTTAAGCTGAAAATAAAACTGGACATTCTACAGGACATGAGAAGTGATTTGGTTTTTTTCGAAATCTATTTGAATTACCTGCATGCTTTAATTTCGAGGCATGTATTAAAAACCCATTGTCCATTACAAGTGGTGACGAGCTCACCCCCCGTCGCACTGGACAGAGTTTCGGTACTAATGGTGAAATGTGGATGTTCTGAAGTTCCATAATGTATCTGACTACCCCCTCGGGGAATATAGTCGTAATCATATGCTATTTTAATTAATAAAACAGAAGTAAAATGAATCTAAAGTCGCCCCTTGTTTTCCAGTTGTAACCATCTTACATTAACATTGTTGATCGGAAGAAAGTAAAAAATTTACAATATAACACAGAATGATTTGGTTTTCTTATTTTTTGAAAATTCACAAAAAATCATGTAATTTTTCAATGAAAACGGCTAATATATGACCGGAGCCACGCGCTAGTTCACATCGATTAGTATGGAGAGTCGTGATCCCGGGCGGATACGCCTTAACATGCAAACATATTAAACAGTTTGAGCTGTCGATGTATCGGTTCAATTAGACATTAGAATGTCGTCTTAATGGCAGTTGCACGTACGTTCATTATAGTTAATCCTCCATTAAATCTCTTGCTAGTTTTTTTTTTGTAGTTTATAATGGACTTCTTGCTTGTGCGTTAGCACCGCATTTCCGCCAGTGTCAAGTGGTTTGAGGGACTATCTATCCAATCTCGAGGATTGTTTTTGAGTAAGAACACAACTGACAAGGATTGCGGAGCCTCGTGGCAGGCTGAAACGCGAACCGCGCGAACACCACGCGAAAGACAAGTGTTCGGGACAAACCCTGCAACCTGACTCCCTTGCTAGCTTTTACTACGTGAACAAGATAAAAAGTGACAGCAAGAAATTTAATGGAGGACTAACTTTAATGAATGTACGTGCAACTGACCGTTACCGGTGGCATGCGACCCGTGCAGTGATCGTAGCACCCACGACCCCTGTAGTCTAGGAAAAATAAGGTTTGAGATTGCATTAAAGACACTTTAGTAAATTGTGTTTGAAATAATATTACTGTTAGTTTATAACATTTTTGTCGAGATTTCGTGGTTATATTGGCTCAGGAACCTGAGAAATACCTTAAAATCGATATAAATATACAAAGGGCAAGCTTATTTCTAAAAATATTTCTTCCAGCATTCTAGCAAAAGAGACAGTTAATTATCACAAGTCAAATTTAATGAGTACAAACTAACAGTAAATAATTTAGTTTTGAGGTTATAATTTTTGAAGACTTGCAAAATATTAAATTTCTACTCAAATTTACGATATTAGCCGGGGATTATTATTGTTTTAAGTAAAACGTATTGAATGAAGCCATCCTGTACAAAATCATCAGTTTTATATTTTTTGTTCATACCTAAATTTAATGTTTTGTAAATGTCTTAATTATTCAATAATATACAATAAAAAATCGGGGATTATTGAGAATTTATGTTTTTCAGGTATGTATCTACTATATTCCAAATTATCACCTAAAGTGCAGTTAATGCAACCTACTCCATACAAAAATCCGTAGATTTCCCCGACTATCTCTAATGCGTAAAATAACAAACATGCAGGCACAACTCGATTTTTATCGTTTCTTGGAGGTGGGTGGCATAATGGTGTTACTAAAACTCTTGATTTTACGGTTGCTGTCTACCGTTTGCAACGGAAGGAATTCGAATATTTTGTTTTTCTTGCGACCCCTAACGTCATCATTGATATTTCATGTGATTAACGCATTTAAGTTTACAACTTGTATACAACGTTTTAATGAATTAACGCAAAACTAGAAAGTAGTTTGTTTAGAATCGAGAGCAGAATAGAATTATAATGTTTTCAACATAGGTTTTTTTTTCACAACATTAAATAATTTGTTTGTACATGCATGCATATACTCACGACTATATTCCCCGAGGGGGTAGTCAGAGATATTCTGAAAACTAACTATCCTGATTTCTGTTCTTATAATTTGTTTGTCAAATTTAAAATTTACTGAACTCGATTTCAACCCACCGCACGGGCAATCTCACCCTACTTACTACCAAAAGAAGATTCTTAAAATGTATCCATGAGCACGTTAGCACTTTCATTAATTGCTCAAATGATAACAAATCATTTTTACCTCAAAACTTAAAATGCAAATAACTTTAAATTTTAAGTATCAAAATAATGAAATTATTGTTTCAATCTAATTATTTTGTTGTAAATCAGTTGGGGTGTATGAGGTTTTCCGCTTATTCATTAACGCGTTGTATAGGGTCCTTCTTAATATGCTGACACTTTTTTAAGGGGATGATCAGACCATCAAACTGAACATCTTTCTCTAGGGCACCAACATCAAAATCGCGAAAAAAAATCAGCCGTCCCATACAAAAGTGCAAACCTACTCGAGCCATGTATGGGACAGCTAACTTTTTTACGCGATTTCAATGTTGGTCCCATAGAGAAATTTGTTCAGTTTGATGGTCTGAACATCTTCTTAAAATACTGTCAGCATATTAAGTTGGACCCTGTATAAGTAATAAATGAAAAAGTCACGCGTATTATCGGGAAAAATATTTTCCGGTCAACACGAACATTATCGAATTCAGCAATCCTAAAGAAAAAAAGTACCAATATAACTTCTTGTAATATTAGCCTAATGGACCATTTTTGGAACGATAAATAACCTTTAACTGTTTCAATGACCAATTCGGAAAAGGAAATGGCCATTCGGTGTGCTGTACCAAAAAATTTTGCTGTTTAATGAGTTCGTTGACCTAGGATTGATATCACTGAACTTTCAAATGGAACGACGACCTGAGGTAATAGAGGTTCTGTTTAATGGTATGATCATCCCCTTAAGAGAAGTTTATTCCAAAAGGGCTAGTGCGCGCTGCATACAAACGAAGTCTGGTTATATTTTCAGTACTAACCAATTGAAGTCGAAGAATTTTTTCAGAAACAATCTAGTAACTAAAGTCCGGCCGCTGAAAGATTGCGTTTGACAGTTACCATAAAATTGTAAAAAACTGAATGATTATTTAGTAGCTTTTTGAACTTAAAAGGGCAGCTAGTGCCCTGTGTACTAGAGTGAGCACAGGTAAACAATATTTTCATTCAGTTTTTTAAAATTTTATGGTAACTTTCAAACGCAATCTTTCAGCGGCCGGACTTTAATCTCTATGCTTGTATGAAGTCCGATTTTCGTTATACATTTAACGAAAATCGTATCATTTACGGCGCATTCGGAATAAACTTCTCTTTATTCCAAAAGCGCTAGTGCGCGCTGCATACAAACGAATTCTGGTTATATTTTCAATACTAACCAACTAAAGTCAATGAAATTTTACAGAAACAATCTAGAAACAAATCTCCATGCTTGTAGGTTGTCCGATTTCCGATAAAATATACAGTTTCAATGCTAAGATTAATTTAAGATTTGGGGTCCAACTGAATATGCTGACAGTTTTTTAAGAGGATGTTCAGACCACCAAACTGAACAACTTTCTCTATGGTACCAACATCGAAATCGCGAAAAAAAATCTGCTGTCCCATACATTTGGCTCGAGTAGGTTTGCACTTTTGTATGGGATAGCAGATTTTTTTTTTTTCGATGTTGGTACCATAGAGAAAGTTGTTCAGTTTGACGGTCTGACCGTCCCCTTCAAAAAGTGTCCGCTTATTAAGTTGGACCCTGTATAAGGTGATGATGATCATTATGGGGTTAGAAAACGTTTATCGGGTCTCGTAATAATAAAATTTCATCAGAGCTCTGTCACAACTACTGAAGATGTTTATTTTCAGAATGGACTAATATCTTATAAGAGCGATGATAGCCCATACGGAAGAGAGCTAGCGCCTCTATAATGAGGCAGCGGTTCGATTCCTGGCCTGTACCATTCAGTTCTTCGGAATTTATATACGGTTGTATTTACCATTTATTAGCTTGGCGGTGAAGGAAAACATCATGAGGAAACCTGCATTCCCGAGAATGAAAAGCGATGGTTTCAGTGTTACATAACGACCCTTGCTTGTAATATAGTCTAGGAAATCTACGGTTTTTTGCATAGAGTAGGTTGCATTAATTGCACTTTGGGTGATAATTTGGAATATAGTCGATAATATACCTGAAAAACATAAATTCTCAATAATCTCCGATTTTTATTGTGTATTATTGAATAATTAATACATTTACATTCAACAACATTAAATGTAATTTCGAACAAAAATGGTAAACAAAAACAATAATCCAAGCCTTGCTTGCAATAGCCCAACCACAAATATTCACCATCTTCATTAAGCGGAACCTATATTATACCCAATTTCCAATAACGAAAGTGATTCGATCTTTGACTAATTATTATAAGGACTAGCCTTGCGGTAGCATTTCTTCTCTGCCACGGTATAAGCACAATTGATCTTGTGCATTTACATTCAATTTTACACATTATCACTAAACGAGACAGCCTATAATTGCCAAATAATAACTTCAAACTTAGAACGTTTGGGGTTCACACGAGACTACTTTTCATGATTTTTAACATTCAAAATTAGAATCTAAAGTTATGGGGAATAAAATCCAAAGTTGCGGATTTCTTGTTACCTCGCCCCCCGCAAAAAGTGTCAGAAATGTTTGTTAGTAGAATTACACGCATAACCAGTCCACATATAAATAGTCAAAGGATTCGACAGAAAATCTTAATTATCGCAAAAGAAAAACAACGGTAATAAAGTTCCTAATTGTTTAACAGATCGTCTTCTAGCAGTGTTACAGTCGGTTTAACGATACATTTTCTCGATGAGGGAAAAAAATCTTAGGAAACTCGACCTTCTTCTCTTATCCTCAAGAGACATTAATTTATACGAATCATTAGTTCTAATTGTGTTAGCGAAGTCGTTCTTTGTTAGCAACGTTTATTTGTGAATTGATGAGCCGGAATCGGCCGGATTGATGATTTGGCGCAATTTTAGGGTTCCGTAGTCAAACAAGGAACCCTTTTACTTTCGTCCATTCTGTCTGTATGCCTGCCTTAATAACTAGCTTATTTTTGCACCTATTGAATCGAAATTTGGCATAAAGACAGATAACAGTCACCCAAAAACAGAAATGTAGTAGTTTTGAAAAAATATTTTTTTTATACCCCCTCACATACAACAAAAGTTAAATCGATCGGTCGAAATACTGGTCACAGAAATGGTACAGAGTTTCTTTTTAGTATGTTTCTAGCGACGAAACATTCTACCACGGACAGAATCATGAAGGCAGCTAAATAAACAAAGAATGTACAATACCTGGCAATGATAAACTTACTGTCGTATATTTTTTAACCGTGATCGCAGACCGCGTTTATTTATCAACTTTGTCTGTATCTTTAAGAATGCTTTTGTTTCCCGAAAGCTATTTTCGTCCCTTTGGTAGTACTTTGAAAGATTGGATGAGTTTTCGAGAAGTCTATGCTATTGAAGTTTTAATTTTATCAAGTTGCAACCGTTTTGATATGAGCGTAATTTTGAATTAAATAAAAACCAATGCTTTGTTACCGCTTTTGACACGAAAGCTAAAAACCTAAAAGCTCTATTTTTTTATAAAACTCAAAACGAATCACTTCAGTAGTTTTGAACTAATGTGTGAACAAAAATCTGACTAACAGACAAACAGACGCAACATATAAGCTTTATCGTGCATTCATGCATATGCTCACGACTATATTCCCCAAGGGAGCAGTCAGAGATATTCTGAAACCTCAGAATATCCACGTTTCACCAGTAGTACCGAAACTCTGTCCAGTGTGACGGGGGGTGAGCCCATCGCCACGTCTTACGTCGAGCTTTATCGTCTCAATTTTTACCCGACTGCGCCAGAAGGAGGGTTATGTTTTTCGAGCGTATGTATGTATATATGTATGTATGTATATATGTATGTATGTATGTATGTATGTATGTATGTTTGTATGTCTATTTCTTTGGCACGGCCTACAGCCTAAACGACTTGATGGATTTTAACGTATGAAGTGTCATTAGATTCGTAAAAACTGTGAGAGTGACATAAGGTATATTAAAACAAGATGGCGTCTGCGAATTTCAAAAGAGAGGGAGATAAAAACATTTTTCTTTGCAAAAAAATACTATATGGGTATCAAATGAAAGCTAGCAAATAACAGATTCCAAATATATAAATATTATAGTACTTTTATGTTACCGTTTCGACACAAGATTAAAAAGTATGAAATAAACTAAATTATTAAGATAAACAAAAAACCTTTTAACTGAAAAGAGAAAAACAAGCTCTATAATCACTAATCAGCTATAACAGCTTTATTTGAGGTAATATAATTTGAATGTTATTAGGTAGGTATTGCAGGCGGGGGCAAAACAATAACCAATCAAAAATCTTCTTTGTCCCCGTTTGCGATACCTACCTAATAACATTCAAATTATATTAGCTCAAATAAAGCTGTTATAGCTGATTAGTGATTATAGAGCTTGTTTTTCTCTTTTCAGTTAATAGGTTTTTTACGCAGTCGGGTTTTTTGTTTATCTTAATAATTTATTTTGATTGTTTGTTTATGGAACAAATTTCAAATAATTAACGAATGAATAATTAAGATGAATACTTGTTTTAAGGTAATATTACTTATTTAACAAAACATTCCTTCACTTGAGTGGAAAATCAACGCGTAACCGCACCAACAGTAGCTTTACATAATACACCAGTGTCGAGCCATGTTAACTTAATCGACACATTGTACTTAAATTACGTACATAACTCACGCTTAGCAACATGGCTCGCCAAATTACATTCTGAATAAATATCTCTACAGGGTGAAATTGATATCATTAGCATCCTTTTAAACTAAGAGTCTACCCATCAAACTGAACAACTTTTACTATGGGAGCAAACCGATCGGAGAAAAAAAATCAAACTAAACTGCATCACCTCAAATGTATACAACAGCACACATACCCCGGCTGAGTGTGTGTGTTCGTACGTCCTGTAACGCGCGTTATGTGTGAGTGCACCGACTTGTACTTGTATACAAGATGTTACAAAGATGCAAATCAATTTTAAGGGTTTAGACCATCAAACCGAACAACTTTTACTATGGAACCAATATCGAAATCGGATGTATGTACTAAACTATAAATCTACTCGAGCTAAATGTATGGGACAGCTGATTAATTTTTTTTCGATATTGGTCCCATAGTGTGTTATTCAGTTTGATAGTCTAAACAACCTCCTTAAAAGTATTAATTTTTTATTTTTACTTTTGTAACACCCTGTATAAAGCTAACGATCTGTAAAGATATTAAATTTGTTGTTAAATTGCGTAAACAGATTCACAGAAACTGTACCACGTTCATGGAACCGCTGATATTGAAATCAGAGGAGAAAGACATGGCTTCTCGCCTTTGTTGTAGAACTTTGGATTCTCCGAACTATGTGATAGGGAGAAACAATGTGAGGAAAACATTGTATTTATAGCATAGCATAGCATATGCTCACGACTATATTCCCCGAGGAGGTAGTCACAGATATTCTGAAGCCTCAGAACATCCACGTTTCACCAGTAGTACCGAAACTCTGTCCAGTGTGACGGAGGATGAGCCCGTCGCCACATAATGGACCGTGGGTACAATACATGCCTCGAAATTGAAGCATGCAGGTTTCCTCACGATGTTTTCCTTCACCGAAAAGCCAGTGGTGTTACAAATTGTACATAAATTCCGAAAAACTCATTGGTACGAGTCGGTCTGGACGGGGATCGAACCATCACCTCCTGCACGGCAGGCAAGGTTACTCGTGACTGGACTACTACGGATTTGTATTTATAATATTGTGTCAACAATATAGTTGAGTTCACATCAGAAGTAGATAGATGTTCTTGTAAAGAAATCAATGATGACGAATTGATATTTTTCTGCGTTGGTCTTGATCAAAATGTAAATTTTTATAATGAACTGGAGTTTACCCGCGATTTTGTCTGCACAAATTATATACCAGATTTTGAGTCAGATCATAAGCTATTAAACAAAAAAAGTTTCATCAAAATCGGTTCTGTAGTTTTTGCGTGATGCTGTTACAAACATACAAACAAACAGACAGACAAAAATTCAATATAAGGTTGATTTGGAGTCCGGGATGCCTAAAAACCATATCGTAATCTTTTTCATGTAAGTATCTTCTCTCCTGTTACAGTTTTACAGGGTGTTAGGGTAAACAGTTGCATTAATAGACCGATAGCGCTAGGTTTTGAGGTTTCAAAAACTCTAAAGTTTTTTGTTTTTTGCATATAGGTTCCGGACCATTTGCAAAACCTAATACATAAGTTTGTGTCATTTTAGGTACTTGCATAGGTAGAAATTTAGGTATTTGTATTTTCGATCAGTATTGGACGAAAAGAAAATCATAGATGAAAATTTTACTTTCAGGATAATAACGAAGTAGTAACTGATGTACATAGGCATTTTGTGTCACCTCTGTCCACGGAAATCCAAATATTTAACCAGTACCTAACATGTCGCCCAACTAGCTCAAAAAAATATTACAATAGGTTAAATAGGTGTT
This sequence comes from Agonopterix alstromeriana, assembly GCA_963924505.1. Lineage (NCBI taxonomy): Eukaryota > Metazoa > Arthropoda > Insecta > Lepidoptera > Depressariidae > Agonopterix > Agonopterix alstromeriana. The sequence continues at coordinate 11,413,704 of OZ004682.1, forward strand.
ACGCGTTTTAGAGTACTGATATCTGTTGTTTAAAATATTTTGTGTCGAATTCATCCACGAAGTTTACAGATATTTTATTTTTTTATCTCAACACCCTGTAAAATCTACAAAAGAAAATGCAAGTTCTTCGAGTTTACGTGTTTTGATTATTATAGTGTAACAAAACACTATTCATAATTTGTGCTGTTTTTATCCACGAAATCTTATTATTTGAACAAAATACCAGACTTCTTCGCACGAAGGGCGAACGCGGGGAGGAGCGCGGGCGCGGGCGGCGGGCGCCGGCCGGCGAGACGAGCGGCGCGGGAGAGGGTATTTGTTTACATTATTCGTATTCAGTGCAAGTTGCGACAAACAAGTGCGTTCGTTTTTCGACCAACGTTCCTTAGGGTTGTTTAGTTTATTTTTTTTCTCGTACACATAATTAATTAACAATTAACATTGTAGGTATTCGAAATTAAATAATTGTACATACATTGTCTGAATACATCCTTAAAAGAAAAGTCCCTCGTTCAGTGCCACCCAGTATACAGGGTGTTTAATAAGTAAAAATTTAGAACTTCGACCGTCAAACTGAACAACTTTCACTATGGGCCCAACATCGAAATCTCGAAAAAAAAATTTGATATCCTATACATATTTTAGCTCTAAGTAGTCGATTTGTAAAGTATGGAACATCAATTTTTTTTTCGCGATTTCGATATTGGTCTTATATTGAAAGTTGTTCAGTTTGATGGTCTACACCACCCCCTTAAATGTTTATTTGTATTTTTGTAACACCTTGTTGACCTTGTATATGCGAAAATTTGTATGTTAGATTTTTGTTACTCAATCACGCTTTAACGGCTGAATGGAATAAATAAATATTTCATTAACTTAACATACTTATAGGATAATTTTTACTGCGGGAAAAAGTCTTATTCCCACGGGTAAAACCAAAAACTACGCAAGCATACCACTAGTGAATTTATAATCTGCAAACCGTTTTCTCTCGCTACACCACTTTGTACACTCACCTATGTAATCAACCAATATACATATTAATCTATGCTATAATCTGACTTCTAGATTGTTTCTGCAAATTTTTCATTTACTGATTGGTTAGTATTGAAAATATCACCAGACTTCGTTTGTATGCAGCGCGCATTTACGCATTCGGAATAAACTTCTCTTAAGTATATTTCTCACTCAAATATGTATAGCAGTTTTTTTGGACTTCATAGACCAAGAGCTAGCTGTTATTACCTTTAAGTCGTCGGTCACGTAATTCTTCAAATAATTATATTTATTTGCCATAATGGAATCTGGTTATAAACGTATTTATGAACCGTTGTCAGTATTTTTACCGAGTTGAAGGATTCTATTGCTTCGGAACATCTTGCCTGGTATGAGAGTTTGTAAACTCTGTGGCCCTTAATTGTATGGGTCGTCAGTATGGTGAGCCAGGCTGGAGGGCAGGGTAGGGAAGGCGAGTGGTCGCAGAGAGTTTCTTCTTCCAAGTTGTTTCTTTCTTGAGTGCTGGATCCGGAATGAATCTACGCCGATTTGGCGCCATTTTATATTATTTTCAAGCGACCACCCCTCCTTACCCCGCACTCTTGCCCTGAATACAAATCTCTTTATTTCTCATACAATCTTAATTTCTACGCTTACAAACCAATATAATTATATAGTTAAGATACTTATTTTCTTATTCTAAAAATAGCATGTGCATCATCCGCCGGTGCATAACAGAGTGCAGAACGAAAAGGAAAGGTACAATATTTATATTACCCCGGCCCCCGCTTCCTCATAACACAGGTTCCGGACGCCGGGGCCCCCCTCGCTCGCCTGTATGCGCTGACAGAGATGGAGCGTTCTGTCTCTTTCTAACACTTATTTCTAATAGCATTCTACCCCTTCTAATGAGGTAGTGAAGGTTATTGGCGTAATTTCTAATTGGAATTTATAAGTTCGAACTCGATTCTAATTGTTTTATTTACTTGTGCTATGCTTTAATTTTAATAGGGAAGTGTACCTAATCTAATCTGGGGTAGAAGTCACTAGAGAAATCAAATAAGAATCCTATTAGAACTATTTACATAACTTATATGCTAAGCCCTAATTCTAATAAGACAAATTTATTTATTGAAATGAACACTTAACCGAAACTTATCCTACTAGTATAAAAGGGTATATAAAACGAAATAAACGAAGTAATGTAAAAAACTATGTACAAAGGTAGTCAATTCAGGTTCTGTCGTGCACATTTCTCCTGCCGTCGCAGCTCTGCGATCCAACATGTAGCACGACGATCCTCTTGGTCGGTCTCCGGATGACATGCCCGTTGCTGGTTACGACGTCCACGATCCTCACCTCGCCGTCTCGCCCTGGGTAGACCGCGACGATCCTTCCTGTCGGCCATGTGTTGCGGGGCAGGGTGGGGTCGCAGACGAGTACCAGGTCGCCGATAGCGTGCGCTGGTCGTGTGAGGCTCCCGCCGGTTTTGGAGTAGAGGCTGGTACTCTTTGACCTAGCGGCTCCAGAAGACGTCCGCCAGGCGTTGAGCGCGCTGCGCTTGCGCGCGGTGAGGTCGTTTGGGTCCCAACAGGATGTGGTTGGGTGTAAGCGCCTCCGGTTCTTCTGGAGTCACCGCCACGTGTGTGAGTGGGTGGGAGTTGACGGTGTTCTCCGACTCGACGAGCAGGGTGAGCAGTGTCTCGTCGCTAGGGTACTCGTCGTGGAGTTTGACGCGCAGTGCCTCCTTCACAGTGCGTACCATGCGCTCCCACACGCTGTCCATGAAGGGGGAGGCCGGGGGTACGTAGCGGCAGGTGATGCGCCGCGCCGTCGCCTCCTCGCTGACCGCCGCCAGCGCGGCCTTGGCGAGCTCCTTCTCCGCAGCCTTGAAGCACGTCGCGTTGTCACTCCATAGCTCCTTAGGCACTCCTCTTCGTGCCACGAACCTCCTCAGGTCGCCGGTTGCCGGAGAAGTAGGCTTCGCTCTTCGTATCTTGCATAGTTGATAGTGTTTGATGACGTTCACGCACCGTGGGTCGTATCTTCAGTACCCATAATCGCTGCTGTAGCTCATTCACGACGGTTTCGATACCGCCATGTAGTCGCTCGTGTACGTGTTGTATGTACAGCCGCGTGAAGTAGTGTTTCCCGTCGAGTACGGTCGGGCTCGCAGTGTCTTCAACGATGTCAGGTGCTACGTGGATTCTTCCTTTGAGCCATCTTCGCCGACGACCACTGATAGCGCCGACAGCTTGTCTCCTGGCTGAGGCGCCGCGCCGCTCCTTACTCGACGTAAATCTTCGGAAAGACAATCTTCTTGTACAGGTTTCCACCATAGTTTCTCAGCGCGAATGAGTTAGTGCGCTTCGATACCGATGGTGTTGCTATCTCATTTCTTCACGTACGGTGTCTCGCTCTTGCGTGTTTTCTTATCAATCTTTCAATCAGAGTCGTTTTTATTGTTTTCTTTCGTTCGTTTGCGCTTCGTAGCCAATACTGTTTCATTTTTCTTCTTTCGACATAAATTGACAAACTGTAGCATGCGCACCGTAGCTCGTAGCAAAAGTGGGAACGACGAAAATCGCTCGATTCGAGGTAGGTGAGCGTGGTCAGGTCGCTGGTGGGTGACGTGACAAGTCCCCTCTCTTCTCCTGTCTTCGGTGCTTCTGTCTTCGTCTCTTGTGGCCATTCTCGTTCGTGGTTTCGTAGGAAGCTCGGCCCGTTGTACCATCGGACCTCGCTCCCGCCGATAGAGACCGTGGCGCCGCCCATGTTGGCGGAAAACTGCTGTACTACTGAATTTGTATTGGACACCCATCCGCATAGCTCGAAGCCGGCTTGCCGATGAATGTAGTCGACTGATTTCGATACTTCTTTGGCTTCTTTTTCGGTCGGAAAACTTGTTATGTAGTCGTCCATGTAGTGGTTCTTTTCAATGACTCGTGCGGCTGCAGGATACTTTTCTTTGAATTCTGAACCATTTCTATTCTTCACGTATAGCGCGGTGCATGGTGATGACATCGCGCCGAAGATCACCGACGTCATGCGGTACTCTCGCGCAGTGGCGTAGCGTGGGTTTCTGCCGCCCGGGGCACAGACCGATTTTGCCGCCCCCTTATCTTACCTAAAAAGAAAAATAACGGAGCGAGCAAAGCGACCTCGAAATTTGTTTGCACATCTATTCCGATTGTGGTCAGACGTCTTTTGGTTTATCCATGCAAAAATAGAAACTAAGAGCGAACTCGACGTTTCTCCTCAATACGAATCGGAGCTTTTTACGTTCAAAACATGTGCAAAGTAACTGGAGTAAAAGCTATGGATGTAGCGAAGCAAGCTCGAAATTGTTAGCACCACGTCTTAGCTGTGGTCAGAACTCTTTAGAATTATGTTTAGGTACAGTAACTAAAACAGAAACATAGAACGAGCGAGTCATCAATGCCTTGTGAAACGACGGTCTGTCATTACCGTATTACGGTGAAGTACAAAGAATGCGTAAGGAGACATATTTATTTAAAATAACATTGAAACGAAATAAGTTTTTTAAATAATAGTTATTGAGAAACCTTGCGCTTGCATCACCCATGCATAGAACCTGCATAGGTACCTGGGTATTTGGAAACATAAAAAAAAAGACGAAAAAACACTGAAAGAAATTAACTTTTTTTTAATTTTTTTTTTCTAACTGCCACCTCCGCAGCGCCGCCCCCGGCAAAGTGCCGCCCGGTGCGGACCGCACCCTCCGCCCCCCCCATGCTACGCCACTGCTCTCGCGGTCGCTGGTTCCCTCTCTCGTCGCCCCGCTATAGAAATCGTAGTGCCTCTCTGTCGTCCTCTTGAACTCATATTTGCATAAACATTAATTCCTTTATGTCAGCTGACACGGCGTGTTGGTGTTGACGAAATCGCATTACAACTCCCGGCAGAGATTGCACCAAGTCAGGACCGCAGAGTAGCATATCGTTCAGGCTGCGTCCGGCTGTCTTTGCTGCGGCGTTGTGTACTACTCTTATCTTCGGTTTCGCGGGGTTAATGACCGCGAAGTGGGGTAGGTACCATGTTTTATTTGGCACCGTCGGTGTGGTAGCTTCGTCGGCGTAGCCCAAAGTGAAGAGGGTTTGCATTCTTTCTTCATATTTCTTTTTCAGGTCTTCATCTCGGTCTAGTTTCTTCTCTAGGTTGTGCAGCCATTTGAGTGAGTTTTTGTAGTTGTTAGGAATCTTCATGTCGTCTTCTTTCCATATAAGTATTGTTTTGAAGCGTCTGTCGGGCAGGCGGTGACTGGTTTCATTCAATATCTTCAATGCGCGCTGCTCAGGGTCACCATTCTGTACTCGTTTTTCTATCCCGATTGATTAAAACTCGAAATAATTCTTCATCATCTTCTTTCGTGTATAGTTATTGAAATTATGTATTTTCATTAATAACGCCAAATAATATTATACAGGGTGTTACAAAAATACCCCTAAAGAAAAAAAGGTGTTGAAGGGTCCCTTGTAAAGAGTCTATTGACAATGTATGACAACCGTAGTGTTAGATCATTATTTATCGAAAAATTAACTATCGATAATAAAAAAATTCAATCGGCATCGTAGAAGCGCAGCACTATTTTAAGTTCATTAACCTTACCAGGAGTAATTACCCGCTACCTCTTACTAAAAATGTTACCTCCTTTTCCAACCTCCTGGTACTACCAGGCTAGTACCAGGAGCTAACAAAAATGTTTCTTAACTAAATAGTTTGTATAAAACTAAATTAGCTATTTATCTTTGAACTTAAATGACCTATTGTTTACTTGAGAAATGGTGAAGTTTTAGGCAGAGTATGTAGGTATCTTCCATATTTACCTGCCATAATTTAATTTTTAAAATATCACGACTCAATCAAATAGGTAACATTCTAGCATCAATCTACTCACCACTTATTCTTTTTCGTGGAGAACACGTGATATCCGGGACTCAAACTGTCTCTTCGGGCGATCTCAATTCAACACACACACACAACTTCACATTTTACACAACCAACTTTTCTTCTTCTTATCGTGTGGGCAGCAAGCCCTGGTGTTAGAGTTTTATTCAAACTGCCTACACCTTACTTGCTCTAACACCTCCTCGACCTGCCCGGGTTCGACAGTGCTCGGGCGTCCACTGCCACTGGATCGATGAAATGATCCGGTAGAATGCAAGCGTCTTGCCGTATCCAGGAAGCATTGGTATGATGGTAACCGTCGCTGTTCCGCAGGTGGCCTGCCATCGATAAACCGTTGACGATACAGTTCGCGGGCACGATTTAAATTACTATCCTCATGGCCTACACATAGTATCATATCGTCATATTCCATGTTAGAATACCTACTGAGCCATTTTCTCAAATTACGATAAAGCATCAATCAAATCAAAACAAAACAAGCAAGCGAAAGAATCGACTGATTGATATGCAAGTGCAACCAGGGTTGCCAAATACTAGTTATTTTTCTGCAGTACTTTTTTTATGTTACCCATTATTGATAATAGGTAGGTAGGTATTTGATGAATGAAATATTAAAAAATAGGGAGTGCCTCCGCTGTTGGAGCGCTGGCAACCAAAAATAACGCCATTGGGAACAAGCGATGGGTAATACTGCCGGCAGCCAAGATTTTAAAAATGGCTGCCACCGCCGGCACCAAAAATGGCGGCCGCTGACGGGGGTTTGTAGGATCCAAACCAGACGCCGCGCCGACGCCGCGCCGGCAGCTAGCTCGCACTGATATGGTTAATAATGGTTAAAAAATAATAACTGATTATTGTCTTTTTACGTAGGTACTTGCAAGACTTTTACGAATAATTAATAGATACTTAGTGGTAATCTTGCTGTCATAATGTGCCGGTTTTTTTGAACGAGCATTAAAAACAACATTTTCAAAAAATGTTGTGCATCAATGTCACATAGAGAAATGATCACCTATCTTTGTCTTACAATTAGGGTCCCGTCAGAAACAAATATGAAGCTTGAAATCCCTGTATCTCTCCTCTCCTCTAGTCTCCTAGTACTAGTAGTTTACACACTACTACACACACACTTTATCTACAACTGCCTCCGTGGTCTAATGGTTAAGAGCATTGGGCTCTTGACACGGAGGTCGTGGGTCCGATTTCCACGGGGGACACCTAGTGATATGTTACTTTGTGCGTTTTTCCCCAGTTGGTTAGGGCATTGCAGGCTGAATCACTTGATTGTCTGAAAATAAAGATGAATCCGTGCTTCGGATGGCACACTAAGCCGTTGGTACCGGCTACTTTCTCTGGTGGTAGTCATAAAAACCACGTCAGAGGCCGTAAGGCGGTCTGAAAAACTCTGACATCAGGGCTTGCTGCCCACACGATAAGAAGAAGACTTTATCTACAAACCAGAAAAACTTTTTATCTTTTTCTCTTGAAATTGTGTAGTGTAAGAATCGAACCCGTTCTTATCGCCAGGGTGTAACTAACCGGCCATATGGTACAGAACATTTGTGCGCTATCGCGGCGACGGCGTTTTTTATCGGTTTTATTAGAAAGCTAGTTTAACAGTGATGATTTTCATGAAGATCAGGTCAGCCGATTCGAAGATCATGGGGATCTCAGCTGTAAAATGGATGTTTATTTTAATTTTGCTCATACATTGTTTGCCGGCCACTGTATTCTATGAAGACGCACGACAACGTACGCAAAATGTTTAATTTAAAGAATTACACGTGCGGAACCCTCATAATTATTTTTAGCAAATGGCGCCAAAATTCTGGGTGCCTGGTAGTTCAAAGACTAAACGGCAGCAGATACGTCGTAAAGTCACTGCGTTGTCTCCACTACTAACCACTATCTTGTAAGTGCTTAACTTAAAAGATAATTATTCTCGATGTTATCTTTAATACTAAACTAACTTGAATATTAAGCCCTAAAAAAGAATAAATAACAGATTTTCAAAAATGTTAAATTATTGTTACAAAAATAAACAATAAAGAATAATTTCAAAAAAATATTCATATTTGTCTTCATGTTAGATAATTTAAGCTTCTTACAATTTCTTTTTTCGGAAAAAAAAGTATCTTCGCCTCTTACTGAAATTTAGGTACAAATGACTTACAAACATTACCCTTCTGAAAAAAAAAGTCTATGTTTCAGAGGTCAACTTCAGATTGAATGACCTTATCAGCTGATCACTAAAGTTGGGATTTTTTAGTAAATGGCTTCGATGAAGGATTTTATTTTTTTTGGTTAATTATGTAACACCCTGTACAGGGTGTAAGGAAAAGTATCATTTTACTATGGGAGCAAACCGTTATGGGAGTTACAACTCTTTGCGTTCTACCTATCTATCTCAAGAACGGTTAACTATATTAAATATTATAAATGACCAAATTTGAAGAAAATTTAAAGTTCTACAATTTTTTTTAAAACTTCAAAGGTCATTTAGAGCATAGAAAAGAAGATATTTCCTAAAGACCTGTTTTTAGACATTTTACCTTGAATCTTTTGACCTGCATAAACGAGATTTTATGTGACATTTGACCTAACGTATAGGATGTCATAACGATGATTTAAAGAAGTTTGTAGTTTATTATCTCTCATTCCGAGGTTGACCCTTTTTTTCACCTAATTTTCCTGGGGTACTCGGAGAAACAGTGATAATGAAAAACAAAACGGAACAAAACATTAAATTTGAAACGTAGAAAGGAACATACCAGAAGTATGAGAGAAAATAAAAGGTAATAAGTTGTAAATAATTTTCCAGCACTCTGTAACCTAAACCTGCATATACGTTTAAGACGCTGTGCAATAATGAACTACTTAAGTCACACTTATCGTAATGTACTAATGTAAATAAATGTTGATTTTAGGTCGTAAGATAAATATTATTAGTGATTTTGTAAATAAATGTTGATAAAATTCATTCATACCTGTTATAATATCCTGCATCATCCTCATCCTTCAATGCTATGCCATGCATCTGAGGGATGCGAGGTATTTTAGAATTACCTATGGATTTTCAAAATAGGTTTATGAGTGTTATACAACTTCTCAACCTGAAAGTTCTTGTGGTATCGAGAATATCTGAGATTATTGCAGTATTACGAAACTTGTTTTTTCACGTTCTTCTTACATTTTTGTTGACGGCGTAAAATAACTTCCAGGTTTCATCTAGATAGTCGGTATGTTTTAACCATAGAATGTTTTGACTTGTATTATATCAATTACAAGTACAAAATAAGAAGTTGAATTGATTTGATTACGGGACCTAATGACGTAAAGTTACCAACAGGTAGCTCTCGTACTATAAAGTAAAACAAAATCCTGTAATGATAGTTTTTTTCTTTCTAGATAGGTACAGTGATTTTCGGTATGATATTAATGAGTTTTAAGTTTTTCAAGTGAAATCAATTAAAGAGTATCGTTAGTTAGGTATTGTTTCTATCTATAAATTGGTTGTCCGTAATTGATCATGTAATAAATTAATAATTGATCAAGGAGGATAAATAGAACGATACCTAATTATGATATATTGTGTTTTTTTCATACGACAAAAGGTACTAATAATATCTTAACAGCGAAGCGTCTTCTATGCATTTTGAGTGATTTGATTTTCGCGGGCTAGTGCGCGACGATGTTCGGTAGCGGGGCGCGGGGCGCTTGCTGCGACTAAGCCACGCCCATTTCGCTTCAATTATTTTTCGACATAGGCCCTTAACGAAAAAGCGGTAGGTAGTTATGCCGTTATATTAGTTCAGAAGCACGTTACACGGCTTTATCACGCCTTTTATCTCGTTCGTTCATGTGAAAATAGAAAGAGAGCGAAGGTGTGTTAACGCTATAATATCACGGTGCCATGCTACCCAATAAATCCGAAGCGAATCGAAGAACGCTAGAAATCGTAGGTACCGAACGAACGTGTGTGCCGTGCTGTGCGTGCGTATGCCCCCCGCCCACCGCGCTGCGCCGCGCCGCGCCGCCGCGCTTCGACCGCAACCATTGTTTTTGTATTTTTATATTCATATAAGTAAATATCGTGGATGAAAATGACACAAATTTACAATGTCGATTTTTCATGCATTTATGATATTGAATATAAAACTCGAATAATTGTAATATTTTTTTGAAGCGATTACAGCTTGGAAACACAAAATAATTAAAAATCTTAAAATTGCGTGCCCTAATTTGGCACAAATTTGATAAATAGGCATATGTAAGTGATCTGAGAAAGGAAATACCTATTTCACTAATTTGAAATTTTTTTTTGCTCTGTTTTTACATGATGACCCTATGTCAGTTTGCACTGGACGAAGATGACACAAACTGTGTTTTCACACTCCGCAGGTTACCCTAGATATGATACCATAATTATTTTAAACTTTAAATAAATTTTGCCAGTTTGGATTTGAATAAAAAGAATCAACCACAAATCATCAAATTACTGAAAATGCAAGTAACAGAAGTGACACAAAACTCGATAATAAGCTTCATATGTACAACTGTATCCACAGGCAAGAAATAAGCAACTTTAGAATTATTGAAACTTATGACATCAAAATAGGCCAGCGCTATCGGACTATAAGTTAAGAAAAAACGAAAACAACAATTATTATTTAAATACTCTGCGAAAACGCTTTTCATTACAATATACGTGGCTACAGGCCGGTGACGTCACGATCACGTGAACTTTGTATGATACTCACACTATACACTCAACTGTTTACAAGCAGTTTACGTCATCCACCGTTCGGCCAATCACAGTCGTTTACGATCACGTGACTAAAGTAGACAACAACAATATTTATTTTGTCAAATTTCTCTTAAAATATCCTGTATTTTTCTTAACTGATTAAATAGTTGGTTTCCAAAATTCATATTCAGTACGGATACCATCAATAGATCCTTTATTTTTCATGCTGTCCTAACTGTAACTACCCTATTATGTAACCAAGCTATTAATTGCTCTTACTTCCTATCTGAGAAAAACGCGTGTGACATGGACGGACGGACAGGCACTGAGGTGATCCGTTTTGCCAATTTTAGTACGCTTTCAATTGCCATCGTTTATTTAAAAACAATGCTCAAAGTTTATTCATTTAATAAGCGACGACTTAATTATTGTAGAATTTCTTAGAAAATATCTTGACTCAATTTGATAAACATTTTTGTCGAAAATTGGTACATGACATAAACAAACAGCGGTTGTAAAAGTTTATTAAGCCTGTTGTGGATATGAGTATTGTATTACCTTTGACAAAGCCTGTTGTGGAAACGCACTTTTTTTTTCTATAATAAAATCTCACTGAATATCTTTTCGTCACTAAAAGAGCCGTGTTATATGTTTGATGCCTTTTTCTGTCTATCTGTGTGTGAGTCGGGAATATGCTGTATGAAGGCAGCGCAGGTCCGGTCGTTGTAGTGATCCTTGGGTAGCCTATGTCCAGCAGTGGACGGCCATCGGCTGAGATGATGATGATGACCTATTGGCTTGGACATTTTCAAATTTTTATGCTATTTAGATGTTGGCCCCATATCGAAAGTAGTTCAGTTTGATAATCTAAACCACCGTCTTAAATGTAAAATGCATTTAAGTTTACATTCAGTATAATTTTTTATCGTTATCACAAAAACCTAATCTCCAATCTCTTCTAGCACAGCCCTCAACACAACATCTGCCACTCTGGTGTAGTGACCTATATTCCTAACAGGAAAGCTCCCGAGCATCTGGTCACTGCCGTTTGAACAACAGTCAACTTTGGAAGCTAAATTTTAAAGTTTATTTTAGGTCGCATTTGGCGGTTTTGTTTTACCATTATGGTAATAGGGATGTAGGTTTTTGCGATAAGCACGAATGACTTTACAGGAGTTTAAAATTGAGTCTTTAAGTCTTATATTATAAGTAAAGATGTGTTTAAGATTGGACGAACTTTGGCTAGAAAGTGGACTTTAGTTTTAGTCTGAAACGGGGTTGGATTAAAAGAGACTTTACCATTTGTTGTAACTATAAGAGTGCATCCACATCTGTCGAATGCGCGAGTCGCCCGCGAGCTGCGCGCGTGTATTTTATGCTTGTGCGTCACTCCTTCGCCAACCGCGCGCCGTTCGCGTGAAACGTGCTGTGACGTGCGCGACTGCTCGCGAGCGGCGCAAGAGCCGCGCGCTGCACCCCCTTCCCCAAAAGCTGAGGCGCACAGTATAAAAGCGAACTCAACGCGAGCAGTCGCGCACAGTCCAGACGATGCGATCACGGTTGCCCAACAGGCGGCCCAACAGATACGACTATCAATCGCAAATTCTCAACACTGCGTCGACACAGTAATCAACGTCCCCGCCGGCGGGGACAGTCGCGACCTCTGCCCACTCTTGTCACTTCTGGCGTCTACAGACGCTACAGGCACATACCAGGCCGATTCTCACCGATCCCAGCTACCCAATCCGCCGCGTAGTCCCAGCAACGTCCTATGCCGAGGTCCCCGTACCCCCCTGGGGTGCCCCGAGGTCGGTTGCTTAAGTTAAGTATTCAATTGGCTCGGCGACCCTTCCGGTCCCTCCAATAGTCCGCGTAAAAAGCAGTAAATTCTCCCTGAGCAAAGCTGTATAAGTCATTCCAAAAAAAAAAAAAAAAAAAAAAGCAGTCGCGCACAAGCCTTTCATGAGTTGCGCTAAAGAGGCGAACCAAACAATAGCAGTAGCCGCACGCGTGCAGCTCACGATCCGCTCGCGAGCGGATCGCGATTTGCACATTCGTTGCGCATTCGCCATATGTAGACGCTCCCTAAGATGTTCAGCGTACCTTGGGTGAAAAGAAAAAGATATTATAATATGTCACAGACTTTATGTTGAGGTAGGTTTATTTTGAACAAACACCTAGGCGTTTATTTCTTTCTTTGTATTACATTTTACTTTCAAATGAATATTGCAGTGTTCTTACATAGGGCTCATGTTTCCAACTTTTATTACTTGTGTAAGAACTTACACCACATGACGCTATAAACGATTACGAATTATGTTATTATGTCTACTATCATAGTTCTATTACAGTCAAAACTCATAACCGGTCAAAACTACTTTTGACGGCAAATCAATCAAAAGTGATGTTGACTGGTTATGCGTTTTTAGACCCCAGACATAACTCAGTGAGTTAGGTTACCGAGGAGCGAAGCGACGAGCATGTTAGGATTCTTGCGACCACAGCGCATGAGCCGAGCGAGCGCAGCGAGCGTGCCACGCCGCGGCCATCGCGGTCCAGAACTGAATTGCTACTATTTACCTAGACCATTCGAAAATATAATTTTGTCTAAGAGGAACGGTCAAAACCACTTTTGACAGATTTTTGTAGTAAAAAGTGATTTTGACCGGTTACAAATTTTTACTGTAACAAAATCTACTAATAAGATTATGGACTGTGCGTGAAGTAAAATATTTTATTTCATTTAATTATTATGACCATAAGCATTTTATTACACCTAATAAATGATTTTGTAAACACTTTCCAAATTTTCAGGGATGGTTCAGACTATCAAACTGAATAACCTTTACTATGGGAACAAACCTGAAATCGCAAAAAAATCGGCTGTTCCATACTAAACTGCAATGCCTACTTGATTAAAATGTAATGAAGCAGCAGATTTTTCTACTATTTCCGTTTTGCTTCCGTAATATAAGTGGTTCAGTCTGATAGTCTGAACCACCTCTGTAATTAAATTACAAATTAAAAAAAACCAACGCCAAAAACAAACATTTTAAAAGTGAGAAATAATTCGGTCACCTATTATTTTTGATGTAAGCAAATGTATGTTTTACTTTTTAACTCTCTTTTAAGATATTTTAGTTTTAGGTCAATTAATGCGTAGGGGACCGCTATGAAATGATCATTGATTTTTGATTCAACAATCACTTGCCCAAGGATCGCCACAATAACCGGCCCTGCAGTGCCCTCATCGATCGGGCATATGCCCTATAAGCTGATGACAAAACAACCAAAAAACGGTATTATCAACTGCCTACAATGCATTATTGCTTACAACTACACCCTGGAAATATTTTAATTAAAATACATTACAAATGAATGCATCTTCAGAATCCAGTCATGAAAATAGATGCACTAATTCAATAATGGATGAACATGCTCTCAAAAGCCGTCTTAGTAGTCCACGATTATTGATTGCAGGCTTTAGAGCTACAGCGTTTACACAAACGTTTGTGTACATTCAACTAACTGTGTACAAACTTTGTGTATAGAGGATACCAACTTTAGTACTAACGAATAATCTACATGGAGTTTAGATAATTAAAATTTAAACCTAAATATGGTTTAGTTTAAGTTTTGTTTCACATTTTATTAACCGACTTCAAAAAAAGGAGGAGGTTCTCATGTCAAATTTTTTTACAGAGATTGTCTCATTTTAATTCGGTGAAGATCTGGAGAAGGGCTTCGGAGATAGACAATGGAACTCACTGTCAAATGTATAGCAAATCATCGACGATTGAAATGAATGTTTCGTGTTGATCTTCCCCTTGCATGTACAACTTATACAACGTGTTAATAAATAAGCGCAAAACCTCATACACCCCAACTGATTTATAACAAAATAATTAGTTTGAAACAATAATTTCATTATTTTGATACTTAAAATTTAAAGTTATTCGCATTTTAAGTTTTCAGGCAAAAATGATTTGGTGTCATTTCAGCAATTAATGAAAGCGCTAGCGTGCTCGTGAATACATTTTAAGAATCTTGTCTTGGTAGTAAGTAGGGTGAGTGTGCCCGTGCGGTGGGTTGAGATCGAGTTCAGTAAATTTTAAATTTTACAAACAAATTATTTAATATTATGAAAAAAATTACCTATGTTGAAAACATGATAATTCGATTCTGCTCTCGATTCTAAACAAACTACTTTCTAGTTTTGCGTTAATTCATTAACACGGTGTATGTCAACGTAACCCAATATAATACAACCACTAAAAATTATGAAATAAAAAATACACTGCTTTCTTTAGTTTGAATCTGGCCAAAACCGAAGAAAGTCGCGTAATTGGTTCTCTTTATACGTTTTGGTGCTCTTTTGTTTCAGACACATTTGATCGTAGACCCTACGTCCAGTAGATGGTAAGTCAATGCCTATAATACAAACCGGTTTAACACTAAACCTCATTTTTTTAAGTCTAAAGATTAAGTCGTTCTAATACTGTTAACATCGTAAAATACCCATTAAACGAGATTAGTTTTCGCTAATTCGGATCTGGATCGTGTTGCTGACAGCTTTTATCTTAACAAGCATCTCCTTTTGATCGTGTCAAGGACTCTTAACAACTTGCGTTAAAATAGTTCACGAGATACGTGGAGTTTTTTTGTAGTCTGATCTTGTTGGATCAATTATTTTAAGTTCACTCATTTTAAGGGCCTATGTCGAAAAATAATTTAAGCGAAATGGGCGTGTGATAGCTTATATTACTGCCTGATGAGAGAAAGAGACAGGGCGGCGCGCGCGCCTGAAACGACGCAAGCATAAAACAAACTTTATTTAATTGTAATTATACTATTTATGTAAGTTCAGCTCTAATCAAAATTTATAAAAATCAATCTCTTTTTTTTAAATCAAGCCTCTTCTTTCTAATATTCACCGTTTAGCACTTCCAAGCGTTTATCGATAAAGACGGAGGCTACTTTGGCTTGTTTTTCTATCGAGAAAATGTGTCTTAATCGTGTTTTGGCTTTAATCAAAACTTCAATTATATGTTCAATTAACACATATCCGCAAATCATACTCCTACTGTTAGTACTTCATGAGATATGATGCTTTGAAGAATCCTATTTTTTTCACATAGCCTCTTAAGTTAAATCACGCTAAATATGACGCTGATCATTTTAAAGATCTTAATCATCAACAGTTTGATAGTACTAAATATGTTCTCTATTATAGTGTACAAGATTTTTATGTTGAAAAGTATGGCTTATGCAGGATGTAAAACTCAATGCGTTATCGCTGCTTAATTCAATACATCGTGTTAAGGAATAAGTGCAAAACCTCATACACCCCAACTGATTTTTAACAAAATAATTAGATTGAAACAATAAATACATTTATTGATAGTTAAAATTTAAAGTTATTCGCATTTTAATTTTGAGGCAAAAATGATTTGTTACCCTATTCAGCGATGAATGAGAGCGCTAACGTGCTCATGGATACATTTTAGGAATTTTGTTTTGGTAGTAAGTAGGGTGAGAGTGCCCAAGCGGTGGGTTGAGATCGAGTTCAGTAAATTTTAAATGTTACAAACAACATTATTAATATTTTGAAAAAAATTACATATGTTGAAACCATGATAATTCGATTTTGCTCTCGATTCCAAACAAACTACTTTCTAGTTTTGCGTTAATTCATTAACACGTTGTATAACAGCAGATGTTTTTCGTGATATCTGTGTTGTTGGAAAATTATTAAAACGAAGTTTATCCAGTTTATCAGTTTGTTTTGCTTGTTAACTATCTCACATTTATTTAAAATAAATGTCCAAAGGCCAAAATGTAAGTCGGACTCGCGCTAAGGATTCCGATTACCGGAGAAAACACAATTTTTTATGGTAAATACATTGTGTAGTGCTACGGAACCCTCGGTATGTAAATCGAATTCCCACGTGGCTGGTTTTTCAATATTTATTTAAATCATCACATTAATTATGTCTACAACATGTTAATAACCTATAATATTTGGAAAAATATTTTCTTTTTGTATATAATTTTGTTACCAAATTTCATTACACTATCGGTGAAAGGATTTCGTGTACATTCTCCATTCCTTTCTACAGGCTATAAAAAAAAAAAATCCTTTCCAATTTAGGCCGAATTAAATTTCGTTTTCACAATTCAACCTCACTCATTCCCCTCAACCAAAATCTAACCATTTTGATGGTTGGAGAATGAGTGGGGTTGAATTGTGAAATGGAAAATAAAATTGATCGAAAAATCGGTCTGTCATAAACACAACACTGGAAAGTAATTATGTACGGTTCATGTTGATAGCCGAATGAAAAGGCTTTGGTAGGTCGAATATTAATTCTACCAATTCCAGATAAAGCTACCATTCAATGAAAATCCGAGATTAAATACATTCAGCTGACACTATTGGTTTTTGTTGTATATTCATTTTTGAATTGAGTCCATGCATTGTTCGAAATTCATTAGTTTGTATCCGATAGGGATTTTCAACCATATAAAACTTTTAGTAATGCTAACGAGGGGTCATGACTGTTACTGGACGTCCACCAGAGATGTGCAATGCACCAAAGCTGTGCGAAGCTATGAAACTATGTACCCGCGTCCACCACAGCCATGCAAGGCAGATGAGCGATGTGAAGATTCGTAGCTTACCCTAGTTAACTTAGCAGCTTGAGCGTGTGAAACCCCGATAGGTTTTTAGGGTTCCGTAGTCAAACAAGGAACCCTTATACTTTCGTTCATTCTGTATGTCTGAATGAATGCCCCACCTCAATAACTCGCCCATTTTTGCAGCTATTGAATCGAAATTTGGCATGAAGACAGATAACATTAACCCAAAAACAGTTTTGTAATATTTATGAAGAAACCATTTTTTTCCGACGCTCTCCCTCCCATACTACGAAAGAGGGGTTGGAAAAAGTTTTTTTTTAAATCGAGTGTGGTGTTGTTGGTTTTCAAATGGAACAAAACTTCCATAGTAACTAAATCGATATAATGCTTCTGTCTCGAGATATCTACGCTCAAAGTCAAAAATAGGGAGTCTGACTTCTCAAATACATACATACATACTTCTCAAATACTGGAGTGAAAAATCTGAAAATGTTATAAAATATAGCTTAAGGTAATTACTTAATTAGTAAAAAATTATAACAGATGCTGTAGCTCAACCAGTTTCGGAAAAAAACAGTAAAATAGATTTATTCTGTAATGTCAAACTAGATGGCGTTGCACAAAAATAAATCGCGCTATCGTTAGATTCCGACATTTCTTTTAGGTAAGAGAATCTACATTACTAGTTACTTCTTATTCTACTTATGCAATGGCTACGGAATCCTATCATGGGTGGGTCTGACACGCTCTTGGCCGGTTTTTAGGGAAATACGAGAGTATTTTATTCGCATCAAAATAAAGGTTTTATAGGCATAGAGATGGGAAATATTCATCAGCTTTGTTTGTTTGTACATTTTACTAGTCGGAGTTTGTAGTAATATAGTTAACACGAAGTGAAGCTTTGACTAGCCGATTATGTGCAGTATTAACTGTTTGCATGGTTGTTTTTGGAGCAATCCCTCAATTCCTCTTCTCAAGCGCATGCAGTTTTCCTCACGAAAACTTTACTTGACTCTGCTCAATTCGTCTTACCTTACCTCGCTGTCTCGCGAACGAGAATGGAGGAGGTAGCTTAACATTTCAAGCGACATAAGGAGTATTACATTTGAAATCCTTACTTCACTGAAACGTAAAGTGAAGTGAATGTATAGGGAACCATTAGGTAGTGAAAAGTTTCATGAAAATAGAGCACGAAATTTCTTCTTACTTTACTTTTCAGGGAAAATATCTCAGCTGTTGTGACACAGCTTTACACACATCCTGACACTATACAGGGCGATGTATTTAATGATTTTTTATTTTTTTATTTATTGTACAAACCATTAAGGGTAAATTACCGTTGGCATGGTCCATACAAACGAAGTCTTGTTATTTTTTCAATATCAAAACCTAGTTTGTTTTATAACTAAATTGAATGTTAACAAAGCAATGCCTAAAAGTTTGGACACCAATATTAGATTCAAAACTTTTCTGGAATATTAAATAAATTTATTGTTGGTCGCGTATTACCGAATCAAGGGTGTTTCTGTGGCCAAAAGACCACCTATCACTAATTGACTCGTCATTTTCGTAAATATTGGGCAAAATGCGTGCTTGACGAAATGTGTATGGGACCAAGGTCTACTTCGTCATCGGTTCGTACTAAAATCTTGAATATGCTAAAAGTGAGTCATGCAACAACTTCACCTTAATCTAAGACTCTCTCGGTTCAGAACTCGGTTTAGAAGATATTTGGTAGTTACCTATAGGATGTTTTCTGACGGTTTTGAAACAGATAGGTCGTAACTTTTACAACGTGTTGATGAATAAGCGCAAAACCTCATTCACCCCAAATGATCTAGAATTAAACATTTTAACGGGTTCTTACCGCGTTTAGGTATATTTGAGTTTCCGATATTCTACCTAAACTCAAATATATCGAAACGCGGTAAAAACCGCGTAACTTTCAAAAACTGTATCACCCGAAATGATTTACTCGTATAACAAAACAATTTCATTGAAACAATAATTGCATTGTTTTGATATTTGTAATTTTAAGTTATTCCGTGCTCATGGATACATTTTAAGAATCTTGCTTTGGTAGTAACTAGGGTGAGTGTGCCCGTGCGGTGGGTTGAGATCGAGTTCAGTAAATTTAAAATTTTACAAACAAATTATTTAATATTTTGAAAAAAATTACCTATGTTGAAGCCATGATTATTCGATTCTGCTCTCGATTCTAAACAAACTACTTTCTAGTTTTGCGTTAATTCATTATCACGTTGTATACAGGGTGTAAAAAAACCCTGTTGGAGCCTCTAGGGGCTATTTCGAAGTTGGCTCCATAGTGAAAGTTGTTCAGTTTGATGGTTTGAAGCACCCCTTAAAAGCCTTTAAGGGGTGCTTCAAACCATCAAACTGAACAACCAGGTCCAACAGGGTTTTTTCACATACTGTATTGGACGATGATGGGCTGATTGAAGATTTTGCGGGAATTTTACGCCAACGCCATCTATTAATCTTCTAAAAAACCACGAACTAGCTACGTAACCAACATTACTCGTATACAGACCTAATAGACACCAAAACAACGACATCTCTCGGAGGGTTGAAGAACTTTCTCGACTTATTCTCTTCAAACTCAAACTCTTAAAGAACATTGGTTTTGGTATTTGTTCCTATTCTAATAGAAAGATGGCAGCATTATGTTCTAGAAATAAAGTCGTTTTTACAAATTGGTACAGTCAGCCTAATGAAAATCTATCTAATCGTATCATGATACTCACCCCAGGATATAGATGAGATATAATTTATAAACAAGTAGGTGTTATTATTATTGTTGTGTGAATGGAGCCTTGACAGACTTGCGCCTCTGCCACTGTGCCCAACGCTGATCGTTTGTGATTGTCCCCACTACGGTTCCCCATTAAACCCTATAGCAGTTAAGAATTGCAAGTAGGCTTTTAAGGTGGTCGCAGAGTTGTCAATACTCGTAGACGATACGAGTACAATTAAAAGTAATATTTTAAATATGGAAAAATCGTATTGAAATTTTAGATGCCGCGTATCAAATAATATTTATTTTGCAATTTATAATATAATTATGAAGATAATATATAGCTTTGAACTTATCCATAGAAAATTTCAAACCTTCGTTCGTAAGTCTTCGTAATTACGAGTATATTATAAATTGCAAATAAAATATTACTGTTATTAATACTGTCTACGGGTATTATGCGTCAAACTTTTGTATGAAATTGACATCTCTGGAACCACCTTAACATGGATGTTTTTTTCTGCGAAGGTGAGTAGCTACTTCATTTGTACATTAGTGGACCACATTTGTAGAGAATGGGCAGGGGAGTTTCCAATTCCGCTCTGCAAAAGCTACAGCAGGTTGAATTGCATAATTTCAAGGTTTTCATGTGTTTATTTAGTTTGCAGTGACCTGTGAGTAATCTATTAATAACAAAACAATTTGTATGGACATCTTTGAGGCACTGTAACTACCAAATTATACCTTTTAACGAAAATCTGACCGCACAAGCATAGAGATTAGTTTTTAGATTTTTCTGACCTCTGTCCTTAACTGGTTAATATTGAAAATATAACCAAACTTCGTTTGTATGGAGTGCGCAGCAAAAACCATGCTCTTAAATGCTTATGCACAATTTTGTCATTTAATTAAGCCATATCATTAGTTCTACTTCGTGATTCAAAATGTATCAGCACTTGGCAACGTCCAAACCTGAAAATGCAAGCTGGCAAGTTACTATCATGTTTCCATTTGCATGCCTACCGCATATTGCTTGAGAGCGAACTTATTTCTGCTGAGTTTACATTTGTTACCGACACGTTTGTGGAAGGATTCTATAAGGATTGTTTTAGGATAGTTGATTCTCCTTTTTATCGTGTGGGCCGCCTTAAGGCCTCTGTCGTGGTTTTTATGTAACGACTACTACCACCAGAGATAGTTGCCAGGACCAACGGCTTAACGTGGCATCCGAAGCACGGAATTTTCTTTATTTTCAGACTATCAGGTGATTCGGCCTGCAATGTCGTAACCAACTTATCACATTGAAATATTAATATACATCATTCATCATAATTATGAACATTTGTCCCTTAAAAATAAATCAGCTGTACCATAAATAACTGCAGTACCGACTCGACTAAAATTTGTGGGACAGCTGATATTTTTTCACAATTTCTAAGTTGGCTCCATAGTAAAAGTTGTTCAGTTTGATGGTCTGAATCACCCCCTAAAGTTTTACTATGGTGTTTTGTTACACCCTGTATAAATATTCCTAGCTAATGAATCAGAGTAGACTGCATGGTTATTTTAGGATGGTTTTATTTTTTCATCGTATCTTATACCTCAAAAGAAAGTAGAAAAAAAAAGTTTTCTCTCATTGACTACGCCGTAGCTGATACAACTACGCCGTAGCGATAAAACTACGCCGTAGGCTGGTAGTTGTTTATTTAGACTCTCTACGTAATATAGTATAGTAAGCCTATTGGATATATGCATGACACTAGCGCCCCTGGCGGTGTCGGACCGCCGTGAATTATTTCAAGTAACATGTTAGTTAAAAGTGTGTTACTTTAGAAATAATGTAAAAACTAAAGAAATTAGCAACATTATCGACATTACAAATTTTAAAGCCACTTTTGCTAGAATCCACGATATTTGCAGTGCCAATTTCCGTACAAACTTTTATCCCGGTTTTCACACCTTTGGAAATAAAATTTCAAAAATCCCTTATTAGTGAGCACCTAGATGCCACTAGAAACTTCCATGGAAAATTTTAAGTTTGTAGTCTTAACAGTATTGGAGATTTCATGTTGAGTGTGTGGATTTGCATAGATTCAAGCATATTTTACACAGCTTGTCCTACAAAAGTACACATTTCTGCCACCCCGGGCGCTGCGATCGATTTGTCGGATCCCATCACCTGATCTTTGAGGGACTGGAACTTTAAAACTATACATTTTAAGGAAAATACGACTCATTACAAGCATAGAGATTAGTTTTTAGAATAATTCTGCAAAATTAAATTTCATTGACTTTAATTGGTTAATATGGAAAATTTAACCATACTTCGTTTGTATGGAGCGCGCAACGTAGGTAAATATAACGCCGAAACGAGGAAACTAACAATGGAATTAGTTCAATGACTTAAATATTCGAAATATTATACAGGGTGTATCAAAATACCCTAGTAATATTTCATAAGGTAGATTAGCCTACCAAACTGAACAACTCTGTCAACTTTCAGTACGAAACGTAACGAAATACTGCTTGGAGAACAATAATGTTCGTCCTTCTTTAATAAATTTCCGTCGTTTCATTTTTGTCCCTTTCTAATCCAGGGACAAAATTGATAGAAAGGGACAAATGTAAGGTCGGAAACATCGACGACGGATGCCTAGACGGACACACGTACGAAAGAAGGACGAACATTACCGACCGCCATGGTCAATTTTCGTATTTCAATGTTTGTAAGGAGGATTTGCATCCATTGGTTCTAAATCCATGTACTATACCAACGAAGTGTACATTTCTCTATTCTTGTATCAACATCATCCTTTACACTTTCGTCCATTCGGTCTGTCTGTCTATCTGAATGCCCCACATCAATAACTCGCTCATTTCTGCACCTATTAAATTGAAATTTGGCATGAAGACAGATAACAGTAACCCAAAAACTAAAATGTTATAGTTATGAAGAAACGCATTTTAGTACATTTTTATTCTTTTATATTAGAAGTAAATCCATACAAAAATCACCACGGGACCTTTCAAAGTCAAAGTCAATATAATTTATTCAATATAGGAGCTTGCAGCACACTTATCAATCGTCAAATCCTTTTTAAAGCTACCACCGCGTCGGTACGTGTTGTCGCTGTAGAGAAGATGCGGCCAGAAACTCTAGAACATAACACGAACTAATAACTATTACAATATAAATTCTTAAGCTAAAGTTATGTATACAATAATACATAGTAGTTGTTTTTAAAATAAGTAGAAATTACGAAACACTCAATTCTATTGCAAACGTTACACAGTATATATAAACTCATAACCTAAAACAAACAATAAACATAAAAAAGGAAGAAATCGGACACCGTAAATAAAAAAAAATCATTTTAGTACTAAAAACTAAAAATACGAAATTTAGTTGGATTCTTTAATAAAGTATCTTAATATCATTTGTATAAACGATCTAGCAAAAAAAACTGCTTATTATAAATTATTTCCTTTTCCGTATTTTTACTGGGCTATTCGTTTTCTATACAAAACGAATGTTCTTAAGGGTTCGATTAAACGTCGTATTTTCACTGTGAACACGATGATTATAGCTTTAAAGTAGTTGCTGAAACACGCCGCATCCCAATTAAAGCGAAGCCTTGATATTATCTCAGATGCTATTTTACACTTAGATATGGTATTTCTATTCTATTCTAAATGACAACATTTTTTGTAAAAAAAAAGTCAACATGGAAAATATTAAATCAAAATCAGTACGCACAAGCGTCGTCAAACAAGAATACACTGACGTCACTGACAGACATAAATTAGCTAACAGTCAAAACAAATAAGGAGTCACGTTGCAGGTTCTGACCCGAGAACTTGTCTCGCGTGTTGTCCGCGCGTCGCGTCTTTGCCTGCCACGAGGCTCCGCATTCCTTAATCTCTTCTTGTTCTTTATCAAAAACAATCCCTGAGATTGGGATAGATACTCCCACAAACTACTTGACATTGGCGGAAATGCGGTGCTAACGCACAAGCAAAAAGTCCATTAATTATAAATAAAAAAAAAATAAAAAAAAATACAGGCAGTGATCAGCAACATACATCGTTAACTAGCTCAGTCAAATAACCCGCACCTAGTCAACTCCGGCGCAAAGAAGCCCATAACGCTAGCAGCGTTGCCACGTTGGATTGCTATCGCTAGCCTCTGCACCAGAAATGACCCGGAACGGGCGTCACAATTATTCTAAATTCTATTCTACTCTAATTTAAAAAAAAAAATCTATATGGGTATCGATGATTTTGCCTACATCGAGTTGTTTAGTTGGTTTAAATCAAAGTACTTGCGCGACCGAGCTCTGCTCGCTGGAAATAAGTTTTTAAGAGTTCAGAACTATCTAGATCCATCTTTTCTGGAAATTTTATCAAAGTCTTTAGAGCCGTTTTCTGAAACGTACTTCTAGATATGCAAAAAAAAATGTTTCTGGTTTAAAAGTATTGTGTTAAGTTTATTGGTTAAAAAGCATAATGTGCTTGACAGTTGTACAATCGGTTTAAATTGTTCTTCGACAATGCCCTCTGCTAATAACACGTGGAGAACGGATGTCAGTCATCCCATATTCATAGCAGTTGTAACACAGCCGAATTTTACCAAAACACGAGAAGAACACGTTAAAACAAACATTTTTATAATAACCGCGTACCTAACTCTAAAGAGTGGCTGCTGTGTGTGCTCTGATACGCCAATGTCACCAGAAAATGCAGGTATTATTGTAATATGCACTGCTCGCATAGCTACAGTGGATATTACAATATTACCTGATTATTAATTTTTACAACCATAATTAACCTTTGAACGGCTGTAACTCCTAAACCGACTAGAGGTGTGCAGGCAGACCTGGTCCATCCACATCACAGAGATGCTCGTCACCCTATGAATACTGAATCAGCCTTGCCACTGATGATAACAAAAAGTACGTCTATCTCTTATAATAATAATAATAATAAAGCCTCTTTATTCCTTAATTTCAATTACAATAAATTCAGAATACAAAATAATCATCTTATTAAATTCATTACGCATGCATTAATTAAATTATTATTTCAATCTCGTTATAAGTTCTATTACAATACATTTCATTTAATTAAATAATTTACACACATTACACTTAAAAAAAAATTATTGAATATTATTCAATTAAGGACCCCTCTTTGGGTAAAGGCCTCCTCCTTTTGGATTCAATTTCCTCTTTGTTGAGCTTTATCTATCCAATTTTCGCCGGCTAGTTTAGAAATTTCGTCTTTCCATCATTCCTGTGGTCTTCCTACGGATCTCGTTCCTGTCGTCTATCTCTTATACTAAGTATATATTCTGGCGGCGCAGCGGCGTTACTACATTGTACAATGAAATGGCTCATCTACTACTTTTTTCTAACATCGTCGCCAGTTACTCAGTTCAATTTGTTAACACTAAATTGGATGCGGTTTTGGATTGCTGCAACCAATAGTTAGTTTGGCTTCGTTCTTGAAACTAGTTTTAACTAGATGTATACTAGAGCTCTGTCCCCGAAACTATCGTATATTAAAAAAAAAAAAACAATATGTAATTTTGATCTAGTACATAAAATCTCTCTGGTATTGAAACACACAACCATTATGATATTTGGCCCGTGTACTATTTTGTGAGTGTCAAATTTTGTGCAAAGTAAAATTTTGCAAATTTGGCATTTTGCCGTTCTAACATTTTACGTCAAGACGACATTTTGCAAGTGTGATATTATGTGACATTTCTTGGTCAATGGATATTATGCTTACATACATACATCGATCGATCGATAGTTACATCAAAACGTATCGATTTCCATACTACGAATCTGATCAAGTCTGGAGTCGAACTGCCTCTAGATATGAAACGCGTGACTATCATTTTGAGTCTAGACTAAATCATTTTATATGTATGAAAAAATTGATGTCCATAATAAACGGATATCGCCACACTTTCGGCTTAGTAGGGTCAACACGTCTTTCATGGGTCACTTTATACGCTGTTATAATAAAATCCCCGAGGTCATTTTGAATCTTTCCAAAAACACGTTTAAGACTCAGATCAAAAAAGTCCTCTTTTTTTAAAGAAGAGAATAGATGATTATTTAAATGATCAAAATGCTAGGGTCTGAGGTCACTAGCTTATAGTTTATTTACTTTACTGCATAGTATCAATTATTTTATTAAATAGACTATGTATTATTGTATACATAAATTTAGCTTAAGAAATTATATTGTAATAGTTATTAAGTCTTGTTATATTGTAGTGTTTCTGGCCGCATCTTCTCTACAGCGACAACACGTTCCGACGCGGTGGTAGCTTAAAAAAAGATTTGACGTTTGATAATAGTACTTCAAGCTCCTATATTGAATCAAGTATATTGACTTTGACATTGAGGTTTAAAAAAAAGGGTTGGTTTTACACGGTCCAACTTAATATGCTGACAGTTTTCAAACTGATCAACTTTCTGTGAGGGACAATCGAAATCGCAAAACGAAATCAGCTGTTTCTCCTATACATTTGGATCGAGTAAGTTTGCAGTTTAGTATGGAACAATTGATTACTTTATCGCGATTTCGATGTTGATCCCACACAGAAAGTTGTTCAGTTTGATGGTCTGAGCATTCCCTTAAAAAGCCGTCTGATCCAGTTCTCATAATAATGACTATTGTAAGACTTGTAAAATCCATATCCGTATCCAAAATAACAGACACCTCTAATTTCAACTTAAACTGTGATCAAAACTCCAGAACAAGAGAATTAAGTGTAAGTTAAATTTGACTTTATGGGTCCAAAGTTTTGTTATTGCAGTTCCTTATTATAACTGTGAAGTAGAAATGCTCGTTAGTTTCCAACATTCAGAATTACACATGAGTACGTCTTATAATAACGTTATAAAACACGTCTATATAACCAGATGCATAGAAAACTTTAATCTGTAGCACATTGATTTAGGGGTATGGATTTAGGCCTTATTTTTGGACCAGACTTAAAAAGGCTCTACCGTCCAATTTCACCGTAAAATTGGGTAGCTTTGTAGCCATTTCATTCATTAACTACCAAAACTGTACAATCTACAAGACATGAGAAGTGATAATTCTATTTTAATTAATAAAACTGAAGAAAAAGGAATCTAAAGTCATCCTTTTTTTTCCAGTTGTAACAACCATTTTGCTCTTACATTGTTGATCAGTTAGTGGCAACTTGACCGAAATGTCTGAAACAGTTGATTTTGAACGATTGATTTGACGGCTCGATAGCACAGTCGGTAGTGAACCTGCCTGCTGTGCCGAGGGTTGCGGGTTCGAATCCCGTAAGGGACAAATATTTGTATGCTGTATATGAATATTTGTACCCGAGTCATGGATGTTTGTATCTATATATGTATTCTATATCGTTGTCTAGTCATCATAATACAAGTCCAGGCTAGATTCTGGTACTTACTTTAAATGTGACTAGATAATTTGTGTGACAATGTCCAAGATATTTATTTATTTATTTATTTATTTATTTACA
The DNA here is from genome assembly GCA_963924505.1 of Agonopterix alstromeriana. Taxonomy (NCBI): domain Eukaryota; kingdom Metazoa; phylum Arthropoda; class Insecta; order Lepidoptera; family Depressariidae; genus Agonopterix; species Agonopterix alstromeriana. Next base: position 11,441,310 of record OZ004682.1, read on the forward strand.
CGCTGTATTGTGTGGTGCGGATACGGAAGACTCGGTGCGCGATTCTAACTCGCACTTGGTAAATTTTTTAATCGTGATCAAAACATCTATACACAAAATAATCGTCGTTAACATTCTGTCTGAAATATAGAACGTGACACTTGATATAACTTTATAATTTACTAGCGAGTGTCATCGGAGTTGTTGTTTGCGTTATATTAACTGCTGTAAGTCAGTTATACGCCCGCGGGGCCTTCATTATGCCTCGACTTCCTCCTTAAGGAGTTACCTAATTGCTTATCTCTTTGTAGGGTAGGGAGGTGAATTTTGGACAGTTCTGAGTGACGTTGACTTAGGTTGATAAAATGCTGTCAAGAGTGGATGTGTTTAGGCAGCTGATTGACTAGTAGATATTATGCGGTTGTCGTTGCCGAAACTCAAGGGATATGATAACTTGAGACGTCATTCACACTTTAAACAAGGTGTAACAAAACACCCTAGTAATACTTAAGGGGGTGCTTCAGACCATCAAACTGAACAACTTTCTCCAACATTGAAATTGTGAATAAAATCTGCTCTTTCATACAAATGGGCAATACCGTCTCGACTCAAATGTATGTGACAGGTGATTTTTTTTTCTCGATGTTTGCTTTAGGTTATTTGTACTTTAATAGCGCAGATGCAGCATGGATGTGTTGTTTTTTAATCTATTTTGAAAGGTCCTCCAAAAACCTATGTAAGTTGTGTTATTGGCCGCTCAACAAAAAAAAGTCAATCGTACTCATATTCATTTATAGCAAGCTGTGACCGGCATTACAAAGCAGGTCTCTTTTTTTTCTTTTTTTTAGTCGATTTATGGTCGCCACTCAAGAACTCTTCGGCCATATACAAGGTCCAACTTAATATGCTGAAACTTTTTTAAGGGGATGATCAGACCATCAAACTGCACAATTTTCACTATAGACCAACATCTAAATCATCTCACATCATCATCATCGTCGTCAACTGCAAACCTACTTTAGCCAAATGTATGGGACAGCAGATTTTTTTTTCCCGACCTTGATGTTGGTCCCATAGAGAAAGTTGTTCAGTTTGATGGTCTGATCGTCTTAAAAAAGAATCAGCGTATTAAGAAGGACCCTATACAGAGTGCGCGCATCCGCAACGACCTTGGACACCAAAGGATGATCAGATTTTATCAAATAAAATAAAATCTTTCTTGGGTCTGCCAAAACAACCACATGCACCCTAAAACAGAAGCTTTGCCATGAATTGCCGTTAATTTTAATTAACATACGTAATAACTTTGTGCCGAGGGAAGGCAGATGCTCTTGATATACTCCGGAATTGATGGAGACACATTTATCTGAATATTATCGGAGAATTAAGAATAACTGTACTTACTCTAAATAAATAAAAATGTTACTGACATATTTTTGTCAGACATAACAACAACCGAAAAAAATAAAAGGAGTTATTAGCGAAACAAAATGACAAATTACAAAAACTAAAGAAAAATATAAGGTTATCGAATAATTCAATCAATCAATCAAATCAGCCCACATCAATCCACTGCTGGGCATAGGCCTCCTTTTTATTGCACCACTCCTCACGGTCCTGTGCCAATCTGATCCATGTACGACCCGCAACCCTTACAATGTCGTCTGACCATCGCATCGGTGGTCTACCCACGGACCTCCTTTCTTCTCTTGGCCACCATTCCGATATTGCCTTAGTCCACCGGCCATCTTCCCTTCTAGCCAAATGTCCCGCCCATCTCCACTTCAACTTTGTAATCCGGTCTCCAACGTCGCCGACCTTAGTTCTTCGACGGATTTCTACGTTGGGTACGCGGTCCAAAAGCGATATGCCCAGCATGGTGCGCTCCATGGCTCGTTGTGCGACCTTTTTTTGGTGCATGATTTGCCTGGTCAGCGTCCATGCACCATAAGTAAGTATAGGCAGAAAACTTTCGCGTCGAATAATTATCACAATCAATCAATCATTTATTTATTTCAAGTAACATACACTCAGTTGCAGAAACGCTCATTAAGAGTAGTTTATTCCGAATGCGTAAATGCGCGCTGCATGCAAACGAAGTTTGGTGATATTTTCAGTACTAACCAATTAAAGTCAATGAAATTTTGCAGAAACAATCTAGTAATAAATTTCTGTGCTTGCATCTTATCCGATTTTCGTTAAAATATACAGTTTTAATGCTAGGATTAATTTAAGATTTGTATGGAAATCTTTGAGACAATGTAACTTTAAAACTACATTTCAATGAACATTTGACAAGATACAACTATAGATATTAATTTCCAGATAGTTTCTAAAAAAAATTCACTGACTTTAATCGGTTAGTATTGAAAATATAACCAGACTTCGTTTGTATGGAGCGCGCCAACAGTAATGTACCCTTATAGTTAAATCTCTTGCTGTCACTTTTTGTCTCGTTGACGTTAAAGCTAACAAGAGATTTAATGGAGGATTAACTTTAATGAGCGTTTCTACAACTGACTGTTAAAGTTGTAAATACTTCTTACATGTCTTTGAAATACATTTTATTTCTAAAACGTCATTTTGAAAAAGGAACAAGATGTCAATTATCAGACGATAGCAGGAGTGGTATTTTTGAAAGTCACACGTTCAAATCAGTCGCAGTAGAAAATGTTAAAATTACTATAGAAATCTTTCTACTGCGGATTTGATCGTGTGACTTTCAAAAATCGTTAAAATAGACTCATAATTTTGTTAGTACAGACTTAATCTAATGTTAGTAGTTCCACCTACATTACATTATTATTATTTTGAAGCAAAATTTATCTATTCATCTATTCGATCACTAACAAAATGCAAATAATAAAAAAAACATTATAATAAACTTATTCTTTTTTGATTCGCAAACGCCATATTTATTGGGTATCAATTTATTTTGTTTATTTTATTTCGATGTTGGCCAAATAGTGAAAGTTGTTCAGTTTGATGGTCAAACCACCTATAATTTAATGTAAGTATGTGTTTAGTTTAGTAGCCGTGGTGGTCCAGTGGCGAGTAACCTTGCCTACCGTGCAGGAGGCGATGGTTCGATCACCGTCCAAGCCGACTTGTACCAATGAGTTTTTCGGAATTTATGTACGATTTGTAACACCACTGGCTTTTCGGTGAAGGAAAATATCGTGAGGAAATCTGCATGTTTCAATTTGGAGGCATGTATTGTACCCACTGTCCATTACAAGTGGCGACGGGCTCACTCCCCATCACAGTGGACAGAAGTTTCGGTACTACTGGTGAAACGTGGATGTTCTGAGTTTTCAGAATATAGGAGGGAATATAGTCGTGAACTTATGCATGCATGCATATATTTAGAATTTTTTGACCCAAACATTTTCGATTACAGAAGTTCAAGTCTAGATTAGCATTAGAAATATAATAATAATAATAATAAATAAATATCTTGGACATTGTCACACAAATTATCTAGTCACATTTAAAGTACCAGAATCTAGCCTGGACTTGTGATATGATGACTAGACAACGATATAGAATAAATATATATATACAAACATCCACGACTCGGGTACAAATATTCATATTCATCATACAAATATTTGTCCTTTACGGGATTTGAACCCTTTAGTTAATAAATATAACACTTTAGTCGTGTAACGACTTTGACTAATTATTATAAGGACTAGCCTTGCGGTAGCATTTCCCCTCTGCCACGGTATAAGCACAATTGATCTTGTGCATTTACATTCAATTTTACACCGTATCACTAAACGAGACAGCCTATAATTGCGAAATAATAACTTCGAACTTAGAACGTTTGGGGTTCACACGAGACTACTTTTCATGATTTTTAACATTCAAAATTAGAATCTAAAGTTATGGGGAATAAAATCCAAAGTTGCGGATTTCATGTTACCTCGCCCCCCGCAAAAAGTAGCAGAAATGTTTGTTAGTAGAATTACACGCGTAACCAGTCCACATATAAATAGTCAAAGTGTAACGAAGACTAGGTCTTAGCTTCAGGATCGTCTCAAGTTTCTAATTAGAAACATAGATGAAACAACACAGATACTAGGTACGGCATACTAGGTACCAAAGCTGAAGCTTCGAACCGTTCGGTTCGTTCGTTTGGTTCAATTTTGAATCACCTGGCTGAATTTCGTTGACAATACATTCAACGACTTGACCAGTTGTCCTTTAGTCATTCAATTGAGTATCGCCATTCAAAGAACGGGCTAGCCTATCAATCAAATTAGTCTAGGAAAAATAAGGTTTGAGATTGCATTAAAGACACTTTAGTAAATTGTGTTTGAAATAATATTACTGTTAGTTTATAACACTTTTGTCGAGATTTCGTGGTTATATTTGCTCAGGAACCTCAGAAATATCTTAAAATCAATATAAATGTACAAAGGGCAAGCTTTTTTCGAAAGTTATTTCCTCCAGCATACTAACAAAAGAGACAGTTAATTATCACAAGGCAAATTTAATGTGTACAAACAAACAGAAAATAATTTAGTTTAGAGGTTATAATTTTTGAAGACTTACAAAATATTAAATACCTATTCAAATTTACGATGTTAACCAAGGATTCTTATTGTTATAAATAAAACGTATTGAATGAAGCCATTCTGTACAAAATCACTAGTTTTCCATTTTTTGTTCATACCTAAATTTAATGTTTTGTAAATGTCTTAATTATTCAATAATACACAATAAAAAATCGGGGATTATTGAGAATTTATGTTTTTCAGGTATTTATCTACTATATTCCAAATTATCACGAAAAGTGCAATTAATGCAACCTTTTCCATACGAAAATACGTAGATTTCCCCGACTAAATGGCAGATTTAACCAGATGGCTGTGACAGTTCCATAGTGACACATGTTTAGTTTAATGGTCTAAACCACCCCTTTAAATATTACTAGGGTGTTTTGTTACACCTTTTTTATTAGTGTTTGCTTAAATGTGGTGCGAAATCTTCACAAGGTTCTTCTACCTATTATTTAATGTTCTGTGGTTACAGCATAGTTAACGGAACGAAAATTCAAATTTACATTTGACTGAATACTAACGAGTAACGACGTAGCATTTGAACATTTCTATTTTAAGGGTATATTACTGTTGGCGCGCTCCATACAAACGAAGTCTGGTTATATTTTCAATACTAACCAATTAAAGTTTGTGAATTTTTTCAGAAACAATCTAAAAACTAATCTCAATGCTTGTATCATGTCAGATTTTCGATAAAATGTATAGTTTTAAAGTTACAGTGCCTCAAAGATTTCCATACTAATCTTAAATTAATCCTAGCATTGAAACTGTATACTTTAGCGAAAATCGGACAAGATACAAGCATAGAGATTAGTTTCTAGATTGTTTCTGCAAAATTTCATTGACTTTAATTGGTTGGTATTGAAAATATCACCAGACGTCGTTTGTGTGCAGCGCGCATTTACGCATTCGGAATAAACTTCGAACTGTGGTTGCGGTTTTCATACAAGAAATATACAAGTAGGTAAACTGGATGATTATTTAAATGATCAAAATGCTTGGGTCTGAGGTCACTAGCTTATAGTTTATTTACTTTACTGTATAGTATCAATTATTTTATTAAATAGACTATGTATTATTGTATACATAACTTTAGCTTAAGAATTTATATTGTAATAGTTATTAAGTCGTGTTATGTTGTAGAGTTTCTGGCCGCATCTTCTCTACAGCGACAACACGTTCCGACGCGGTGGTAGCTTTAAAAAAGATTTGACGATTGATAAGTGTGCTGCAAGCTCCTATATTGAATAAATTATATTGACTTTGACTTTGACTTTGGTAAATGAAATAGGTAATACATATAATTTATAGTGGCGAGTAACCTTCCCTGCCGTGCAGGAGGCGATGGTTCAATCCCCGTCCAGGCCTCGATACCGCGTAGCTTCTCAATATGTGACAGACTCGACGTTGAAGTAGAAACTATTACTGCAGTTTTTCACGCGACACAATATGCCGGCCGGTGGATTTTTGGTCAACTTTGATTTCAGTGTAAATAGTGTGTAGAGTCACGTTGCAGGTGACCGAGAACTTGTCTCGCGTGTTGTCCGCGCGTCGCGTCTTTGCCTGCCACGAGGCTCCGCATTCCTTAATCTCTTCTTGTTCTTTGTCAAAAACCATCCCTGATATTGGGATAGATACTCTCACAAACTACTTGACATTGGCGGAAATGTGGTGCTAACGCACAAGCAAAAAGTCCATTAAAAAAAAAAAAAAAATATAGTGTGTATTTATTGAAAATATTGCCCGAAATTATGTTCTGGGCCCATAACCTCTTGGTTTTAGGCAGAAAATCAAAAGATTCTATTGTTTTTACACTGATTTAATTTGATAACAAAATCCACACACGATAAGAAAGTTTACATCAGTAGCGGAAACAAGAAGTGACATATTGAAAGGTGTTTACAAATACCGATACTATTTTTGCGTTTATAAAGCATGATAAATTCTGGTTCTGTTCTATACAACGTGTTAATAAATAAGCGCAAAACCTCATACACCCTAAATGATTTATAGCAAAATAATAAGATTGAAAAAAAAACATTATTTTAATAGTTAACATTTAAAGTTATACGCATTTTAAGTTTTCAGGCAAATATGATTTGTTATCATTTCAGCAATGAATGAAAGCGCTCTCATGGGTACATTTTGAGAATCTTGTTTTGGTAGTAATGAGGGTGAGAGTGCCCGACCGGTGGGATGAGATCGAGATTAATATTTTGAAATAAAAATCCTATGTTGAAAACATGATAATTCGATTCTGCTCTCGATTCTAAAAAAACGACTTTCTACTTTTGCGTTAATTCATTAACACGTTGTATAGTGTTCTATAGATATCAACGGATTTTCCGTAAAATTTTTAAACAAAAGTAAAAAAAACTTTACATAACGAATTGCTCTCATAATAACCTTATTTTGGGCAATGTAAATTCATGTTTTATAAAAGTTTTATACAATTTACAATTCTGCTTGAACATCCTAGAGCAATAATTTGGTGTCATACAAAATAACATTAATCAAAGTGCCTTCCCCTATTAATTTTGAAGAAAATCAAATTAGGTAAGAGGGCCTCGTAACCGTATCTTGCTTAATCGAATTTTCCAAATTGACGTTATTTACGGATTTACTTAATGATATTAATTTTGACATTAGACATGTCTCTCATAATACAGGGTGTTAGGATAAACTGTTACTTTAAAAGGTACCCATGATACTAAAAAACTTTCCATAAGAAACCAATATTAATTTTTTTTTATGAAAATTAGGAAATTCGCATATTTTTTGTACTTTCCATATTTAATGCAATCAGCTAATAGAAAGTTTGTACGAAAATTGGAAAATTATTTTTTTCGAATTTCCTATTGGTGTCTTAGGGAGAGTTCATTATCATAGGTGCAATCACCCCTAAGGTAATGCAACTGTTTACCCTAACACCCTGTATATCTTTATAAGTAATCCAAACATTGTGGTTTGTTTGAATTAAACAGGGTGTAATATTGAACGGAAACCTTATTATTATTATTATAACACTTTATTGTACATAAATACATAATAATATAAAAAGTTGAGAAGACATGTACAAAGGGCCAGCTTATCCCTGAAGAGATTTCTTCCAGCAGACCCGCAAAAGAGACAGTTAATAATTACAAAGCAAACTTACTGTGTACTTTGATCTAAGATCACAGATTAATAATAGGTTATCACGTATTACGCATCAGAATTTATTTTTCAATGTCACGATGATTATACAAAAAATCCATAAGCATACATAAGCATATGGTCACGACTATATTCCCCGAGGGGGTAGTCAGAGATATTCTGTAACCGAAGAACATCCACGTTTCACTAGTAGTACCGAAACTCTGTCCAGTGTGACGGGGGGTGAACCCGTCGCCACTTATAATGGACAGTGGGTACAATACATGCCTCGAAATATAATATACAATATATACCTACAACATACAATATATATCAGAATATATAAATATCACTTAAGGTAGAAGAGATAGTGCTCTTCCAACCTTTCATATTCATATTCATTTATTTCATAAAAATAATTTCACATATCAAATACGCTACTCGTACTTAGGTATATGTGCTTTAATTTCCAATACAAAATCATGTAACGAGATAATCAGAAACTTACTCGAAAGCCCAATCCATTAGCACATTAAAATGACAAACTGGCGTAGTTATTTATAAGGTGTTAACTTAATAAAATAAAAATAGCGAAAAAAAACCTTTTCCATATAAAACGTCAGTTCTATTTAGTCACCATTTGGACCTTTATTTTGGAGCCTTCTATTTTTCGCGTATTCAATATAGGTCCCGTAATGAAAGTTGTTTAGTTTGATGTTCTAATGCACCCTCTTAAAGTATGTAACGCATTTAAGTGTGTACACCGTATCCAAATATCAATCAATGCCGATAGTACGAACTGGTTCACAAGATACTTTCAAGATGTTAACTTACTGTAGGAGTCACGTTGCAGGTTCTGACCCGAGAACTTGTCTCGCGTGTTGTCCGCGCGTCGCGTCTTTGCCTGCCACGAGGCTCCGCATTCCTTAATCTCTTCTTGTTCTTTATCAAAAACAATCCCTGAGATTGGGATAGATACTCTCACAAACTACTTGACATTTGCGGAAATGCGGTGCTAACGCACAAGCAAAAAGTCCAATAATTATAAATAAAAAAATAAAAAAAACTTACTGTACTAAACATAATAATTACCAAGAAAGTCAAATAAAAGCCGATTTGGGCATAATTTACCGGTCCTTTATTTTTGTAATAATTCATCCTGTATGAAGTTGTTCAGACTAAGCTAACTTTGTTCTTAATACTGCCACAGGTGTTTCTTTATAAATTTTTACGTGCGTGTGTGGTTTATCGAATTTCTTTTGTTACAAAGAAATTTTCACCGTTTTACATATCTTTTGACTATTTATATGTGCACTGGTTACGCGTGTAATTCTACTAACAAACATTTCTGCCACTTTTTGCGGGGGGCGAGGTAACATGAAAACTTTGGATTTTATTCCCCATAACTTTAGATTCTAATTTTGAATGTTAAAAATCATGAAAAGTAGTCTCGTGTGAACCCCAAACGTTCTAAGTTCGAAATTATTATTTCGCAATTATAGGCTGTCTCGTTTAGTGAAAAGGTGTAAAATTGAATGTAAATGCACAAGATCAATTGTGCTTATACCGTGGCAGAGGGGAAATGCTACCGCAAGGCTAGTCCTTATAATAATTAGTCAAAGATCTTTTGTGTTTTATTTTATGAAAATAATTACAGGTTTCAGCTTATTATTATCAGCCTATATCGTCATCACTGCTATGGAGGCTTGGGTCATAGTGTAATAAAACTATAGTGGTTCAGCTCAGCGGTCGCAACAGGTCAATCGTGCACGGTGTGCGGGTGCCGGGGGTAGTGCGTCCCGGTACTGTACTCTTTGCACCCTTTGACCGGTGCCTCGTCTCCCGGAAAAAGTCAATGGAGAGGGCTATGCTCGGAGTTTCCCAAGAGTTCGAATCAGAACCAGAGAAGCTGACATAGTCCACAGAATTGCTAAACCGATGCCGATATAGCCGAAAAGTTCTCGAGTGGCGACCGCGTACCGGAAAGCGCAGCGAGGGTAGGCCCCCCGCAAGGTGGACCGACGGCCTGTTGAAGGCGGCGGGAACCCGCTGGATGTCGGTAGCGCAGGACCGGTCGTTATGGCGATCCTTGGGCTTGGGAAAGGCCTATGTCCAGCAGTGGATGTCCATCGGCTGAGATGATGATTTTGAAAATTTATATTTATTTAAAGGCAAAATTTATTTAAGAGATAGAGTGAGAAAGGTCGGTGTAAATTGAAACAAGATGTGACAAGAATTGAGAAAAGTATGCTTCGTTGGTATGGTCATACCTTGGATACTTAGCATTAGATACACTGTAACTAAGCTGTCATTTCTTTCAAATGGGAAAACACTCCGGAGTGCACTCCGGGTGCAACTTTTCGCACTAACGCCGTTCAGAGCCTCGGTGAAAAAACGCTCTTTGCAACTCGGTGGTCACAACTCAACCGTTCCGAACCTCTGACAGGTTGCAACTTTTAACCATCAAATTCGACGGTTAAAAAACACTCTGACGTTTTGATTATCTGTGGTTACTTGTCTTTTTGCTAATTTTGAATAAAAGTTTGTTTTTTTCAAATTATTTTTATGCACTTTTTGATTCTCTAGCATGGAAGATGAGTTTTTATTGTATTTGGAAATGATGGAAGCCCTGGAAGATCTGGAAGCCCATATTACTGTCAATATCAAAATTTTTGGTTATAAAACAACCGGGATCGTTCCGTACCTTATTGAGAGTTAAAAAACAACTTTTCGTTCCGCACCTTAGATTGAAAAACAACCAAACAACCGCACCCGTAGGTTCTGAACGCAGCCCTGAGTGCGAGCGAGACAGGAATACGAAATTGCCTATTTTTTTCCGAAACGCTTCCTGCCAGAGGGATTAAAATTGGTGGGGGGCAGGAAGTATCCGTATTGTATGTAGTACTAGATGCTCTTTCTTATACTAAGCCGTGACTGCTAAGCTGAACCACTATTGTTTTTATTACACTATGCTTGACAACCAAGGGTGTAGGTATAGGCGTAGTCCATAGTAATGATGTTGAAGATCTCACATTGCTGATATGTAGCAAGCTACAGATGCAACATTGAAATTGTCACTTAGTTCCAACAGAACCGTTGTGGCGCTACTGTCGTCAAGCTAATTTGTATAGAACTTGTAGTTATAGGTATGTATATAGTAATTCCAGAATACAAAAAAGGGATATTTGACCAAGGAACAAACTGATCAACGATATTATTATGTCATACAACGGATATGAACTAGGGCTTCTCAAGGACCAAGAAAAACACAAGATATAAGCTTCTAACGCAACAACACGGCATGACGCTGCCGCTGCTGAAAGTTTAATGTAATATGGCGTCCTACAATGGCGTTTCATGAGGGAAAATGTGACGGCAGCGCCACAACGGACCTATTGGAACTAAACGAGACAGACAGCATCACTGTGTAAATGTGGTGTTCATTTTAATACGAAAGAGAAAAGCGGATCACAGAGGTCGTTCAACTCCTAATCTGTACAACATCTTAGCAAAAAAATCATTTGTTTTCTCCGCCATGCTCAAAAAAACGTACAGATTAATTTTTCTCAGTTTCCGTGACTGATACAAACAAACGAAAAAACCGCTAAGTGAGTGTCGGGTCACGCGCAGTGTAGGGTTCCGTAGTTGCCCGTCTTAGAAGGGGGCTTTTTGTTTTATACTACGGTTTAACGGCTAATAAAGTCTATAAAGTTAATTTTACAATTTGGTCGTACTACTCGTAACATTGAGGGTTCTAGACGTAAATATTTAATAGGAAAAATCCTGTATTCCAACACCTTTGCATATTGAAATGACAATTCCAGGTGTCCAAAGAAACTTAGGCCACCAGTGTACACATTTGAATCTATATGGAAATAATAGTATGTAATGCCAATTATCAAAATTGCAAAGGTAAAATTCTATAAAAATTTTGATAAAATACTACACTCCGATTGGAAAATTTTAATACTTAATAAACATAAACTGCTTTAAATCTAACTAATTTCATCATAAAGAAATTTACATTTATATTTAAATTTATGCTCCGTACTCAAAAGTAGGGGTATTAAAAGTTGTAAGCGTTTGTCTGTGTGTCTGTCTATGTAAACCTAGCACTGAAATAGACCTATTACAATGCGGCTTTTCGAAGCATAAACAAAATAATGACATTTTTATGTGTTATAATAACTTTAATTTTAAATGACACAACATGACTGGGTTCCTTCATTCGTCTAAGGAACTCTAAAAAAACAGCATTTTTCTCTTCATTTCGCCAGCACACGTGTCGTCGGCAAATCTCCTAATCGCGTGATAGCCAACTGTAATATACTTATAAAGAAATTGAATCATATTTTTCTCGTGCATTTTATTAACTGCTTTTATGCCTCGGAACTTCAAACACGTGGACGTATAAAATAGGCCCTTATGCCGTATATTACTTATTAAGGAGGCACTCTTATTTAGCTATAGAAGGTGCTACAAAAATACAAATAAAAATTTAAGGGGTGGTTTAGACCATCAAACTGAACAACCTTTACAATAAGACTAAAATCGAAATCGCGAAAAAAAATGATGATTCATACTAAACTACAAATCTATTCGAGCTAAATGTATGGAACAGCTGATTTTTTTTCGCGATTTCGATGTAGGTCACACAGTTTGATGGTCTAAACAACCGTTAAAAGTTTTAAATGTATATTTTTACTTTTGTAACACCTTGTATAACTTAGATTATTCGAAAATAATTATACAGGGTGGTAGGTTAAACAGTTGCATTATTTTAGAGGGTGATTTTACCCATGATACTAAACATCTTTCTCCAAGAAACCTATTGGAAATTCGCAAAAATAATTTTGGTCTTTCTACAAATAAAATAAATGCAATCAGCGGATCGAACGTTTGTACGAAAATAAAACAAAATGCTTTCTTATGGAAAGTTGTTCAGTATCATAGGTACAATCACTCTTTATAGTAATGCAACTATTTACCCTAACACCCTGCGTAAAGAATAATAATAAAAGAATTTAGTAGGTACTTGAACTAAACAAGTTATAACATAGAATTGAAATTATATAGAGTACCTACAAAATAGCATTATAGTGTTCTACTATCTGATCTGTGAAAGACAGGTGCCTATGGCTCGTTCGTTAAAGCCTGTGGTACCGAGTCAACAGGCTTTCACCCCTCGGAACTCGACTTGAAGCTATTTAATTTTTTGTTGAAGTTTTAACAATGTTTCCAGATTCCTAATATTAATAAGTTACATTCTTAGACTTTATAACTGGGGACCAGCCTTGCGGTAGCATTTTCTCTCTGCCACGTAACAAGATCAATTAATCATGTGCATTTAATAAATAATAAATAAATATCTTGGACATTGTCACACAAATTATCTAATCACATTTAAAGTACTAGAATCTAGCATTTAAATGGCGTAGCTAGGCGAAATGATGGCATGTGGAGCAAAGCGTTAACAGAGTGGTGGCCGAGATAAGGAGTGGGTAGTTTAACAGCCAGGTGGGTATGCGACATCTGTAAAGTATCTACAAGACCTGGATGCGACTGGCACAGAATCGAGAATGATGCCAAATTGGGAGGAGGCTTATGATCTGCAGTGGGTAGATACGGGCTGAAAGTAATGATGATGATGATTTACATGCAATTTTATACCTTATCGCTAAACAAGACAGCCTATAAACTAGTCTCATTTGGGGTTCTAATCGATCGAATAGAATCTAAATTAATGGAAAAAAATCCAAAGTTGCAGATTTCATGCTACCTCGTCCCCGCAAAATGTGTCAGAAAAGTTTGTTAGTGGAACTACTCGCGTAACTCGTCCATAGTTATATGGTATGAAACGCAGGTATAAAAGAATTATAGATTTTTTTCTTTGATATCCCTTAAGCTATTACAAGATACGTTTTGTTTAAATACGAGCTCCAGCACTGGCCCCTCCTCCCCTCCCAGCAGCTGCAGAGCGTCCACTATGAACAACACTCTGCACACCCTCTACTCACCTATCTGCGATGAGATGTACCTCATCCCGGAGCAGACCACCTCCATATCCTTTAAGACCCATCTAAAAAATGGGTATACATTAGTTTAAAAAACGTTTTTTCTGATGATTACCAAATATGTTGTCATACAGTGCATACCTATAATTTAGATGCATACCAATTTTAGTTGTATAATGTGTATATGTATGTATGTATGTATATGCTCACGACTATATTCCCCGAGGGGGTAGTCAGAGATGTTCTGAAATCTCAGAGCATCCACGTTTCACCAGTAGTACCGAAACTCTGTCCAGTGTGACGGAGGGTGAGCCCGTCGCCACTTATAATGGACAGTGGGTACAATACATGCCTCGAAAGCATGCAGGTTTCCTCACGATGTTTTCCTTACAATCCAATTTCCAATTTTAGTTATACCTTTTATAATTGCAAAAAATTGTCTAGTCCTAATTGTTGTACCAGAACCTAGCCTATTCAAACTACCGTTTCGATACTTCTACTACGGAATTGAGATAACAATAAATAAACAACGTGTGTGTATCACATGTGATACGCTTGGGGACTTCAAGTATTATTTAAATATGTAGGTAAATATTTCACTTATAGTTTCAAAGACATAGTTCGCGAGCATTAAGCCAAGATTAACGTAATCTAATTATTTGACTTAAATGACAAAGGGAGTGGATTAACAGACTGACAAGATACTCCACATTCTACTTCAAACGATCTATTCATCCCTTATTATCCTCCGGATTATCTCTAATTGGTACTCACATATACACTTTGATTTCAGGGTGGCTAAAAAAATTACTGCAATATAATATTTCTCACAGCTATCTGCAGTGACTTGTGTTTGTAGTCCAGTTCGAATATTTAATGCATATGCGTGTTACAGAATAATAAAAGTTACAGCCCTAAATATGTAGGACGGACGGACGGACAACGTAGGTTTAGTAATCGGATCCCGTTTTCTCCCTTTGGGTACGAAACCCTAAAAACATTCTATTTGCACTAGTATTGCCTAACTATAGTGAAATTATCGATAGTCTATCGATACTACATCGATATCTGCTATCTATCGATAGTATCAGAAATAGTATACTCGTAGTGTCGGTAGTAGTCGTAGTTTTAAGATGCAAAAGTATCGATACTATCGATAGTAATGCATACAATCAATATTGGTCATTCTGCGATATCGATAGTATAGAGGATCGATAGCACTATCGATATTATTAATATTTTTCGATTGCACATAAAGGTAAAAAACGTGTTAATAATAGCCCTGAACATAGAAAAAGCAAATATAATATATTTCCTTCTCACATTCCATCGTCTCAAAGATGAACTTAACATAATTAACTAAGACCCACGAATACATTAAAGCCTAAACGAGCTACTTAGCTCTAATTACTCGAGGTATTCTGTGACAATATATTATGATACATTATTGTGATACGGTATACAAAGTGATACGCGTACATTACATGATTGTATCGTTTTTGGTATGGTACCTTTATTTTGCCTTTATAAGTAAGCTCATATTAAAATAAATTAAATAAGAAAAAAAAAATATCGTAGCGGAAAATGCGTATTTTGCACACTAGAGCGTGCCGAGTCGCAACGCATTAATGGATTTTTAGTTTGACATACTGCAGACGTTGTAAAAAGTTACGCTTGGTATGACACCGTACGACGGGCCGCATCGCACGGACGGAAATTCCGCTGCGCAATGATGCGACCCGCTTCGGCCCGGCATACAGGGTCCATCTTAATATGCTGAAACTTTTTAAATGGGATGATCTGACCGTCAAACTGAACAACGTTCTCTATGGCACCAATATCGAAATCGCGAAAAGATCTGCTATCCCATACCTTTGGCTCGCGTAGATTTGCCGTTTTGTATGAATTTATTTAATTTATAAGAAATGCCTTAGAGTAATTTGTCCAGTTTGACGGTCTGATCATCGCCTTAAAAATGATAGCACATTAAGAAGGACCCTATAGTATGCGATGGTTCATATAAATGGTATGGAAGCGATATTAGGCGGATAGCTTTTAATATGGATCCAACATTGAAAATGGTTCCATAAATGACATTATGTTTTTATCTTACGTGCAAGTATCAACAAAATATATCCAGCCATTCTTCAAACTTTCAATAATTCAAATAAATATGTTAAGAAAACAGCAAACAACAAAAGACACGACTGATAGAATAAATTGCGGCGACTCGATCATGCAGACATGAAAGAATTTGCTCTATTTCCTGTACATAAAACATTCAAGATATTTTAGCTCGATAAATTGTTAAGAATTTGTTACTTGTCACGAACGGTTTTCAATAATGAAACCTTTTTGAAAGTATCTACGAAGTGAAGTATCGTATAGACCGAGAGACCGTTACATAAAAACCACATCAGAGGCCGTAAGGCGGTCTGAAAAAACTCTGACACGAGGGCTTGCTGCCCACACGATAAGAAGAAGAAGATGCGTTGGAAAGCGTTGGTATGCTTCATGGTGTGGTATGGATACTCAATCATGAAGGTTCGAGTTCTACATGGACGACAAGCCATGTACAATGAGTTTTTCGAACTCTCAAATGGTGAAGCAAAACATCGTAAGGAAAGCTCTAGTGTTGTCCATCGATAGGCGACGATTGATAGTATATTGATTTTCAATAGATATCCGACCGATAGCAAGTTAGTATTTTAATTCAATTCATTTATTAAACAACGTACAGTAAAAACTCTACACATATTGTAAACTTTAGTCATTTGTTAATTTAAATTACATTATTTCATAGATAAAATTAAACTAACCGTCATTAAACATTTACAATTCATTAAATCAGTGTTGTTCTTCAGAGATTCGATATTATCGATAGTATTGCACTCTGCCAATAGTATTGCCATATGGGTTTTTAGATCTTCTTCTTATCGTGTGGGCAGCAAGACCTGGTGTCAGAGTTTTTTCAGACCGCGTTACGGCCTCTGACGTGGTTTTTATGTAACGACAACTACCACCATAGATAGTAGCCGGGAGCAGCGGCTTAACATGCCATCCGAAGCACGGAATCATCTTTCTTTTCAGACAATCTGGTGATTCAGCCTGCAATGTCCTAGCCAACTGGGGAAAAACGCACAAAGTGACATATCACTAGGTGTCCCCCGTGGGAATCGAACCCACGACCGTGTCAAGAACCCATTGCTCTTAACCTTTAGACCACGGAAGCAGTTTTTAGATAAAATCTATCGATTGTAAAACTATCAATAATTCGGCAACTCTACGCTCTAAACTAAAATTGCATTGCAGTTTATAGTATGGAGCCGCTGAATTTCAGCTTGATGTGTAGAGTCTTAGTTTAAAAGGGTGTTGATTACAAATTCACCCCGTATAATAACAGCCTCCTTCCTTCACACGTTAATATTAAAATTAGCTCCGGATTATCTCGTTTCTGTAATGTAGGTGTCTAATTAAATCTTCGTCGTCGTGGAAGATAATCGCATTTCAGATTAGATAATTAATAAACTGTATATGAAGGTATAAGGCGAGGTGTTTTTAGATGTAGTCGCCCCAGCTACAGTACCGTAATATGAATGGATATTTTAGTCTACTGCTGTTTCTATATACAGGGTATTAGGTTAAACAGTTGCATTCCTCTAAGGGGTGATTGTATCCAAGATACTGAACAACTTTCCCTAAGAAACAGAAAGGAAATAATTAAAAAAAAAAAAATTTTCGTAAAAATCAATCAATCTAATATACTTTATTTTACACCAAAAATAAACAGTAAAATACAGAGAAAAAATACAAGAGGTACAAAATAAGGTCTTATCGCTTACAAATGTTCGATCAGCTGATTGCACGTAGTATGAAAAGTCCAAAAAAATATTTTCTACTTTCCTATAGGTTTCTGTGGGAAAGTTGTTCAGTATCATGGGTTCAATTACTCCTTAAAGTAATGCAACTGTTTACACCCTTTTTTACAACCTAACATCCTTTAGATGGCGTTGGGTATTTTTTTTGAATAAAATAATTTTTGTTGTGTAGAAATGGATTTTCTCAGTGATTAAACCTATCTAGATTAACATGGAAGACGCTAAGCAGAGCTTGGTCCTCATAATTCGAGATTACTCGTTTATTTCATCAGAACAATACAAGACAAATAGTATAAAAGATAGACGTACTTAATCTAGTGACGTACTTTTTGTTATCATCAGCTGCAAGGCTGATTCAGTATTCATAGGGTGAAGAACATCTCTGTGATGGGGAAGGACCAGGTCTGCCTGCATAACTCCAGTCGGTTTCAGAGTGAACCCTTCACCCTATGAATACTAAATCAGCCCTACAGCTGATGATAACAAAAAGTACGTCCATCTCTTATAGTAAATCAGCACTTGTCGGTGGCGGCAGTATATAAAGTACTAAATATACACCTTGGAATCGGCGTCGTTTTGAAGCCGGAACTTTCACTACGGAGCCAATATCGAAATCACTTGAAAACTGTACCTATGAGACAGCAGTATAGTACTGTAATAAAAGTTGTTCAGTTTGATAGTCTAAATCACCCGATTCCGGCTTCAAAGCGACCCCGATTCCATGGTGTATAATGACTTCATAATATCAAGTCGATAGTGGCAAAAAGGTTAAAGAAAATGCGTCTAACGTTACTCATTTCTAGAAAAACCAAAATTTTCTCAGCTTGGAAAACTTACTATGAGAAAATATCTTTGTGGTTCGGTTGTGCTTGCAAAATGTAATAATGTAACACCCAGTGTAACAAGCTTTGAGCACTACATGAAAATAAATGATAACATAACGTAACGTGGTCTTCTGCACTATAATCTAGACCTATAGTTAAACTCACATGCGCCAAATAGTACAGTGTGTTTTCGCAGGTTCTGGTACTTTAAATGTGACTAGATAATTTGTGTGACAATGTCTAAGATATTTATTACTAGCAGCCCGTCCCGGCTTCGCACGGGGTAGACAAATAAATTTTAAGACTCATTTTTCTACACCTTCGGTTACATTGTTCAAATTTTACCAAGGATCCCTAATTTTTTTCAAAATGAAATGTAATCTATGTCAAATTGGAAGAATGTAGCATTCTATTGGTGAAAGAATTTTTTAAATCGGCTCAGTACTTTTTGAGCCTATTAATTACAAACATACAAAAATAGGTACAAATCTTTCCTCTTTATAATATTAGTGTAGATTATTGTATCTCTTACGGTATTTCACGGGCCGTAGCCCGGACCTTTGGAAGGCTTGCGTGGGGACACAGGTCCAACACGTAGAGGCCCCTTTGGACAGTTTTATCTAAATGCGATGGGATGCACCAATCGTGGTCTATCTCTGAATGCATTATGCAAATGCACCAGAAGACATACCACGTTTAGTGCAGAGACTATTGTAGAAAGGACAAAAACTACTCGGGTTATGGGGGTGAACTGGGTGGGATTATTATTATTATATTGTTTGCAGTCATCTAAATAAATAAAACCGGTTAAGTGCGTGTCGGACTCGCCCATGATAGTGTTCTGTAGCCATTGTATAAGTAGAATAAGAAGAAAAGTAATCACGCTGTTTATCTTACCTAAACGACATTTTTGAAACATAACGATAGCGCGAATTAACTTGGTGCAACGCCATCTAGATTCTTATTAGAAAATCAATCTATTTTACTGGTTTTTTTCTAAACTGGTAGCGCTACAGCATACAAAATAAAATGATTCATTTCATTTCCATTTTTTATAATATTTAATTGAAAGTACTTACTCATTTTTGACTTTGAGCGCAGATATCTCGAAACAGAAGCATTATAACGATTTTGTTTCTATGGGAGTTTTGTTTCATTGGACAAGACCTATCCAAGGCCACCTCGCTAGATTTATTTAAAAAACTTTCTGCTATATGGGAAGGATGTCGAAAAATAATTTTTGGCTCATCATCATGATCTTATTTAAGAGCTACGCTCTTATCGGTGGAGGATTCGCCAATCCTGTCTTGAGTTCTTAATTCATCTCGACATCAACCTTTTCCTTCACTTCTTCCTACTTACTTCAAGTTTATACAATGTGTAAATGAATAAGCGCAAAACCTCATACACCCCAACTGATTTATTACAAAATAATTCGATTGAAACAATTATTTCATTATTTTGATGTTTAAAATTTAAAGTTATTCGCATTTTAAGTTTTCAGGCAGAAATGATTTTTCGTCATTTCAGCAATGAATGAAAGCGCTAGCGTGCTCGTAGATACATTTTAAGAATCTTGTTTTGGTAGTAAGTGGGGTGAGAGTGCCCGTGCGGTGGGTTGAGATCGAGTTCAGTAAATTTTAAATTTTACTAACAAATTATATATTTAAAAAAAAATTACCTATGTTGAAACCTTGATAATTCGATTCTGCTCTCGATTCTAAACAAAGTACTTTGTAGTTTTGCGTTAACATGTTGTATAGGGCAGTCATCTGCGGCCCCCATAAAAAGTAAAACTTACATCTAGATACATACATACTATGTCACATTTCCCAAACATCCTGTATACTAAGCTCCTATAAAACTAATCTACAAATTCACATACAACGTGGATATGAGACTGTCGGTACGTGTGAACGAGGCATCGTTTCATTAGGTGCCTCGTTTGATATTATTAGTAGCGAGTCGGGGGTAGAGTTACGTAAGAATGTGGGGAGTACCCACTGATCTTAATTGTATCCTTATTTGAAAAGAACCCATTAAACATACTTCAAAACTACATACCGGTCAAGGACTCGCGCACGAAGGGTTCCGTGCCACCAATTATATTTCCTCTGGTATCATTAGCGCGAGCCTGACACAATGGTCGCGATGCAGCATCGATGCAAACGCGATACAGCAATCTGCATCGGTACAAAAGTGCGTGTGCATTGCTACAATCACGCGTTACTATCGATGTAAACGTAGGTATAGTGTAGAGATGCATTCACGCGATTGACAAACGCGCGTTTTTTAGCTGCAAAGTCTCAGTTTCTAAATGGCCTACTTTGACTAGACAGATGACAGTGAAAACGCGAAAAAGAATTCTGCTGTCCCATACATATGGCTCCAGTAGGTTTGTAGTACTACTTTTGTATGGAGCAGCAGATTTTTTTTTGCGATTTCGATGTTGGTGTCATAGAGAAAGTGGTTCAGTTTGACGGCCTGATCATCCCCTTAAAATATTAAGAAGGACCCTGTAAAACCAATTTCTTTAAATTTATAAGATCAAATAATCTCTTAGAGCAGAGTCAATGCTAAGCCGGTATGATTCGAGACTTGGCTTGGCTTGACACCGACTCCAAAAAACCAATTAAATATTTTTATAAATGCGAATTTAAAAAACGCTGGTTGTCCAGTAGTGGTGTTGGTTGTCGTGGTGGTCAAGTGGCGAGTAACCTTGGCTGCTGTGTAAGAGGCGATGGATCGAACTCGTACCAATGATTTTTTCGGAATTTATGTACGATTTGTAAGAAGGACCACCCACTGTCCATTATAAGTGGCGATGGGCTCACCTCCCGTTATAGTCGGGGAAATCTACGGATTTTTGTATGTAGTAGGTTGCATTAATTGCACTTTTGGTGAAAATTTGGAATATAGTAGATACATACCTGAAAAACATAAATTTTCAATAATCCTTGATTTTTTATGTTTTATTATTGAATAATTAAGACATTTACAAAACATTAAATTTAGGTATGAACAAAAAATGGAAAACTGGTGATTTTGTACAGGATGGCTTCGTTCAATACGTTTTACTTATAACAATAATAATCCACGGTTAATATCGTTAATTTGGGTAGATATTTAATATTTTGTAAAATTATAACCTCAAAACTGAATTATTTACTGATTGTTTTTACACATTAAATTTGCCTTTTGATAATTAACTGTCTCTGTTGCTGGTATGCTGGTCGAAATATTTTTAGAAATAAGCTTGCCATTTGTACATTAATATCGATTTTAAGATATTTCTCATGTTTCTGAGCCTATATAACCACGAAATCTCGACATAAGTGTTATAAACTAACAGTAATATTATTTCAAACACAATTTACTAAGGTGTCTTTAATGCAATCTCAAACCTTATTTTTCCTAGACTATTACAATGGACAGAGTTTCGGTACTAACGGTGAAACGTGGATGTTCTGAGGTTTCAGAATATCTCTGACTACTATAGTCGTGAGCATATGCTCATGCTTATGCTATGCATGCATGCATGCTTGTAAGAAGGACCCTGCATTATTTTTTTGTACCTTTTAGTTTTAGACTCGGTTTTAATTTTCAACCTAAGCAATCTGCTTACAAATGTCTTCAACCCTGGTTCTATTTCTACGGAAGAAGTAAATACTTAAGCGAGGGCTGTAAACTTTTATTACCATAGTACACGTTTGAAGCTCCTTAATGCAAATGACTCCACAACATTCACATGCTCGTACATTTCTAGAACAGCTGCAGTCGTTTCTTTAAGGCTCTGATTGTTACTCGACTTAACTTGCGTTGAGGGGTAAAGACTGATTGATGTAATTATGAACAAATTATTACGTCGTACGTACATAATCTATTGTGATTACATAACAGACCGTAAATTTAATTTATACTAGGCTCAATTCACTCACTCTCTCACTCGCTTCGAGGTCACTAGCTTATAGTTTATTTACTTTAATGTATAGTAACAATTATTTGATTAAATAGACTATGTATTATTGTATACATAACTTTAGCTTAAGAATTTATATTGTAAAAGTTATTAAGTCGTGTTATGTTGTAGAGTTTCTGGCCGCATCTTTTCTACGGCGACAACACGTTACGACGCGGTGGTAGCTTTAAAAAAGATTTGACGTTTGATAAGTGTGCTGCAAGCTCCTATATTGAATAAATTATATTGACTTTTTTTTGAGTTTTTGACTTTTTCAAACCAAATAGGCAGCGGCTGGCAGACTGACGGCGGTCGGCAGCGGCCGGCAGTTTGACAGTAAATATAACATTATAAATCGTTCGCGTCGATGCAGACGGCCGCGGGTGCCTAGACAAGACCTCAAGACCATCGAAGCCCATCTTGGCGGCAGTGCACCGATACTAATTGTTTTCGAGTCCCTCAAACGGCCTAATGCCTTCTAATTACATGGTATTCTATTATTCTTTCCATAATAATTTTTGCTAATATTTTTAATAAAAGACTAAAATTTTATCAAGCTACTTACCTGCCTATTACATGGATAGATTAGTTTGAAAGATGAGAATAGAAAATAGTTTCTTTTGATCTTCTGACTTGGCAAAACTTTATGTTTTTGAAGATATTCTGAATATACCTAACATTTTCAGACATTATAGTACACGACTTAACTACTATGGTACTCCAACTAAATGTAAGCATATAAGATATTATGTTTATGACAGAGTCTAATGACAAGAATGTGACCCTTGCTTCAAAATGGTATGCAAGAACTTATACAACTAATCTCCTCTAAACGTTGAGAATTTCAGATGTTACAGTGGCTAGAGTACGTGTCTTACATGAATAAACCTCCTTGCAACTTGGTTTCTGAATACAATATTATAAGTATTCAAACCAAGAAGGTGTGGCATCAAGACAAAAGTCGACTTTTTTCCTCGACTTGTATGTATATGCTCACGACTATATTCCCCGAGGGGGTAGTCAGAGATGTTCTGAAACCTCAGAGCATCCACGTTTCACCAGTAGTACCGAAACTCTGTCCAGTGTGACGGGGGGTGAGCCCGTCGCCACTTATAATGGACAGTGGATACAATACATGCCTCGAAATTGAAGTATGCAGGTTCCTCGACTTCTTCTGCATGAAATCGTGGAACCCAGACCTTAAAATTATTCTGAATATGTCATGTTGTTTTGGCTAAGAATGGACCAGTCCATTTCTTCATGTGGGTGTCGTACAAGAGATAGATGTGGTTTCTTATGCAGTGTTTGTGTGGGCTGAAAATGCCCTTTCACCACTTGACACGTAAATGCCGCCATGCCAATGCTACATCTCAGTCTGTAGTGAACCTGCCTGCTGTGCCGATAGTCGCGGGTTGAAATCCGGTAAGAGGTAAATATTTGTATGATGTATACTAATAAATTTTACCAGAGTCATGTATTTTTTAATCTATAAATGTATGTATATTGTTACTGCATCCGTGGTCTAATGGTTAAAAGCATTGGGTTCTTGACACGGAGGTCGTGGGTTCGATTCCCACGGGGGACACCGTGGTTAGGACATTGCAGGCCGAATCACCTGATTGTCTGAAAAGAAATATGATTCTATGCTTCGGATGGCACGTTAAGCCGTTGGTCCCGGCTACTATATCTGGTGGTAGTAGTTGTTCCATAAAAACCACGTCAGAGGCCGTAAGATTAAACTCTGACACCAGGGCTTGCTGCCCACACCATAGAACACACAGTTCCGTGCTGTATTTACATGGGATAAGATAACCTTGCCGTGTGACAGTTTCCAACCGTATAACACGTACAACTTTATTTCATCTGAATAGTTTGATCATTTTCTCTCCCAAAAATCTATAACGCGAGATTAAAAATTCTCAAAAAGTCGATCAACATTCTGAACCTTAGCAAGACACATAACCTTAAAGGTAGACCCAGTGGCAAATAGCCTCTTAGAGTAAAAGCCTCTTCAAGGCTTAGGCCCAAAATAAGCCCAAATGTGGTCTTTAACAAACAGGGACGGAAGCCCACTTGACGAGATTGAATCCTTTAATCTCAAGGGTGGCTAATCAATTTTTTTTTTCAAGAAATAAATTGCGTTACGTCATGTGTGAAGGGAGGGTCAATATAATTAAACTCATGGTTTCTTCGTGATTTTTGTGAAGAAATTTTTTAGGGTTGCAATTATTTTTTTGTTTCCTGTTTATTTTCACGCTCTTTGCATTTACGTTTACATCCTGACTCCAAAGAACATCGTTATTTTTAATAATTGAAGTCAGACAAGAAAGTGGTTTGAAATATACGGTAGGTAAACGGTAGGTACGCATTAAATTAATTATGCCAATGACACTGAATAACTTTCCTTAAGAAAAATACAGAAAATTTGCAAAAAAAATTTTGTAATTTCCATACTAAATGCAATCAGTTGATCGAGAATAGAAAAGAATCTTTATTTATGAATTTTTATACTTTTCTTAGGGAAAGTTGTTCAGTATCATGGGTACCTTACCATCACATATAACGTAGATTATAACAGATATTTACCGAGAAGAATTTAGAGCGAGAAGAAAAAACGTTGATAAAAACTAGTTTCTTGTATGAGGACCCCCCTTATTTTTAACTTTTAGAATTTTTTTTTAGCTAATCCACCGTAATAATGCACATTCTGTAAAATTTTTACAGTCTAGCTAAAACGGTTCAAAAGTTACAGCCGGACAAACGGACGGACGCACAACGTAGGCTTATGAATAGGATCCCGTTTTAACCCTTTGGGTACGGAACCCTAAAAAATCCAGGTTAATTAATGTATCACAAAATTGTAAACTAACTATTCAACTTGGCAAGTAAATGCATTCAGAGATGAGTTGAAACTGCAAAAGCAAATAGAGGTAGGAGCTAAACAAACTCACTCAGAGAATCGCATTACGAGTGGGAATGAAGTGTTTGGTTTTAGCAATCTAGATGATTGAGGCTCAAAAGATAGAGGCGACGGAAGGCAACAAGTGTTGTTTCAGAGATTCAGAATAATGACTTATTTTTAGCCCGTAGGAATGGAATAGAATAACATCGTTTATTTTCTATAAATAGGTATCTGGGCATGGGGCGACCTCTTTAAGGAAATTAATATTTTAAAAGTTTATGGACAGTTTATTTATGAAAACATTTTATATGTAAGAAAAATTTTGTCTGTGTTTCAATGTGATGTCTATAATTACAACACACGAAATAAAAATAAACTGATATTTCCACACTTTCGGCTTAGTAGGGTCAACACGTATTTCATGGGTCACTGTATACGCTGTTATAATAAAATCCCCGAGACCATTTTGAATCTTTCCGAAAACATGTTTAAAACACAGATCTGTGTTTGTAAAAAAGCGTAGTATATCCTGGATGATTATTTAAATGATCAAAATGCTTGAGTCTGAGTGTCACTAACTTATAGTGTACTGTATAGTATCATTTATTTAATTAAATAGGCTATGTATTACTGTATAGTCGTGTTATGTTATAGAGTTTCTGGCCGCATCTTATCTCTACAGCGACAACACGTTCCGACGCGGTGGTAGCTTAAAAACGGTGAAGGAAAACATCTTGAATTCGTGAGGAAATCTGCATATGCCGAAAAAGAAATTCTAATGTGGATATTTGAAGTCGACCAATCCACTTTGGGCACGTGTGGTGGCATGACGCCCATATCTGACCTCGAGGGTAGGCCTATGCCCTACAGTAGGATATTTATGGGATGGGACTGATGACGGTGAACCGCTCTGGTCGTGCATATACTTTTATTTAGTCAAACAATTTAACTTTATGTTGCTTGTAGAAAAACCATTTGAAATTAGGATTTAAAGTTATTTTGAAACATACAACAATTTTAATATAAGTTATAGTAAATTTTAATACATGTTTAGACAGCATTTAAAACTATCCGATTTAATTACTTCACGTTCGTTTTCAAACAAATAATAATCTAAATTTTTAGGAGTTTTCAATTAAGTTTTATGTTCTTTGTAAGTATCAATATCGTCACAAAAACCAGCCCAATACGAGTCCGACTCTCGCACCGATGGTTCCGTACTACCACGTTTTTTCTGCGGGATCCCAAGGGCAAACCCGATACACTTGGAATTTTTTTTGGTGGAGAAATTATGTTCTACAAATACACTATATTTGACGCTCGAATGTAGCTAAAACAAAACATATAATTATTGTACGTGTACAACCCTTAAATTTTTTACTTTTTTATTATTTAAAATAATTGCACACATTCTGTGAAAATGTCAACTCTCTACCCATTACGGTTCAAAAGATACAGCCCTTTAGAGTGAGGATGGACGGACGGACACCTTTGGCTTAGTAATTGATATCTTCCTTGCCGATTAGGCGACTGCTGCTGGTATAGTAGGCGTCGCTAAAGTGCCCAGATGTGGCTTATGTAGCCAATCTATGCCATGCTATGTTATCTTAGTATGTACTAAGTGGAACGCTGATTTTCCATAGACAGCTCCTGAAATCTAACGGTGACGTTTCGAAGCACTATGAGTTGAATTTGGGGTAGTATCTAAACTGGTGCGATAGCGTGCGCTGTAGTAGTGAAAAATTTCGTTCGTATCAATCACTGTCTTGTTGGTCTAGTGGTCTAGACAAACGGCTTACGATTCGGGTGGTTATGGTTCAATACTCGTGTTGGCCAACCGTCATTTTCAATTTTATCTCACAATGTGGCTCCCCCTGCTGATGCTAATAAGTAGTAATGCTAATAATTAGTCGTCCTAAATTCCCAGGCGACTTACCTATCTATAACCAATTTACATATTAATCTATGATCTATGCGGTGAAAGTACGTCCGCATATGGCACACTTGAGCGTGTCAATTCCACTTTCACAATTGCGGGAACGATTTCGATCTAATATCAACTCTATTTCAATGAAATTCGGACAGAAACGGTCACGACATAATCTAAAGTCTTGATGACACCTTCGGCTAGTGCTTCGGCCTAGTTATAGGGTTTCGTTGGCACTCTTTCGGTACGGAACCCTAAAAATGGGATTAACGAAACGTAAAAAATGGCACAGAACTCTGATTCAATTTAAATAAGATTCATAATATGAAACACATTTGTTTCGCCCAGTACACTGTTTTAAGGGTAGGACAAACAGGGGTTAATTAAAAATTTTCACATTTTTACTGAGTTTGTTTAATTAAACGGTTAACCCTTTTTTGCAATCCTATTCATCTTTATGAAATATTATATTTACAAAGATCTTTAATTTAAATAAATTTAAACAAAATTCGCAGTTTTTTGGCTTCGGGAACGTTAAGGTGGCGGGTTTATTAGATGAGGTTTGTTTTTTATAAAAATAAATGTGTTTTCTTTCAATTACGAGTTAGTTTGCGATTTTCATTCATATCCAATTAAATTTGACGGTCCGATAGTACCAATGAGCTTTTATAAATTATGTACGCAATACCGACTCCTCTCAAACAGTGAAGGAAATCATCGTGAGGAAACCTGTATACGCTGAAGAAGAAATTGCATGATCCACATTAGCCACGGTTTATACAGAAGAGACGTGTTGCGGTGGCGGATAATCTAAGTAACACAATATTAACCTTATAATACGTAGCATAGCGTCGTTTTTGTCGTAAAGGAGAATCGCGCCCACGCCTCCAGGTGACGTCGCCTATAGGCGCGGGCGTAACTCTCCAAACGACGCTATGCTACGTACTATAAGGTTTATAATTGTGTTATTTTGACTATACGACACAAACAGACATCTCTTCTGTATAAACCGCACCTTAGGCACGTGTCAGATTATAAGGAGAGCTAGGGGCTATATAGGAGGATATAATGTTCATGGCATATTGTCAGGATTAGATACAATAAACTATTGGATCAATCTATTTTCGAATTTAATATAAACTAAAGCAAATCAAAGCCATGATGCTGATAGTAAAAGCTATATTCTGATCATGTTCCTACATGGTGTCGAACCTATCATGTATTGTGTCATTATCATGATCAGGATCATCATCAGCTTATTGTGTGTGTGTTGTGTTTGGACCAGACGCCCAATAAGAAATGGAAAAGTTATCATGATACCATCGTCATCATATGTGTCCCCAGTTCAAGACACTGGTCTAGAATGAGGATGAGGAAAGTACATGTACAGAAATGATTTCAATTAAAGGCCAGAATCAGAATAGTCGAATATTATTTAATTATTTGACTATTCCTTATATCTTTGATTCTACATTACGTCTGATTCACTAGTGTCTCCCCCTATCTATACCATAGGGCATATGGAGAAGAATTAGACAAGAAACTCCATATACGAGTAGGACAACCAAAACACATTATTACAATTCGGTACACTTTATAAAATAACAGCAATTATACGGTAGCAAACACAAGATACTTAACTTTGGGCAGCGTGACGGCCTCCTTGAACTCTGGTAGCAGAATAATGCTAATTTCATGACAAACCACACATTTTATACATTTACCACCACACTTCACGATTGTTCGGAATGGCGGCAAATCAACTCAGGAAATGAAGTTTGTTTACAATATTGTAATACGTACTAAATCATTTCTAAATTACAATTATTACTTGACAAATCAAAATATAATTTTAGGATCAATAATATATCAGTACAACAATTGATAGGTTGTTTTACAGACAAATAATTACATTTTAGTTAATCAAGTAATTGTCACGTTCGCTTATTGGCGCGGACCAATAAGCGACAAGTGTCGTTTATATTCTTTTTAGAAACCAACAATAATATTCATCGAATTCACTATAATTAAACATTACTATTACAACAGAGAATCAGAGTAATTATAACTGTATAATTAATATCACATCACAACAAGATTTACTATAATAAGTTACTAAACTTTGTCAACAATGTTTTGGTTTTTAATCGATGTTGCCAAGTCTAATAATGAAATATAGATAACTCGATTGACTTAAATAATTCAGATTCAAACTCATAATATGACTCATGACTCGACTCATGACTTATACACCATTATAAGAACTTGCTATTTCTAAGTTTTCTGAACAATATTAATTTACATACAGTTTTCGATTACATAAATTCTAATAATCTAGCACACGCGTGTTGGTCTAATGCCCATACACCCTGAAGGTAGGCATGTGC
Source organism: Agonopterix alstromeriana (assembly GCA_963924505.1). Classification (NCBI taxonomy): domain Eukaryota; kingdom Metazoa; phylum Arthropoda; class Insecta; order Lepidoptera; family Depressariidae; genus Agonopterix; species Agonopterix alstromeriana. Next base: position 11,470,882 of record OZ004682.1, read on the forward strand.
CCTGCAGTGCGAAAGATAATGCTGATGGGCTAGGAGGAAATAGCATTCAATATTAATGGTAATATGCTAGAAAACTCCTGCTACATATAGGTGGAAGCACGAGTAAAACCTAATTTTGATAAAGCTTCAGTCCAAATCCTCCGGGAAAATCTCGTGCATTTAATCCCAGACCTGCGGATTTTGTATCAGAAATGTGAAAATGCGAAAGATATTTTAATACTGGGATTTATTTCAACGTAGCTGAGAATGTGTGGGGTATATATTACCTAGAATAGGATCCTGTTACACATTTTCTACACCGATATGTTTAGAAAATGATACATGATATCAGTGAAAGTCAAGTAACATCACAACATGACGATTTTTTAAAATCAAATGGTTGCGACAGACTTAAAGATGTCAGCCCTAATATGTTTAGGATTCTTAAACAATGACGAGTTTAAGAATCCTAAAAATATTAGGACTGATATCCTTAAGTCTGTCGCAACCATTTGATTTTAAAAAATTTTCATGTTGTGATGTTACTTGCATTACACATTTAAATCTTTCCAGGAAAGAGACAATTTCACATGTCAAAATTATCTTTGATCAGTCCAAGTTCTCCATTAGCACAAATAAAACAAGACGACCATTTTTATATTGGAAACCCTATTGTTTGTGTGATCTAATAATCAGTTTATGTTTTGATTTAATTTGAGATATATAATTGCCTAAACTGCCTAAAAATGAGTGCATAAATAGTCAACAGCAACAATATTTTCGCACGAAACGTAAACGCATTTTTAGGACAATTTAACTATGACATTTTCACTGGATTATTAATCATCGCCGAGACAAATGGATGCAGCGAACTTGCAGTGGGATCTTGGAATATATGGGGAATATTACGTACGAGGATTTATTACCGGTGTCTTGCATATCGCAGATTACCTACTCTCTTCGGATTTATCGAATGTTATTACTTAATATCCGATATTTTCGTTCCATTTTATTATTTAAGGCGCTCGTTGGCGCAGTGGAGCTTCGGTTTTGGAAACTATCAACGTCAGTCATACAGTTTATAGACAGGTGAAGTATGGTGACCGTTGTAGTCACAGAAAACAGGACCAATAGAAATAGCATAAGGTCAATTTTTTTTCGAAAACGAGCGTGACCAAAGGGAAAAAAGAGCAAAATCAAATTATATACCTTATCTTAATAAGTCTTATGACAGAATCTTCATTAAATTGTAATAGTGATTTATTACCTTTTGTCGAACAAAATTTGTGAGAAGATAATGGCTACACAACCTTTATCAGCGGCAAGCTGGGGTCTCTGTTCTGTTGCTGTACTTAGTGGATTTCATATCGAGCCTCCGTGCTTAGGAAGGGAAATTATGCATTCGATTCCGCCTGGATGGCGGTATTGGTGAACCTACATGTCAAGCCAGGCAGTGGCCTTCTTATTTTAAAATTATCTGAAAGTATGTAGACCACTATCTTTCCTCCACCAATCCACACTGATCCCACATGGAGTATGGTCTGATCCGTCTTAGTCTTATTCGTGAAAGGAGAACTTCACCCTGAAGTGTCAAAATTTGTGTGAACCGATTGTGACGAAATGGAAACTGAATGCTTTTTCTGATTCTTCATTAACATCTCAGCCGTTAGACGTCTAATGCTGGACTTAGGATCGCCACAATGACTGGTTCTGCGCTGCCCTCATCCATCGTTTGTCTTCACCAAGTCGTCGTTCCAACTTGTGGGGGACTACCCACGCTGCGCTTTCTGGTACGCGGTTGCCACTCCAGAACTTCGGCCCCATCTTCAAAGTCAATATAATGTTATTCAATATAGCTGAATTCAATGGAGCTTGAAGCACACTTATCAAACTTCAAATCTTTTTTAAAGCTACCACCGCGTCGGAAGTGTCGCTGTGTCGCTGTAGAGAAGATGCGACCAGAAACTCTACATCTGCCATCGGTTCTGCGAGCAATGTGCCCCACCTACTGCCATTTAAATTTAGTTATTCTTTGGGCTTTGTTAGCTACTCTGTTACCTGTTCTTCTGCAGATCTCTTCATTTCTGATTCAATCTCGCAGGGAGACTCCGAGCATAGCCGAGGTCTCGAGTGAGCGACCACTTCTTCTGACTAAGATAGTCATATTCCGAACCAAAACAGGTTAATCTTAAAAGTTCCGAACAAAATTCCCTCATAGAAACCTGACGGGATTTACTTCGCTCTTTTTCCCTAAAAAAACATGCTTAACTGAAAAAAGAAACATTATCCGCAAAGCGTACTTACATTAAAGGCACTTCGAAACATCCTGTACTTTCCAAACACAGTTGTTACTTAAAGCTTCGTAAGAAAACCAGCCATGGCTAAGTACTAGTTATGTTTGGAAATTTAGTGTTCCGCATCTGTTCTAGTATTATTCAAGAATGATAAAAAAAAATATACCTACATATAGACTTAAATGCGTATCATACTTTAGGGGATGGTTCAGACCATCAAACAGAACAACTTCCAACTAAGAAATTGCGAAAAAAAATTACTTGTACCATAAAAATGCGTATCATACTTTAGGGGATGGTTCAGACCATCAAACAGAACAACTTCCAACTAAGAAATTGCGAAAAAAAATTACTTGTACCATAAAAAATTTCAGCTACTCGACCAAAATGTATGAATCCATCGATAATTTTTTCGCGAATTCAGTGTTGGTATTAAAGTGAAAGTTTGATGTTCTCAAGCATCCCCTTGAGTATGTTATGCATTTAAATTTGATACCTGTACCTATATTTTATTACATCTCAAGGGGTTCGTTGGTGTAGATCCTTTGGTATCAGAAAACGAAGCAATGGAGATGTTCATTTGATATTATTTGACTAGTTTTATACTTTAAAGAATAAAATCATTTTTATTTATTTACACTTTCGCTCTAATCAAAACTAAAATATTAATTTGAAATCCTCACGCTATTATGCTGCAAGTATATATTCAAATACTAACTTTCTAAGTCGCATCGTCGTTCTGGCCGCATCTTCTCTACAACGGAACACCTTCCGACGCGGTGGTAGATTCAAAAACATGACGTCAAAAAGTTATCTATGTGATATTATTTTGAATAAACAATTTTGACTTTGACTTTGTCGGATAATTTAGAAGAAAATGAACTGTGATTGGACAGAACTGATACCAAAGTAGCATAACATAGCATATGCTGAGGACTATATTCCCCGAGGGGGTCAAAGATATTATGAAGTGTCAGAACATCCACGTTTCACTAGTAGTACAGAAATTCTGTACAGTGTGACAGATACCAAACCAGACTAATACCAACAACATGGTTATCAATTTTACCAGTTTTTTTATTAATCTTAGGGAACCCTGAATTAAGAAAAAAACACAGTGTAAAAAATTGCCTTTGTGCGTTCACAAGTTTTGTTTTCCAGTGTATATTATATTATTTTATTTGCAACTTTGTTCGTAATGTTTTGGGGTTCAGTTCTAAAAATGTTCCCAATCAATTTTGATGGTTCTTCTCCTGGAATAATATCAAATAACTGGAGTTTTGATGACAACAGTTTCGTGGCAGTTCAACAAAAGTTTAGAACTTTTAGTTGAATCTCGTACAGGCCTTTTAAAAGTTGAAAGAAATAGTTTATTAAGTCAACATGTTATATTTGCTGCTTAATATAACATAAGATATATAAAACCGGTTGAGTGCGAGTCAATGCGTTGTGTTCCATACGACACCAACACACAACATAATTATGAAATTACAAAAAAGTTTAGTTTTCTCCGGACCTTCAGCGCGAGACGGACTCACACTTGGCCGGTTTTTATTACTTGTTGTTATACTGTAGAGTTTGTTCTATAATCACACCAAGTTTGACGCTTGCGTGTATTACCGTTTTTACGATAGAGCGAGAAGATAAAAACTAGTTGCTTTTATGAGGGGGCCCTTAATTTTTAACTTATGTCTTTTTTTTTGTGAACAAATCAACTATTTGTCAGCTATTACCGTTCAAAAGTTACAGCCCTAAATAGGTAGGACAGACAGACAGACGGAGGGACGGATAGACGGAGAGCGTAAGCTTATAATAGGCTCCGGTTTTCACCCTTTGTGTACGGTATCCTAAAAAAAATTTTTATACTGCTTAATTTTTACATTACGATTTGTAACACCACTGGCTTTTCGGTGAAGGAAAACATCGTGAGGAAACCTGCATGTTTCAATTTCGAGGCATGTATTGTACCCACGGTCCATTATAAGTGGCGACGGGCTCACCCCCCATCACATTGGACAGAGTTTCGGTATTACTGGTGAAACGTGGATGTTCTGAGGTTTCATAATATCTCTGACTACCCCCTTGGGGAATATAGTCGTGAGCATATGCTTATGCTATGCTAATTTTTACATCACTTACAAACGATTCAGTAGATATACCGATACACACTTGACTGCATTTTCATTACTAGCTGAGAGCGTTTTTACTTTGATCAAAGATGCTAAGGGTGTTTATTTTTACACCTACTTTATAATTTTGCGGTTCTGGCTTAGACTTGACCACCCCATATTTTCATCCCGCCGTGAGCACGGGTGTCGTGTGTCGTACGAGGCGACTAATGTATAAGGTTTCTTATACATTAGTCACACACACTTCACTTGCATGCTCTTTTCTCAGAGAAAAATATTTTGCTATTGTGACGCTCGTAAAAAAAAAAAAAAAATAACCTCAGTAATTTATTTGCTCGTTTGCTAACTTCAACTGTATTGTAAATTTAATTTGTATTTATTCTTTTAGTCTTAACTGTACTCTGAGTTGTGTTGTAAACATATATATTAGTAATCCTCTGTTTTGGACCATCGTACTCCAGGCATTCCCTTGTACTGGTCCTCAAGTAAACCGTATGTGTAAACTAATTTTAGTAAATAAATGATTTTGTAATTTTTGTATTTTTTTATGCAGTGTTTTTGTGGGGGTAAAGCTAGCTTTCTCCACTTGACACGTTATTCCTTCTATAATTAGAACAACTTGGGACCAACACCGAAATCAATTTGAACAACTTTGGCACACCGAAATCGTGAAAAAAATATCAACTGTTCCTTACGATTGAGTCAAGTAGGTGTTGCAGTTTAGTATGGAACAGCTGGTTTTTTTACCCAGTTTTGATGTCGGTGCCATAGAGAAAGTTGTCCAGTTTAACGGTCTGATTATCCCATTGACATAAATACTATAGACTCCCATGTCTCATACAAAATCTTAGCAAGTTGTTGTCTGAATCCACCACATAGCTCACACAAATCAAGTATGCATGCTGTTGAGTGGCATGAATATGTTGTTTTCGAATTTTTGATTCACAAACTTAGTCGTATTTGGTATGTTTGCCGTCAGCTAGTACAAAAAAAGAGCTCTTTTGAATCTGAATTTTTAATGACGTCTGATTATGAATCTAGTTCTGTTATATCTATCTATATACAACGTGTTAATGAATAAACGCAAAACTAGAAAGTAGTTTATTTAGAATCGAGAGCAGAATCGAATTATCATGTTTTCAACATAGATAATTTTTTTCAGAATATTTAATAATTTGTTAGTAAAATTTATAATTTACTGAACTCGATCTCAACCCACCGCACGGGCACACTTAGTCAAGATTCTTTAAAAGTATCCATGAGCACGTTAGCGCTTTCATTCATTGCTGAAATAATAACAAATAATTTTTGCCTCAAAATTTTAAATGTTAATAACATTAAATTTTAACTACGAAAATAATAAAAATGATTGTTTCACTCGAATTATTTTGTTTTAAATCAGTTGGGATGGAAGAGGATTTGCACTTATTCATTAACACGTTGTATAAGATATAAATGGATTATCCCCTTAAAAAAGGGTCAGCATATTAAGAAGGACCCTATATAATTACCCGACTGCGCCAGTAGGAGGGTTATGTTTTTCGAGCGTATATATGTATGTATGTATGTATGTATATAATTTGATTGTTATTAGGTAGATATCGCAAACGGGGACCGTTTACGAGTTGTTATAGCTGATTAGTGATTATAGAGCTTGTTTTTCTCTTTTCAGTTAATAGGTTTTTTATGCAGTCGGGTTTTAACCCGACTGCGCCAGAAGGAGGGTTATGTTTTTCGAGCGTATGTATGTATGTATGTATGTATATATGTATATATGTATGTATGTATGTATGTTTGTATGTCTATTTCTTTGGCACGGCCTACAGTCTAAACGGCTTGATGGATTTTAACGTATGAGGTGTCACTAGATTTGTAAAAATTGTGAGAGTGACCTAGGCTATATTATTTTAATATGGCATCTGCGAAATAAAAAAGAGAGGGGGAATAAACAATTTTTTTTTTGCTAAAAATTACAATATGGGTATCAAATGAAAGCTAGTAATCAGACGATTCCAAATATATAAATATTATAGTACTTTTATGTTACCGTTTAGACACAAGACTAAAAAGTATGAAATAAACTAAATTATTAAGAAAAACAAAAAACCCGACTGCATAAAAACCTATTAACTGAAAAGAGAAAAACAAGCTCTATAATCACTAATCAGCTATAACAGCGTTATTTGAGCTAATATAATTTTACACCCTGTTTACTTAGACATCAAATATAAATTGTTAACTTACTTTTATGTTATAAATACGAAAGAAAACTTTATATATCAAAGTAATGCTTCCTACTTGTCACATCAAAACATAAAATAAGTAGGCACGTTCTGTACACGTCAGGGGTCCGGTACAAAATACTGGTAGTTTTATCAGGGATCGTAAAGTTGGCCGAGGTTCGGGCTAAGTGAAAATATTGGCTCTCAAGGGATGCGAGAAAAAACTGTGCGGTGATGTGACGTTGAAAATATTGTGGATTGATGTGGCTTTTTGTACTGATAGGAACTATCTACCTTGTGTTTGTGTAACCAACAGCACAGTTAGTAGCATATGCTAACGACTATATTCCCCGAGGGGGTAGTCAGAGATATTCTGAAACCACAGAACATTCACGTTTCACCAGAAGTACCCGTACTCTGTCCAGTGTGACGAGGGGTGAGCCCGTCGTCTCTTATAATGGACAGTGGGTACAATACATGCCTTGAAATTGAAGCATGCAGGTTTCCTCACCATGTTTTCCTTCACCAAAATGCCAATGGTATTACAAATCGTACATAAATTTCGAAAAGCTCATTAGTACGAGTCGGCCTGGACGGGGATCGAACCATCGCCTCCTGCACGGCGGGCAAGGTTACTCGCTTCTAGACCATCACGGCTTTTTGCAAGTTAGTAATCAACTAAATAGTTACTTCGTAACGCGAAGTAGCAATTCTATGGTGTATTCATTATTCTTATGGTAGATAAACTGAAGAAGTTCAGTCTTATAAGACAATATTTGCTCGTTGAGCCTGGAGAGCAATCGCGCTGAATAAATCTCAACTGAACCATGATTGGACCGCGTGCGAACCACAACTTTTAACACATTCAGCATTGCGCTATTCATTTGACAGCTGTTAGAGCAAGGCTGATAGTCACAGTAAATAAGCCAAGTTTAGCAACATACGGAATTAAACACAGTTGAATAGTAATTGGATTGCAATGTGATTAAAACTGAAATTGGATTAGGATTGAAATTAGATGTTTTAAATTAGCGCGATCGAACTCCTGGACGGGGATCGATCCATTGCCACTGAACCACCACGTCATAGCATATATATCATATCATATGCTCACGACTATATTCCCCGAGGGGGTAGTCAGAGATATTCTGAAACCTCAGAACATCAACGTTTCACCAGTAGTACCGAAACTCTGTCCAGTGTGATGGGGGTGAGCCCGTCGCCACTTATAATGGTACAATACATGCCTCGAAATTGAAGCATGCATGTTTCCTCACCATGTTTTCCTTCACCAAAATGGCAGTGGTGTTACAAATCGTACATAAATTTCGAAAAGCTCATTGGTACGAGTCGGTCTGGACGGCGATCGAACCATCGCCTCCTGCACGGCGGGCAAGGTTACTCGCCACTAGACCACCACGGCTTTTTGCAAGTTAGTAATCAACTAAATAGTTACTTCGTAACGCGAAGGTTCTATGGTGTAATCATTATTCCTATGGTAGATAGATAGATTAACAACTCGTATATTTCATCAGAACAATACAAGACAAACGTGACAGGTAATCAAGGTTTGGTATGCCCATCAGCAGGTGATTTAACGCAATTTCTAGGGTGACAGGTTAGATATTAATCAGATCACCCCCGAAACAATGATTGACCTTATACAGGGTGTAAGGGACAGCCTTACAGACAATTAAAACTGTAAACTCAGACTGAAACGGTGAACTCAGACCATAAAACTGAACAACCTACTTCTGGAAACGTGAAAAAAATCAACAGCAGTTTTGTATGGGACGGCAGATTTTTATTCGCGTTTCCGGAGGTAGGCTTCAAAGTGAAAGTTGTTCAGTTTGATGGTCTGAGATCACAGTTTCAATTTGCAGAGAAATGTCCATTACACCCTGTATGTTCATAGACAAGCCTCCGTGGTCTAATGGTTAAGAGTATTGGGCTATTAAGATGGAGGTCGTGGGTTCGATTGCCACGGGGGACACCTAGTCATATGTCACCTTGTGTGTTTTACATCAGCTGGTTAGGAAATTGCAGGCTGAATCACCTGATTGTCTGAAAAGAAAGATGATTCCGTGCTTTAGATGGCACGTTAACTGGCTCTCTGGTCCCGGCTACTATCTCTGGTGGTAGTAGTCGTTACATAAAAACCACGTCAGAGGCCGTAAGGCGGTCTGAAAAAACTCTGACACCAGGGCTTGCTGCCCCCACGATAAGAAGAAGAATATACATTTGTTGCACTCTGTATAAGTAATCTTCTACAAAACTAATTCCACTGGTTCAGCGAACCAAAGTGGGTCTTGGCTTTCGAAACGAGAGAACGCCAAAGCTTGTTCAAAATACCATGTCCATATCCACTCACTCTATTACGTTCTACATTCAATGCAAAGTATCATGTAGAAAATCCGTACATCTATATAAAATAGGCAAAGGCCCGTAAGCCCGGCAATATTTCGCCGCTCGTATCTAGTCGAGTTGGATTTAGAGGGTAGTGGAGTAGGGATGTGACAGACCGCAACATGAATAATCGATTCTTTTCTGTTTTAATTTCTAAATCGATAAATATATGAATCAGAGCAATCAAGGTCCTTCTTAATATGATGACACTTTTTAAGAGGATCATCAGACCGTCAAACTACACAACAACAACTTTCTCTATGGCAGCAACATCGAAATCGCGAAAAAAACAGCTGTTTCATACAAAACTGCAAACCTACTTGAGCCAAATGTATGGGACAGTTGCTTTTTTTTCGTGATTTCGATGTGGATCCCATAGCGAATCTCCTTAAAATAGCGTCAGCATATAAAGAACGACCCTGTATATCCGATCAAAAACGTTTTAAGTAAAAATAGAGCCATGACTATATTCCCCGAAGGGGTGTCAGAGAATTACTGAAACCTCAGAACATCCACGTTTCACCAGTAGTACCGAAACTCTGTCCAGTGTGACGGAGAGTGAGCCCATCGCCATTTATAATGGACAGTGGGTACGATACATGCCTCGAAATTGAAGCATGCCGGTGTCCTCAAGATGTTTTCCTTCACTGAAAAAAGCCAGTGGTGTTACAAATCTTACATAAATTCCGAAACACTCTTTGGTACGAGTCGGCCTGGACGGGGATCGAACCATCGCCTCCTGCACGGCAGGCAAGGTTACTCGCCACTGGACCACCACGACTTTAAGATGTTATAGTATGTTACATGACTTATAATATACATTAGGTTGTCCAGTGATCATTATGTATTCAGCCTGCTGGCCTACACTTGCTATAACTAATATAAATTATTTAAAGATATTAGGTCTAATCGATTGCAATAAATATTTTTTAATGCTTTCCCAACCCTATTAGTGGGGTGAGATATGGACGAAATACATTATGCTATCAAAAATATAGAGTATAAAGACTGTTAAGTTGGGAGCGATTTGAGTTGATCATCTAAGTTAACTGCTGGTCTTCGTCGGTAGCGTTGGTTTGTGAGCATTCTAATTTAAGCTAAGAAAAACATACAGGGTTGAACTTAATATGATGACACTTTTTCATGATCAGACCATCAAACTGAACAACTTGCTCTATGGGACAAACATCGAATCGCGAAAAAAAATCTGCTGTCCCATACATTTGGCTCGAGTAGGTTTGCAGTTTTGTATGGAACAGCAGATTCTTTTTCGCGATTTATATGTTGGTGCCATAGAGAAAGTGGTTCAGTTTGACAGTCTGATTATCCCCTTAAAAAAATGTCGGCATATTAAGAAGGACCCTACATAGTAGTATGCACCTTCGCGTATAGTCTACCAATTTCAGACCCATATTTTGGCGAAAATAAATGATCTTTAGACACGTTTTTGGGACTCTTTCGATGTTCTCCACATGTATGAATGAATATTCCAGTATGCTTCTTACAAGGGCATAGTAGAGGTAAAGAAAACTGCAGTACTGATTTTTACAGCCATTAGTAGATCTCGCTATGAAGCCGAGCAATCTCATGGCCCTTTTAATACTGTTCTCATAATGTGTGCGAAAGGATTGTGGGTTTTTCATCAAACAAGACACCAAGGTCTTTAGCTACGACCTTTCGGATTCTGGCCCGAAAGACCGTAATTTAAGATTATTTGGTAAACGAGATTACGAAACATTTACTGACGTTGAGGGACATCCTATTCTCAGTGCACCAATCTCAGTCTCAGTGCATCCAGGTCCCGCTGAAGTGTGATACAATAACTGACTTTATCAGACTAAGCGAATACCTTAAGGTCATCTGCATAGAGTAGGCAGGATCAATCAGGTCATTAATAAAGATCACAAAGAGCAAGGGTCCGAGGTGTGATCCCTTTGGTATACCCGAGGTGATAGACACAGACGATGATACAAAGCCATGTACTGTCACAAGCTGGCTCCTGTTCCATTTTGATGGTCTAAAAAACCCCCTTAAAAGTTTTAAATGTTTGTTGTTACTTTTGTAACACCCTGTAGAGGTGTACACGCCTTCAAATTGAAGTATGTAGGGACGCATTATTTGTTTCAATAGTTTAGCAGAATAAGCAATTTTGTATCAGTCCTGCGAAGCGACTGGAACATTCGCCAGTCGTTTCCATACCACCGTACCGCTAGGTCTCATGTAGTTCAGAAATAAGTGCAATTAATTAAATAATGTTCAAAATCAAGAAGACTTTTCATCCCTACAACAACAGCAATTACCCCCTAAAAAGTATATTGGGTCCTTCTTAAGAGGATGGACTTAGGATGAGGAAGAGGATGGAGGAGGACTTTTTTAAGGGGATGATCACACCGTCAAACTGAACAAAATTCTCTATGGCACCAACATCTAAAAAACGAAAAAAAATCAACTCTTCAACAAAACTACAAACCTCCTCGAGCCAAATATAGGGACAGATGATATTTTTTCGCGACTTCGATGGCGGTCTCATTGTGAAAGTTGGTCAGTTTGCTGCTCTTATCGTCCTCTTAGAGCTCATCCGGCCAAGAGCGTGTCGGATTCGGTACGCCCTATTTTTATTTTGAGGGCAGATATCCCGAGACAGAAGCATTATAAAGATTTAGTTTCTATGGGAGTTTTGTTGCATTGGATAAGAACTATCCAACGACACTGCAACCGATTCATTAAAAAAACATTTTTTCAACCCCTCTTTCGGTGTATGGTATTAGAAAAAAAAGTTTCTTCACAACTAGCAGGGTTACCAGTTTTCATGGCAAATTTCGATTCAATAGGTGCAAAAATGAGCGAGTTATTGAGGCGGGGCATACAGACAGACAGACAGAATGGACGCTATAAGGGTTCCTTGTTTGACTGCGGAACCCTAAAAAAGTGTCAGCATATTAAGAAGGACCCTGTGTCAGCTTCGTCACGAAGTATGTAGGTAGGAATGTCTATTTGTGAAAATAATAATATCAGGCAGCAAGAAAAGAAAGAGTTATTACACGTGCGTAATTTTTCCTCTCGCTGTCAAGTATGCCGATTCAATTTCACGGCATGACGCCTTTTGCTCCGTACGACTTTTCTGTTCTACAACGTGGTTGAAGCGTAAAATAGTTTCGCATATTAAATAACCACTTTTAATATACAACGTGTTAATGAATTAACGCAAATCTAGAAAGTAATTTGTTTAGAATCGAGAGCAGAATCGATTTATCATGGTTTCAACATAGGTTTCTTTTTTCAAAATATTAAATAATTTGTTTCTAAAATTTAAAAATTTACTGAACTTAATCTCAACCCACTGCTCGGGCACTCTCACCCTACTTACCACCAAAACAAGATTCTTAAAATGTATCCATGAGCACGTTAGCGCTTTCATTCATTGCTGAAATGATAACTCATCATTTTTGCCTTAAAACTTAAAATGTGAATAACTTTAAATTTTCACTATCATTATTTTTATATATTATTTTGTTGTAAATCAGTTGGGGTGTGTGAGGTTTTGCGGTTATTCATTAACACGTTGTATAAGTTGTGGCACTTGTTGGCGCAGTGGAACTTCAGTATAAGGGTCATCACCCACTACGACGCCTTGAAGCGATGCCGTCGCTTCGCTGGCCGCGTACACATTAACCGCGTTAATCGTGTTAAATAAAATTGAAGGTTTTTTTTTGTTGGCAACGGTGGGTAGGCTAGTTTTCACAATCCGGTGCCCAATATAGAATTAAGAATATGGAATGAAGCAATTAAGATAATTCGTGAGAGGAGGCCTTTGCCCTGCAATGGTATTTTGCAGGTCATAACTTACTTTTTTCTATATTTCGATATTTTACTAAAGGGACGGATGAGAAACGATTGCATGCAGCTGAGATGAGAATGTTAAGATGGATGTGTGGTGTAACTAGAATGGATAAGATAAGGAATGAGTATATTAGAGGAAGTCTGAAAGTAGCACCTATGACGGAAAAAATGCAGGGTAATAGATTATCGTGGTACGGTCATGTAATGCGAAGAGACGAGTGTTAAGTATGAATGTGGATGGCTGCGGTAGGAGAGGAATGCCGAAGAAAAGATGGATGGATTGTGTGAAAGATGATATGCGTAAGAAAGGAGTGTGTGCTGAAATGACGGCTAAGACAGATGAATGGAAGAGGATGACATATTGCGCCGACCCCAAATAATGGTAAATGGGCAAGAGAACGATGATGAACTTACTTTTTTCGATACAAACTATTGGTAGGTATATTATAGGACTTAATCACTGAAATACTAACAAACTTTCGAAGGTAATCAACTAGGTAATTAAATATGAACAGAAACACTTTAATAGTGTAACATTTTCAAACAGTCAACTTAAACGTTACGAAACTAATCAAAGTTTAAACTTATAATTAAGAGGAATTCTGTTTACTTTAGTTGAAAAGCCGTCATGTTTTCGATTAAAGCATCAGGTTGTAGTAAACATCCCTGAAGTTTGAAACTTTAGAAGCAAAAATGTTGAAAGTTTCGTCAAAGGATTAACAACATTTGACACGGTATTATCAAATTTCCTTAAAGTTAAAGTCTTAACAAAAAACTCTAATACTATTAGTTGATTTTGAAAAAAGCGATCGCCATATTAGAAAAGTGCGAGTCGGACTCGCGCACCGAGGTTTCCGTACCATCAACACAATTTAATATTTACTTGCCAAAAAAAAAAAAAACTTTGAAAATTATACATTTAATAAGTGAAAAATAATTCGGTCACCTACTATTATTTTTGATGTAAGCAAATCTATGTTTTACTTTTCAAGAGGTTATAATTCGGAACGCGCTCCATACAAACGTACTATGGTGATATTTTCAATACTAACCAATTAAACTCAATGAAATTTTTCAAAATCAATCTAAAAACAAATGTCTATGCTTGTATAGAGACAGATTTTCGTTAAAATGTATAATTTTAAAGTTACAGTGACTCAAAGATTTCCATACAAATCTTAAATTAATCCTAGCATTGAAACTGTATATTTTAACGAAAATCTGACTCCATACAAGCATAGATATTTGTTTCAAGATTGTTTCAGCAAAATTTCATTGACTTTAATTGGTTAGTATTGAAAATATCACCATAGTACGTTTGTATGGAGCGCGCTCCGAATTATATCCCCTTAACTCTCTTTTAAGATATTTTAGGATAATTAACGTGTAGGGGACCGCAAGTGATTCTTGAATAAAAAATCAATGATCATTTCATAGCGGTCCCCTTAGCAAATGTATGTAAATTTGCTTACATAAAAAATAATAGGTGACCGAATAATTTTTCACTATTTAAATGTTTCTTTTTGGGGGTTTTTTAAAATGGTTTAGACGATCAAACTGAACAACTTTCACTGGACCAATATCGAAATCGCATTCGCTGCGCGTTCGCCAGTTGTGGCGCACCCTTACATGCCATGCCATGGTGGTAGTTGATTATATTCCACCCAGAATGAATATGTTTATGTACACATTTACCTATAAATAGGAAAATACCTTTTCTTCTAATAGCATTAACTATAATAGAATAGCACAAAGTTATTCCTTTAAGTTTAACTTGCTATTGACATAAGGAAACTAATCATAAGTTATAATAAGATTGCTATGGGGTTGAAATGAAAGGTCAGAGGGCAGAGATCGATGGAATATTACGTATCACTATTACTTATAAATGGTATTAAGTTAATGTAGCAAAATTAAAAGGAGGTAATATGTGTAGGTGAAGGAAAACATCGTGAGGAAACCTGTATGCGCTGAAGAAGAAATTCGGATGCGTATGTGAAGTCTACCAATCCGCATTGTGCAAGCATGGTGGACTAACGTTCTTACACCCTCCCCGAAGATAGGTATGGGCTTAGGACCTATGCAATGGAACGTATATAGGCTGATGATGATGATGACGATAAATATTTGTAGGTCATTGAGCTATTATGCTGTTTTGCCCAGACGGGTGTCGTAAGAGGCGACTAATTCCTTTAGGCATTGACTTACCAACTACTGGACGTCAGGTCCGCAAAGAGAACCAAAACGTATAAAGAGAACCAATTACGCGACAGTCTACGTTTGATTGGCCGACTACACGCAAGCACGCGCGCGCGGCGTAAATTACGCAAGCAAAATGAAAAAGAATTTCAGCATTTTAAATTTTTTTATATTACTATACACGTGCTTAGGTTTTTACAGGTTAGTCTCGGACACTCTTTTCGAGAATTTTGTACTAGACCCGACTTCCATCATTTTATATGTCAATGTCTTCAGGCGTCTCACACATCTTTGACCTCCAAACCGCGTGGCTACCCGTTATAGCTACTGTATCTGACCCCACCTCTGATCGTATCGGTCTCCCGTTCCATCAGACATAGGAGGGTAAGGACGAGATATTCATCAGGACTACCGTGTAAGAATGTCAGTTGTACCAATTGGCAAAGTTCACAAATTAAGCTTTGTTCGCGAGTCAGTATCTGGATAGAAAGGGCAGAATCACAGTGTAAGAATGAAGGAGATGAAATGAAATTTTTTTTTTATGCTAAATCTTTCTTAAGAAATGTCGACGCGCTTAAAGGTATATCCTCATAAGGAATAAACACTACCAGATACAAAAGTAACCTTGCCTGCCATGCAGAAGGCGATGGTTCGATCCCCGTCCAGGCCGACTCGTACCAATGAGTTTTTCGGAATTTATGTACGATTTGTAACACCACTGGCTTTTCGGTGAAGGAAAACATCGTGATGAAACCTGCATGCTTCAATTTCGAGGCATATATCGTACCCACTGTCCATTATAAGTGGCGACGGGCTCACCCCCGTCACACTGGACAGAGTTTTGGTACTACTGGTGAAACGTGGATGTTCTGAGGCTTCAGAATATCTCTGACTACCCCCTCGGGGAATATAGTCGTGAGCATATGCTATACAGATACAAAAGTGGCTGAGGGGATAGAGTTAGAGTACTGCTATTGAAATATGGATATTCTTCTTCTTCTTCTTCTTCTTTGCGCTTTCCCGCTTTATGCAGGGTCGGTTCTTCTAATCATGCGGCGCCAGGACAATCTGTCCTGGGTTGTTTGGTGGGGCAGGTTCTCCGCTAGTGTTAGCTTGGTGATGCTGATTCACCAGGTGGCAGGAGAAATATGGAAATTCTTATACAAGGTGTTTCAAAAATACAAATAAACATTTAAGGGGGTGGTTTAGACCATCAAACTGAACAAAGTGAAATTTGTTCAGTTTGATGGTCTAAACAACCCCCCCAAAAGTTTGAAATGTTTATTTTTACTTTTGTAACACCTTGTATAGTACATACACGGTGTTAGGGTAAACAGTTGCATCACTTTAAGGGGTGGTTGTACCCATGATACTGAACAACTTTCCCTAAGAAACCTTTAGGGAATTCGGACAAAAAAAAATCTAATTTTCATACAAACGTTCGATCAGCTGATTGCATTTAGTATGAGTCAACCCGCGCACGCCACTATGTCGGCACCCGCGTCTTACCCGCATGGAAAATACATTGATTATGATTTGAGTCTTATGAATATGACAAATTATGGCGTGCGCGGAGCGAGTGCGGGTCGTCTGAACGCGCCCGAATAAGGTATCCTAAACGAAAATCTGAGATACATCATTGTCAATCTTTGTGTATAATTGTCTATGACAATTCCTACACGTAAAAACGTGAGCCTTTGGTTTTTCGAGCTGCATACGTTTTTCAATTAATCCTAATATTCGATACCAATCAGGATGATCCAGAATTTTTTACTAGTCGCCGTTAACTTTGGGATCACCCTGTATGGAATCAAAAAGGTCCATCAAATGATGTTCCCTATCCCAGATTTCCCTTCAGACCACCTTAATTCTACCACCCTCTGTATCTATTTATTTATTTTGACTATTCTAGTTACATAGGGAACACAAAGAGCTTTCTATGACAATAGTTAAATTAACTTTTATTCCACTCAAGACAGAATCAAAGGTTGTACAAACAAGGTTGTTCTTTCCATTCATTCGTTCATTCCTTTATGTCAAAAGAAATAAGTAATCTACTTTGTTCCTCTGTTTATAGTCGGGGAAATCTACGAATTTTTGTATGGAGTAGGTTGCATTAATTGCACTTTTGGTGAAAATTTGGAATAAATAGTAGATACATACCTGAAAAACATAAATTCTCAATAATCCCCGATTTTTTATGTTATATTATTGAATAATTAAGACATTTACAAAACATTAAATTTAGATATGAACAAAAAATGGAAAACTGGTGATTTTGTACAGGATGGCTTCGTTCAATACATTTTACTTATAACAATAATAATCCACGGTTAATATCGTTAATTTGGGTAGATATTTAATATTTTGTAAGTCTTCAAAAATTATAACCTCAAAACTAAATTATTTACTGTTTGTTTTTACACATTAAATTTGCCTTTTGATAATTAACAGTCTCTATTGCTGGTATGCTGGTCGAAATATTTTTAGAAATAAGCTTGCTATTTGTACATTTATATCAATTTTAAGGTATTTCTCAGGTTCCTGAGCCTATATAACCACGAAATCTCGACAAAAGTGTTATAAACTAACAGTAATATTATTTCAAACACAATTTACTAAAGTGTCTTTAATGCAATCTCAAACCTTATTTTTCCTAGACTATTATAGAAAAACTTTTAGAAGAGCAGTGAATAGACGTTCGAGTAAAAGACAAAATAAAGATCTTTGATATTGAAACGAAGCTCTAAAATAACGAACTAGCCTTTTCTTTAACTGCAAAGAAAATACAGGGTCCTTCTTAATATGCTGATACTTTTTCAAGGGGATGATCAGACCGTCAAACTGAACTACTTTCTCTATGGCACCAACATCGAAATCGCGAAAAAAAAATTTACTCTTCCATACAAAACTGCAAACCTACTTGAGCCAAATGTATGGGACAGAAGATTTTTTTCGCTATTTCGATGTTGGTGCTATAGAGAAAGTTGTCCAGATTGACGGTCTGATCATCCCCTTAAAAAAGTGTCAGCATATTAAGTTGGACCCTATACACAGGATGCAATCTTAAGGGTATATTACTGTTGGCGCGCTCCATACAAAAGAAAGTCTGGTTATATTTTCAATAATAACCAATTAAAGTCAGTGAAATTTTTCAGAAATAATCTAGAAAGTAGAAAGTAGATCTCTATGCTTGTATCTTGTCAGATTTTCATTAAAATTTATAGTTTTAAAGTCAAAAAGTCATAAGTCAATATAATTTATTCAATATACTTGCAGCACACTTATCAAACGTCAAATCTTTTTTAAAGCTACCACCGCGTCGGAACGTGTTGTCGCTGTAGAGTAGATGCGGCCAGAAACTCTGCAACATAACACGACTTAATAACTATTACAATATAAATTCTTAAGCTAAAGTTATACACAATAATACATAGTCTATTTAATAAAATAATTGATACTATACAGTAAAGTAAAATAAACTATAAGCTAGTGACCTCAGACCCAAGCATTTTGATCATTTAAATAATCATGCAGTTACAGTGCCTCAAATATTTCCATACAAATCTTAAATTAATCCTAGCATTGAAACTGTATATTTTACCAAAAATCTGGCAACATAGAAGCATAGAGATTTGTTTCAAGATTGTTTCTGCAAAATTTCATTGACTTTATTGGTTAGTATTGAAAATATCACCAGACTTCGTTTGTATGGAATAAACTTCTCTTAAATGTGTTTGCTATTTTATGGGGTGATTTAGATCATCAAACTTATTTTGGTATAACCTCAAGTATTGTTTTGTGGTCACAAACACATTAGAGGTTCACAAAATGGCGTAGCCACGTGCAAGCCGGAGAGCAACCGATACGCGACCCTCACAGCCGCCTAACTTCAGACTTGCAGCGCGATTCCATATCCCAATTTATTTATTCCAAGCGAGTGTAAGAAAAACGTCAACGACCGTGAGCAAATTGAAACGCGGCAAAAAAAGTAATTGACAGCTGTCAGAGACTCTGACGTCCTGTCAAAAAATATGAGGAGCGTTTGTTTCATAAATAGAAATAATTTCTTTCGCAGTGTTTTTGAAGCCGAATAATTATCCTTCCGTTAGCAGGGAATGGTCAGAGATCCGACCGCAAAATTATGCACCTATTTTTTTGGTGAAAAAAAATTGAGTTAAGTAAATATTTATACAGAACGAACGGAACGGCCACTCCCCTTCCCCCTCTGACTTCACTTTCTGGGAAACTTGAGGGAAATCGAGCAAGGGAATGCAGTCAGGCGCGCGCACCCGTAGTATTTGACTATATAAAATTGAGTCTTTTCAGTGCATAAAAACTTTGAAAAATAACGCTAAATTCACTTTTTCAGTAATTCTTTAGCTCAAATGCTGTTTTTAGTGACAGAACGAACAATAAGAAGTAACGAAATGTAGATGATATTCATTACAATGCGTGGTAAGTTAACCCTACACAAATGTCAAAGACGAATTGTTTGAAGTGCCGGTCCTGTAACAGAGGTTCATTCAACGCCACCGGTTTTTTTTTAAATAATTTCTTTAACGGCTCTGAATACTAGTCCTTTTGAGCCATTCATTATTTTTTTCTTTATATTCTTTATTTTCTGTTGAGGGGATGATTGATGACGATGAATCTGTGGTCGATTTCGTAAGCTCGCGCGTTGCCGCCAAAATGACCATGTACGAGTTAACTTGAACCAAAACTTATTTTCTGTTATCGTATTTATTTGAGATTCCTGTTACGTCGGTCGCTTTACGCAACTGTTTGGTACACAATCCGCACGAAATTATGTCACAAATATCACTAAAACCAATTTTTACGAATTTCAAATAACACGAAACACAGCAAGAGCAATGACGCCAAGCAAACCCCACCGGGTTGCCTAGCAAAATGTTGCCACTAAAGCCTTTACCTTGATGAATTATGGTACCATTTTTCCACCTATCTGTTTGGGAAGTAAATGAGATGCCATATGAAGGAGACCAATCTAAAGAACTGGAAAAACTAGGGTTGCCACCTCTCAGTCTGCCATGGGCTAATCTGTCTTGGAACCCGCAATGATTTAATCAAAGAAGATAGGAGGAGTAGGAAAATGAAATATCCGACTTCCCTCCATTGCAAACGGGAGAGAGCAATAAGAAAAAAAAGCAAGGCTATTAGAGAGCCAATTCCAGAGATCTTTTATGGCAGAGTTGAGGACCCTAACGCAAAATCACAAAAAAAAAATGAGGAACCTAAAATTGTACTGAAACTAAGACTTATTTTACTTCCAATAATAATAGACGAAAACATCTGAACGCACGGAAGTTATCCCTAGTTGCAAGATCCATGTAATAAGGGACACCAGAAAACGATTTAATTGAGTCAAGCATGGTCTGGCGCTCGGCGTACCAGAGCTCACACTCCCAAAGAATATGATGAGCGGTTTATGTTGAGTTGGAATATGTTCTGAGGTTTCAGAATATCTCTGACTACTTCTTGAGGAATATAGTCGTTAGCATTATGCTGATACGCAATGCTTCTTTTCATTAAGAATTATTACAGTAACAGTAATAAAAATATTACCCGAAATATTATGTTCTTGCGTCGCTTACTCCGTCATTATTATTTATTCACTGAATCACACACGTTGTTCATTTTCATTTCCATAGCGCATTTATTCTAATAAAATTTTCTCTTTCCTTCACGAAATAACGAGGAATTTTCGTGAAAGAATTGTTGGGTTAGACATTTTATTATAGACTGGCTTACATTCAGTTGCGGAAACGCTCATTAGAGATAATCCTCCGTTAAATCTCTTGCTAGCTTTTACTGCGTCAACATGACAAAAAGTGACAGCAAGAAGGAATGGAGTGTTAACTTTAATGAGAGTTTCTGCAACTGAATGTTAAACTAACATATTAAGGGTATATTTTCAAAAACCCCAACTTACAGGAACATTGTTTCCAGCGATATGATATTACATATTCAGTATATTATATTTATTATAAAAGACCTGCATTTACTTAAAATTTCAACGCATCTTATTTTTTTGTTAAATATAATTTATCTTAGTAATAGTGTAAAATCCGGACACTGTCGAAAAAAGGGGTTTCTTTAGAAACACTTTTAGAAGGTTGAATTTATACTCTACGTAAAAAGAAAGTTTATACAACGTGTTAATGAATACGAAAACCTTATACACCTCAACTGATTTACAACAAAATAATTAGATTGAAACACTAATTTCATTATTTTGATGGTTAAAATTTTAAGTTATTCGCATTATAAGTTTTGAGGTAAAAATGATATGTTATCATTTCAGCAATGAATGAAAACGCTAACGTGCTCGTGTATACATTTTAAGAATCTTGTTTTGGTAGTAAGTAGGGTGAGAGTGCCCGAGCGGTGGGTTGAGATCGAGTTCAGTAAATTTTAAATTTAACAAACATATTATCTAATATTTTGAAAAAAAAATCCTATGTTAAAACCGTGATAATTCGATTCTGCTCTCGATTCCAAACAAGCTACTTTCTAGTTTTGCGTTAATTCATTAACACGTTGTATAAATGTTACAAAAACAACGAATCGGCTTTTTGAAATACGAACAGGAAACTCACAATATCTTTGCAAACATTTTAGTAAAAAATAAAAGTCTGATTACGCTACAAACTGGCGAACAAATTCAATCTATTGACATGCTCTGACAACTGAAAAACTCCACTTGTTTCTGATTTTTTCCATTGTACGTCAAGTGATAACGTCACGAACGAAAATATACCCTTAATACAGACAAAAATTCTGGTATAGGACCAATCGGATCAAACCTTGGCCGCAATTGAGTAAAGAAGTGACTACAAGCTTCATACACGATCTCTAACATGACAAAACCAATTACTACAATTGTACGAACGATGGTCATTGCTAAAATTGTATTACACTTTCCCCAAAGTTATATGACAACAACAGGGAAACTTTTTACATATTTACCCCTCATAACAATCTTGGGAGGAGACAGTTGGAATTAGAGGTGTACTCGTAATTCTATAGTCGATATCGATAGAATAAAATAAACAGTCTAGGAATATAAATAGTACGGCCCGTTGCAGCTTTCAGCACTATGCAGGGTGTAAGGAAAAGTATAATTAACCTGTAAAACACATACCCTACCCATCAAACTGAACAACTTTCACAAACCTGTCAGCGCAAAAAAGAAATCAGTTGTTCCATACTAAACTGCAATGCCTACTCGACTAAAACTCGACGCGGTGGTAGCTTTAAAAATGATTTGATGTTTGATAAGTGTGCTGCAAGCTCCTATATTGAATAAATTATATTGACTTTGACTTTGACTTTGAAAATGTATGTGACAGCAGATTTTTAGGGGTTCCGTAGTCAAACAAAGAACCCAAATACTTTCGTCCATTCTGTCTGTCTGTCTATATGCCCCGCCTCAATATCTCACTCATTTTTGCACTTATTGAATCGAGACCGGTAACAGTAACCCAAAAACATAAATGTAGTAGTTATGAAGAAAACAATTTTTTTGACATACAATCCCAATACAACGAAAGAGGGGTTGGAAAAGATTGTTTTTTTTAAAGTGATATGTCTTTGCATAGGTCTTGTATAATGGAACAAAACTCCCATAGAAACTAAATCGGTATAATGCTTCTGTCTCGAGATGTGCGCTATGACAAACTAGATGGCGTTGCACGAAAAACATCGCGCAATCATTGTGTTTCAAAAAAAATTCTTAGGTAATATAAACAGGTAAAAAACTGTTCTTCTTTTTCTACTTATGCAATGGCTACGGAACCCTATCATGGTCGAGTCTGACACGCTCTTGGCCGTTTTTTATTGTATTGCTTGGGGGAGTACTGCCCCTCATTAATTCTCTCAGTTCAGAATCATCGATAATGGCCTATATTTAATTAGTATCAGTTCTATAGTATAGATAGTATCGATATTATGTAACCGTGCCGTGTCCAGCTTAGTATATCAAATAGTATTTTTTAAATTATAGATAATGTTAGTGATTTTCAAGACTAACTATCGATAATTATACTAAAAATTTTCGGCAGCACTAGTTGGAATACTAATCTTCCTTGCGTTGTAACAACAAAAGTTTCCGTTAAGATGGGCTAAGAAAGTAGTTTGTCTGGGACTCAAGGGTAGGGACGAATCTAGTGAATACAGTTACGTAGGGCTGTCAAATTATTTCACTCTACAGCTTAGACGAATTATATACGGACCCCCTCGCCTCAGCATTTCCCCTCTGCCAACGTGCAAGATTAAAAGATCTGACGCATTTACATACAATTGTATACCTTATCACTAAACGTTTTAATATTACTAGAGTATTTTGTTACACCCTGTATACAAATTATAGCTACCCTACCTTATCATGTCCGACGTGCTCGGGGTTGGTTTATTTTGTATGGAATACTGTTTGCATTTTAATCTTTGACTAATTATTATAAGGACTAGCCTTGCGGTAGCATTTTCCCTCTGCCACGGTATAAGCACAATTGATCTTGTGCATTTACATTCAATTTTACACCTTATCACTAAACGAGACAGCCTATAATTGCGGAACAATAATTTCGAACTTATGACGTTTGGGGTTCACGCGACACTGTGTTTCATGATTTTTAACATTCAAAATTAGAATCTAAACTAATGGAATAAAATTCAAAGTTGCGTATCTCGTGCTACCTCGCCCCCCGCAAAAAATGGCAGAAATGTTTTTTAGTAGAATTACACGCGTAACTTGTCCTCATATAAGTAGTCTAAGCTCTACAGTGACAAGTTGAAATGTTTGATTAAAATTGCTGTCACTAGAAGTTGATCGAATTTTTCTATATTTCTAGGGAGAAAACGGAACCCTTTCATTAAGCCCTACGCGGTCCGTCCGTCCGTCCGTCTATTTTACCCATAAAGGGAATCTTTTGAACCATAATAGGCTAGACGGTTGAAATTTTCATAGCATATAATTTTATTATGCGTTTTATTGTACCCGCACTCTGTCTATTACAAGTGGCGACGGGCTCACTTCCCGTCACACTGGACAGAGTTTCGGTACTTCAAGTGAAACGAGGATGTTCTCAGTTTTCAGAAAATCTCTGACTACCCCCTCGGGGAATATAGTCGTGAGCATATGCTTATCTGTTATTATTATATTGGCCCATTTGCTGAAAAATCTAAAAAAATAAAATTTTAAGGGAGATCCCCAAGAAAATATTTTTTTTCAACGTTCGTTCTAAATATCATGGTGTGATTAAAGTGGAAACTCCACAGTAGGTATAACAAAAAAGTGTGTGTCGGGCATGCGCTAAGGGTCCCGGAAAAAACAAAAAATTTTTTGGTAAGTAAATTATATTGCGTGTTAGTACGGAATCCTTATGTACGATTTGTAACACCATTGGCTTTTCGGTGAAGGAAAACATCGTGAGGAAACCTGCATGCTTCAATTTCGAGGCATGTATTGTACCCACTGTCCATTATGTGGCGACGGGCTCACCCCCCGTCACACTGGATGTTCTGAGGTTTCAGAATATCTCTGACTACCCCCTCGGGGAATATAGTCGTGAGCATATGCTAGTACGGAATCCTCGGTGCGCGAGCATTCCGTCTCTCACTTGGCCGGTTTTTTGGTTCTGCTTAGTAAAGAAACATTTGCCATAATTACCACGTTAAACAGGAGAATAGAGGAACCCTGTGAGGTTGCACGAGTACGAGCCCTAAGGCCAGGCTTGGCAGGCAGCCCTTTAGAACTTATACTTGCAGGAATTGCAGGGCACAGGCCTGCCCTCAGGAAGTGTGTATAGGTGTTAGCCTACCACGCATGGGTTTGGCAGAATTCACATACGCATCCGAATTTCTTCTTCAGGTTTTCTTTCGTATTCAGGTTTACTCACAATGTTTTCCTTTACTTTTTGAGAGTAGTCGGTCTTTAACCTATGTACGGAATTACCTTTTGAATGGTCAATGCTCATTACGTACATAAGTTAGAAAAAGGAGTCACGTGGCAGGTTCTGACACGAGAACTTGTCTCGCGTGGTGATCTTGCGTCGTGTTTTTGCTTGCCACGAGGCTCCGCAATCCTCAATCTCTTCTTGTTTTTGATCAAAAACAATGCAGTGCTAACGCACAAGCAAGAGTCCATTAATTAAAAATAAAAAAGTAAGCTAAACTAATTGGTACATCCGTACCGTACCGTCTGGATTCGAACCCATACTCTCATGATTAAGTGTCTATTCCTCTCCGTAATGTGCCACTGAGCCACTTATCTTTTTTTATGACTGCACTTACTGGTGCGTCCCGAATCGGGTCGCGGACCAGTTGAGAGGTTAATATCCATTTTCAGTAGTAATAATTAATGGAAACGTTTAATTTTCTTAATAATTAATGTACTACTTAAGGCTAATATAAATTTAATTAAATACAAACATTAAGATGGAGATACAAAGTTTTTATTATCGTTTTCTCAAAGTTAAATCGTTACGGATTCGAAGCGAAATCTCCTCATTGCGCTGAAATTGTTTTGTTTAAATTGTACTACTGAATCAATTTAGATAACGAGAAACTGAAGTAATTTAAGCTTGATTCAACGAAACTGATAGCAAATGTATTCAGATGACTTGTCTATAGGAAGTTAATGTATTTCCGGATAAGATTAAGAACATCCTTTATACCTAGGAAACACATCGAACTGAAAAACGTTTACAATCAGAGCCACAGACCAGAAATAGCAAAAATTATTCAGATAAACCAAAAACCCGACTGCATAAAAAACCTATTAACTGAAAAGAGAAAAACAAGGTCTAAAATCACTAATCAGCTATAACAGCTTTATTTGAGCTAATATAATTTGAATGTTATTAGGTAGGTATCGCAAACGGGGACAAAGGAGATTTTTGGTTGGTTATTTTTGACCCCGCCTGCAATACCTACCTAATAAAATTCAAAATATATTAGCTCAAATAAAGCTGTTATAGCTGATTAGTGATTTTAGAGCTTGTTTTTCTCTTTTCAGTTAATAGGTTTTTTATGCAGTCGGGTTTTTTGTTTTTCTTAATAATTTAGTTTATTTCATACTTTTTAGTCTTGTGTCGAAACGGTAACATAAAAGTACTGTAATGTTTATATATTTGGAATCGTCTAATTACTAGCTTTCATTTGATACCCATATTGTAATTTTTAACAAAAAAACATTGTTTAGTCCCCCTCTATTTTTTAATTCGTAGACGCCATCTTAAAATAATAAACCCTATGTCACTCTCACGATTTTTACGAATCCAATGACACCTCACACGTTAAAATCCATCAAGCTGTTTAGGCTGTAGCCCGTGCCAAAGAAATAGACATACAAAAATACATACATACATACATACATACATACATACATACATACATACATACATACATACATACATACATACATACATACATACATACATACATACATACATACATACATACATACATACATACATACATACATACATACATACATACATACATACATACATACGCTCGAAAAACATAACCCTCCTTCTGTCGCAGTCGGGTAAAAAAAAATCGACTTACCTGCTGTTCAATACTAAACTGCAATGCCTACTCGACTCAAATGGAAGCCAAAGATTGCAAATATATGTCCGATTTGTAACACCACTGGCTTTTTGGCGAAGGAAAACATCGTGAGGAAACCTGCATGTTTCAATTTTGAGGCGTGTTGTACCCACAGTCCATTACAAGTGGCTCGTCACACTGGACAGAGTTTCGGTACTACTAGTGAAACGTGGATGTTCTGAGGTTTCAGTAGGTATATCTCTGACTAGATCAAAAAAGTCCTGTGTAAAAAAGCATATTATAAACTGGATGATTATTTAAATGATCAAAATGCTTGGGTCTGAGGTCACTAGCTTATAAATTATTTACTTTACTGTATAGTATCAATAATTTTATTAAATAGACTATGTATTATTGTATACATAACTTTAGCTTAAGAATTTATATTGTAATAGTTATTAAGTCGTGTTATGTTGTAGAGTTTCTGGCCGCATCTTCTCTACAGCGACAACACGTTCCGACGCGGTGGTAGCTTTAAAAAAGATTTGACGTTTGATAAGTGTGCTGTAAGCTCCTATATTGAATAAATTATATTGACTTTTTTTTTGACTTTTGACTACCCATACACAATAATTATAATATGACATGTGATGATGTGAGAGTAAACAGATTTGTCTACCCTTAAAAGTTTTCCAGTAGTTTCTCTGTTAACCCCTGATCATGGCAGTTGTGACACTGCCGAGATATCAGGAACTCAAATATACCAAAACGCGGTACAGTACGACCAGGAAAATAATTAACTGCGGCAATCTTCGTTTGCGCCAAGAACATTGTATACAACGTCTTAATGAATTAACGCAAAACTAGAAAATAGTTAGTTCAGAATCGAGAGCAGAATTGAATTATCAAGGTTTCAACATAGATTACATGTTTCAAAATATTAAATGACTTGGTCGTATAATTTAAAATTTTACTGAACTCGATGCTAACTCACCGCACAGGCACACTCACCTTACTTACTACAAAAACAAGATTCTCAAATGAATCTATGAGCTCGCTAGCGCTTTCCTTCACTACTGAAATAATAACAAATAATTTTTGCATGAAAATTTAAAATGTGAATAACTTTAAATTTTAACTATCAAAATAATGAAATTATTGTTTCAATCTAATTATTTTGTTATAAATCAGTTGGGGTGTATGAGGTTTTGCGCTTATTTATTAACACATTGTATATGTTTGCGCAGAGTACCCAATAAAACCCGAAGTCGTTTCGTAATCGAAGGGTGCAAAGTCGGATAACAGCGAAAAGTACGCGTTAACAATTAGCCAATCGTGGCAAGGCATTGAAGGTGACACATCCTGATTGGTAAATTTAATTTCGCGCGTTATTAAAATTTGTCAACAGCGCAGGTACACCGGGGGAACTTCTAAATCTGGTACTACCACAGAATAAATACTAGTACTACCGGTACAGAAGAATCACTTTGGAAACAGTTTGAAATAAATAGCGACTCTCTCTTCACGGTAATAAGATGCAAAGTTATTCGAACCCGTCCTATCGTACAATTCGCGAATAACCTATGAACCGTCGCAACGGCGCACATGCAAACAAAATTAAACCGAGTCATTAGACATGAAAGCTTTCTTTACATAGTCTCCCTCTTTCATTCTTTCACGTGCTGGCAGCGTGACATCGCTCAGGTTTTCAAGACTCGCATTGACTACTCACAAAATGGCGGCAAGTCTAATGAGATTTAACCAAGAAGTTTACACGGTATACCTAACCTATTGCCTTTCACCACTCGGTAGGGATCGCCGTCAAGCGTACCTGAGCTGTGGAGTGAGACAGGCCTGGTACTACTGTAAGAACTCGTTAAAAATCTTTAATTTTATATGAAACAATAACCGCGTAATTCTCAAAAACGCTATCACAAGTTTTGTCTCAAAAGGAAACGGAACGTCCAACCCTCAAGTTAAGTAATACTTAACTTGAAAAGCAGCTATGAACTTAAGACTTTTAAGTGAGAAGTGCTCTTGGGGTAAAGACAACTGAGGATTTTTAATCCGATGCTCTGGTATTTTATAGTCTTTTTCACAAAGTAGTATTTAGTGTTCTTTTGAAAAAGTTATGAGACGGCTAAGGCCGGATTCGACCAGACGCGAGTACAGTCGCCGTAAGATAAATCATATCAAACAAGGTGGTCAAATATTTCTAAGCAGTTCTAAATTTTCAGGTTCTGGTGAAACGTGTATGCTCTGAGGTTTCAGAACATCTCTGACTACCCCCTCGGGGAATATAGTCGTGAGCATATACATACATACATAGTTCTAATTTTCAATAATTTCTTTACACATAACTAATCAAAAATATATCAACGCCTATAACATCAAATTTATCTACGCAGCCAGGGTGATCATAAACATCTGAGTATTTTAGGAAAAAACACCTTACTCCGTTGTTATACATATCAATTTTAAATAACTTACTCGTAGTGAAGAAATAATTGAAAATAAGTTGTTTATATGGAGTCCTTCTTAATATGCTGACACTTTTTAAGGGAATGATCAGAACATCAAACTGAACAACTTTCTCTATGGCACCAACATCGAAATTGCGCTAAAAAAATCAGCTATCAGGTACATTTTGCTTGACTAGGTTTCCATTTTTGTACGGGACAGTTGATTTTTTTCGCGATTTCAAAGTTGGTCCCCTAGAGAAAGATGTTCAGATTGGCGGTCTGATCATTCCCTTAAAAAAGTGTCAGCATATTAAGAGGGACCCTATGTAATTAGTAACATTTATTGTAAATAATTAATTGAAAATTAGTACTGCTCTGAAATATTTGAAAACCTTGTACGCTACGATATATCTGATGGAGACTGTACATTTTATTCGTGGATAAAGTCCGTCCTTGTCATGTCACTTGTGTTGATTTGATTTTAAAACCACAAATGACGAATAACCTCTTTCTTTAGGTATTATTCCTTGTATTGGGTGTAAGGAAAAGTATCATTAACCTCTAAACCCATCAAATTAAACAACTTTTAC
This sequence comes from Agonopterix alstromeriana, assembly GCA_963924505.1. NCBI lineage: Eukaryota > Metazoa > Arthropoda > Insecta > Lepidoptera > Depressariidae > Agonopterix > Agonopterix alstromeriana. The sequence goes on from OZ004682.1 coordinate 11,500,577, forward strand.
TATGGGAGCAAACTTGTCAGAAAATTAAAAATCTGCTGTTTCATACTGAACTGCAATACCTACTCGACTCAAACTTATGGAACAGCTGATTTTCTTTCCGTTCTGATAGGTTTGCTTCCATAGTAAAAGTTGTTCAGTTTGATGGGAAGAGTATGTGGTTTTAAGGTTAATTATACTTTTTCTTATACCCTGTATAGCGCTCGCAGTCACACAGTTAGCACAGTTATTGAAACATCGATTGGGACCAACCCCCCGATTGCGCTAAGTTAAAACATCGAAGTTCTATTCTTATCCAATTTCAGTTCTAATCACATTGCAATCCAATTACTATTCAACTGTGCTGAATTTCGCATCGCGATAAACTCTATGTAACTGACAGCCCTTAACGTCTTAGCGATCAAGCTGTCAAGAGCACTGCAGTACCGCGATTAGAGCAATACCAAATGTGTCAAAATATATAGTAAGCTGTACTGTTAGCGTTGTTAGCGGACCCCTCTGCGAGCTCTATGGATCGCCTCTTTTGGCTGCACTCGAAGACTGTCAATACTGACAGCGTCACTTTCTCCCCCGCTCTCCGCCGGGCGACGCGCATACGCAATCTTGAACCGCTCCGATATTTATATCGTTGGCTAAAGTGTCAAACCTCGTTCTCACCGATCCCAGCTACCCAATCCGCCGCGTAGTCCCAGCAACGTCCTATGCCGAGGTCCGTACCCCCCTGGGGTGCCCCTAGGTCGGTTGCTTAAGTTAAGTATTCAATTGGCTCGGTGACCCTTCTGGTCCCTCCAATAGTCCGCAGTAAAAAGCAGTAAATGCTCCCTGAGCAAAGCTGTATACGTCACTCCAAAAAAAAAAAAAAAAAAAGAAAGTCAAACCTTGTAACTCCATTTTATTCTTCAAATTACATTTTTATAAAATTTTTATGCTAATTTCTGAATGCATCCATGGCACAACTCTTAAATCCTTTTAAAAAACCGTTACAATTTACAATGATAAATAGAAAACCATATAACTATTGGCTGCCATTGTTCGTGGTGACGTTTTTTGTGCCTCCTGTAAAATTTGATCTTATGGAGTTACGAGGTCTGACACTTTAGCCGAAGATATAATTATTGAGGAAAAGTCTATTAAAATCAGAGAGTTTCATTTTAATAATACGTAGTCCAATCACAGTTCAATCACCGAATAGTTACCGCGATTACCTGATAATCTTGTAAAGTACTGAAGTATTACAAACGATCGCCAAATGACTCAAAAATAAACAGCTTCAGTAAGAACAATTTGCAGAGTTTTAATTCAATTAATTACTTTAATCTTAACACATAATGAACATAGACCGTTCTCGCCATTTTGTTTCAGCGGTCGCAAAAAATAATCTTCTTACCCATTGTGGAAGCCTTTTAAGCGCCTTAACAATTTCCTTTGATAAAGTTTTTAATTGAAAACTCAATGGTCACTTTAATTGGTTTGATTGCTAAGTTACTGAGAAAATAAATGATAGGGTAACATTTTTACAGTCAGCTTCCGGACCCCACGTTATTGCCCGCTCTTTTCAACGCTTATTTGCGAGAAGAGCAGGCCCAGCAGTGGGACTTATAAATTTACATGGTAAGTGCTTCATACCATCAAACTGAACAACTTTCTCTATGTAACCAAAATTGATGAAAAACATGTGCTGTTAGAAAATGCCCATGGCTACTCTACCCAAATGTATGGGACAGCCGATTTTTTTTCCGCGATTTAGATATTGCTCCGATAGAGAAAGTTGTTCAGTTTGCTGGTCTGATCTTCCCCTTAAAAAGTATAAGCATAATTATCCAAGTGAAAATTGTATGGATCTCACATAGAAAATCGATCGGCTGATCCACACTTTTCTATGGAAGATCCATAAAATCTTCCCGTTTTATGACCCATGTTCTAAGTAGATTTTTTTTTAGGTATTTTCATTGTTTGAATTTTACAATTTCGTTAGTAATTAAAAGCTAGTGGTCTATGCAGTAGGTAAACTTACTAAAGGCAAACCTTTAAACCACTTACTCTTCCCATCAACCTGAACAACTTTTACTACGGGAGCAAACCTCTCAGAACAAAAAAAAACAGCTGTATCATAACGTTTAAGTTGTGTAGGCATTGCAGTTTAGTATGGAACAGCAGATTTTTTTTGCGCTGACACGTTTGCTCCCACATTAAAAGTTGTTCAGTTTGATGGATAAAGTGCGTGGTTTAAAGGTTTACCTTTAATTAGTTTATATACTGTATTAGTAATATCTCTACTGTCATTCATCATCAGCCCATCATCGTCCACTGCTGAACATAGGCCTCTCCCAAGGCGCGCCACAAAACTCTGTCCTCGGCCTTCCTCATCCAATCGCTCCCCGCTACTTTATTTAGGTCGTCTGTCCAGCGGGCAGCAGGGCGTCCCACACTACGCCTACCAGTTCGCGGTCTTCACTCTAGAACTCTGATACCCCATAAACTACTGTCATTACCCGTGAGGAATATTATCTTGTGCATAAATTATGCTAAACTATGCAACTTTATCCAGGTATATGCTGCTCCACTCAAAGGGAACAACTTAACTACAAATTGTCTCCGTTAACGATAATAAACACCCTCACTCCTTCTATTACAAGACTGTAGTGATGTGCCATCTGTGAATCATTTTTATCGATGATTCTAAATTTTTATAGTACCTAAGTATTTTATCGATTTTTTTTGACAAAATCACTTACAGTAGACACAATAAATGTCTACTTTCAATAAAATTATTATTAAAATTGATGTAATAATACAAGCGAATGCTGTATGTAATGAATGTATTATTACACTCGATTTCTCGCTTTAGAGAGCCTTGCTATACAGGCATAAGACAAGACAGAAAAGAGTGGCATAGTGGGATGAAGGCTTATACCCTGCAGTGAGTGGACAAAGGCTGATCAGTGTGGGCAAGCCCTGGTGTCAGAGTTTTTTCAGACCGCCTTACGGCCTCTGACGTGGTATTTATGTAACTACTACTACCACGAGAGATAGTAGCCGGGAGCAACGGCTTAACGTGCCATCCGAAGCACGGAATCATCTTTCTTTTCAGACAATCAGGTGATTCGACCTGCAATGTTCTAACCAACTGGGGAAAAACGCACAAAGTGACATATCACTAGGTGTCCCCCGTGGGAATCAAACCCACGACCTCCATGTCAAGAGCTCAATGGTCTTAACCATTAGACCACGGAGGCAGTTGGTGTTTAATGACACGAAACGATATTTAGTTTTTGTAGATATTTTCCTTTAGTCATATTAAATTTATAAAATAGGTACTAAATCCAGGTACAAATCAGTCGTCGGTGAAGCAAAAATAACATATTTTAGGATGAACGTTTGCAAGATAAGTTTGAAGAATAATTATGACATAATTATTTAGCAGTTCCTACCTGAGAATCGATAATGTAAACGTAAAAATCCCATCACTAACATATCTTGAAGCGAGCAGCACAGCTAAGAGATCTCAAAGAGAATTCAATTCCATTTATACGTACACAAATTATTTTCCCCTAGTTATTTACTTTCAATACTCCTAATAGATAGGAATTGTTAGGCTGGTTATAATTGGAGAAAGCTTTGCGTAATGATAAATATACTTCTTTCGTGTTGCTACCTTGGACTATTTATATGTGGACTGGTTACGCGTGTAATTCTACTAACAAACATTTCTGCCACTTTTGGGGGGGGGGGGGGGGGACATGAAATCCGCAACTTTGGATTTTATTCCCCATAACTTTAGATTCTAATTTTGAATGTTAAAAATCATGAAAAGTAGTCTCGTGTGAACCCCAAACGTTCTAAGTTCGAAGTTATTATTTCGTAATTATAGGCTGTCTCGTTTAGTGATAAGGTGTAAAATTGAATGTAAATGCACAAGATCAATTGTGCTTATACCGTGGCGGAGGGGAAATGCTACCGCAAGGCTAGTCCTTATAATAATTAGTCAAAGCATTTTGTAATTGTTAATTGCAAGTAGGTACCTACACAATTTATTGTTTGGTTAAGATTATAAATGCATGCTTTTTTCCTACTAGCTTTCAAAAAACCTACTATACAGGGTCCTTCTTAATATGCTGACACTTTTTTAAGGGGATGATCAGACCATCAAACTGAACAACTTTCTCTATCGGACCAACATCGAAATCGCGAAAAAAATATCAGCTGTCCCATACATTTGGCTTGAGTAGGTCCACAGTTTTGTATGGGAGAGGTGTTTTTTTTTTCGCGATTTCGATGTCGGTGCCATAGAGATAGTTGTTCAGTTTGAGGGTCTGATCATCTCCTTTAAAAGTGTCAGCATATTAAGAAGGACCCTATATATTTCTTGGTTATTGGTTTGTCCCCGCCTGCAATACCTACCTAGTAACATTCAAATTACATTTCCACAAACAAAGTTCGTATAGCTGATTAATGATTATAAACCATGTTTTTCTCTTTTCAGTTAATAACTTTTTCATGCCGTCGGGTTTTTTGTTTTTCTTTATAATTAACATTATTTCATACTTTTTACTCTTATTTCAAAATGACAGCATAAAAGTACTATAATATATATATTTGGAATCTGCTATTTACTAGCTTTCATTTGATACCCATATTGTCTTTTTTTACAAAAAAAATTGTTTATTCCTCCTCTCTTCTTAAACTTGCAGACGCCATCTTAAAATCTCTATGTTCTTTTTACAATGTTTACGAATCTAGACGTTAAAATCCATCAAGCTGTTAAGGCTATAGGCCGTGACAAAGAAATAGACATACAAACATACATAAATACGCTCAAAAAACATAACCCTCCTTCTGGACCGTCCGGTCAAAATAATTGAGTAGGTAATTACAAAATGTAATTAGTATCAAAGTTTTAAATAGATAAGATAGTTTACTCATGTAAGCTCGATTTGTAATCGCTACATAACGGTACAGTCAAATATGAATGATTACAGTGTGACATTTACAATTCATATTTTAACCACAAATACATGAAGAGCAATTAATATCGAGACTTAGAATCTAGTTACACATACCATAGTAATTTTTCAGTTTAGTCAAAGTCAAATTCAAAGTCAAAGTCAAAGTCAAAGTCAATATAATTTATTCAATATAGGAGCTTGCAGCACACTTATCAAACGTCAAAGTACTCCAACTGATGTAAAATGTAGTGTCTAGTCCAATTTACCTGTATTTTTTCATCAATGTCGAGAACGAATAAATAAGAGTACCTGTTTCAAGTTAAATACATTTTCAAAGTGCTTGCAACTCTTTGATAAGGCTCTCACCGTGAAACGAGAAATGTGAATGAAGGAAAGACCAAAAAAATATTACAGTCCTCCATTGATGTCGATAAAATGTGTGACTTTAATGGAAGGATGGATTATTTTGTTTTACTTTGAATTTACTTCATACATTCAGAGTTTCAATTTAGGTACTTCGTTTTATGTTACGGTGGAATATGGTTCTAATAGAAATTATTTCGATTCTAAGATACGGTTTATACAGAAGAGAGGCGGTGGTGGATAGTCAAAGTAACACAATTATTAATACGTAGCATAGCGTCGTACCAATGAGATTTTCGGAATTTATGTACGATTTGTAACACCACTGGCTTTTCGGTGAAGGAAAACATCGTGAGGAAACATGCATGCTTCAATTTTGAGGCATGTATTGTACCCACTGTCCATTATAAGTGGCGACAGTCTCACCCCCCGTCACACTGGACAGAGTTTCGGTACTACTGGTGAAACGTGGATGTTCTGAGGTTTCAGAATATCTCTGACTACCTCCTCGGGGAAAATAGTCGTGAGCATATGCATGCCTGCAAAGCGTCGTTTGGAGAATTACGCCCGCGCCTCCAGCTGACGTCACCTGGAGGCGCGGGCCCGATTGTCCTTTTCGACAACAACGACGCTATTCTACGTACTATAAGGTTTATATTGTGTGACTTAGATTATCTGCCACCGCCACACGTCTCTTCTGTATAAACCGTGGCTAAGCTTTCTACCATCGTCTTGGCAAAACAAAACATTTTTTTTTAAAAAATTGAAAATGACTTCATTAGGGCAAGACGTTCAGAATTTACACTATTCCTAACAGACGCACCAACTTTGACTAATTATTATAAGGACTGGCCTTGCGGTAGCATTCCCCTCTGCCACGGTATAGGCACAATTGATATTGTGCATTTACATTAAATTTTACACCTTATCACTAAACGAGACAGCCTATAATTGCGAAATAATAACTTCGAACTTAGAACGTTTGGGGTTCACACGAGACTACTTTTCATGATTTTTAACATTCAAAATTAGAATCTAAAGTTATGGGGAATCAAATCCAAAGTTGCGGATTTCATGTTACCTCGCCCCTCGCAAAAAGTGGCAGAAATGTTTGTTAGTAGAATTACACGCGTAACCAGTCCACATATAAATAGTCAAAGCGCACCAACGATTATAAATTAAATAAAGACTAGTAAAGTTCTCTTTACAAACTTCATACAACTCATAAAATGTAGCGTTTCTCCAAACTGTAGAAAAGACTAAAAGTTAAAGCCTGTACAATCCCACTGCAGGGCAAAGGCATCCTCTCACGAATAAGGGTGAGGGGAGTGGGCCATACTCCACCACGCGGACCCAGTGCATGTTGGTGGGGGTAAGTTAGTGGTCAAGTTGCTGTCAGAGAATTTTCAAGCTGCCTTAATAGGCTCTGACCTGGCTTAACGAATAGTTACAACGCCATCTGATGGAACTATCTGAGACTAACTGCTTAACATGCATTCCGAAGCACGCAAATGCTCGAGATGAAATACCACTAAACGGTCACCCGTCCAAAGACTGACCGGACCTGCCGTTACTTAAATTCGGCGATGAGATGATTTAACATAGCATAACATGTTAACCTTGAAACCACATACTCTATCAATCAAACTGAACAACTTTTACTATAGGGTCAAACCTGTCAGCACAAAAAAAATCAGCTGTCCCATACTAAACTGCAGCGCCTACTCGACTCAAATGTATAAGACAGATGATTTTTATTTGTTCTAACTAGTTTGCTCCCATAGTAATCGTTGTTCAGTTTGATGGGTAGAGTATGTGGTTTAAAGGTTAATGATACTTTTCCTTACACCCTGTATATAATTTTATATTAAATTTGTCTCGGACTGGACTTGAACCCGCAACCTGCCAAATCGAGGCTGTGCTTTCAATCAAGCTACGAGGAACTACATCGGTAGCCCAAATTGGTGGTGGTGAGTATATATTATAGTCAGATATACCTATAAAGGAAATCTTATAGCTTTGGCTTGGGATCAGACGAATGTATTAGTTTATCTGAGCAAATATTAATAAGCTCGTTCCGTATGGTTTTTTACTCATAACAGATCACCTAATTTCATTTCTTTAGTCAGGTCCGGTTAGTTTTGGACCTTTTCGTGGTATTTCATCTCTAGCGTTTCCGTGCTTCAGAAGGCACGTTAAGCAGTTGGTCTCGGATAGTTCCGTCAGTTGGCGTTGTAACTATTCGTTCGTTTGTAACTATTCGTTAAAAGGTAAATGATTCTTTTCCTTCCACCCTGTATACAGAGTCCTTCTTAATATGCTGACAATTTTTAAGGGGATGATCAGACCGTCAAACTAAACATCTTTCTCTATGGGACCAACAACGAAATTGCGAAAAAAAAATCAGCTGTCCCATACATTTGGCTCAAGTAGGTTTGCAGTTTTGTACGGGACAGCAGATTTTTTTTTTCGCGATTTCGATGTTGGTGCCATAGAAAAAGTTGTTCAGTTTGACGGTCTGAGAATCCCCTTAAAAAAGTATCAGCATATTAAGTTGAACCCTATATATCATGTACATATTATATGTGTATTGTAATATTAATAATATTTGAAACAATACCCACAAAAATCTAGAATCTTTAAATTTCCTTTGTCATTTACCTGCCATACATTCCACTATTTCGATTGAACAATATAAAATTTAATGACCGTTAACAGCTGCTCTACAATATGAGAAGAGAGAAGTTCTAGAAACATCCACTTTAATTTGAACGCCACTCTGAAAGAGTTCCAATAAAGTTAGTAGGGATGTGCCGACGCAAAGAGACATTGAACGATTTAAAATGTTAGATTTACACTTTTAGTCGTTCTTTCGTTTTCTTTTTTTAACCCTATTCATAAGCCTACGAGTAAGAGTAAGAGATCACTATCTCACCTTCTGACTCATTATTATTAATTTGACATTTTGATCCATTACCTATTATATGTTTATTGATGTATTCATTATTCATTGTTAGATATTATTTATGTGTATATATATATATTTATGTATGTATTATAATATACTCGTATGTATTGTAAGCTATTTTTATTTTATATCTTATTTATTACACCGCCATAGCTAGCATATTTTTACTTAAGAGTTCTTCCATCCTATGGTTGTCTGGAAGAAATCGCTTTTACTCATAAGACCGCCATTTGTACCCTTACGTTCTAATATTCTGTTTTGTTGCTGTATGTTTTTGGCGTGCAAATAAAGAATATTTATGTTATGTTATGTTATGTTAAGCCTACACTGTCCGTCCGTCCGTCTGTCTGCCTGTTTGTTTATCCTACCTATTAAGGGCTGTAACTTTTAAACAGTAATAGCTAGGCAGTAGAAATTTTCACAGAATTTGCGTTATTATCGCGGATTTCCTATAGGAAGCTAAATTTAGTATAGTTCCTAACAGGCTGGCAGCATTTCCTCTTTGAAGAAAATTGTTCAATTCAATTCAATTCAATTTTTTGTTTAGTGGCATCCGATGCGTTATAACAATTCAGCCAATGTCTCGTTATGTGGATAGTATATGAAGGAAAATGATCAGTAGTATTTATTACGTCTAGAGTGGCAGTTTTGCCAATGTAAGTAGATTATAATCTCAGGTGATTGTTTTAAGGTTAAAACACAAAAGAGTTCACAAAATGGTGGAGCCACGTGCAATCTCAACGCGCCGATACGCAAGCGTCCGTACTCCGCCAGAATTGCAGCGCGACTCCAAGAAAATTGTTCAAAGACACTGATAGGATGGCGTTTTAATCGTGCTCATTGAGCTGTCAACTCTAAAGTGTTCAGTGTTTTTCTCGATTCCCTATTTTAAGGGAGCAATTTTTTGATTTATTAATAAGATTAAAATGGTTTTTGTATGAAAGTCGTTGTGATACTTTGAATTCATCGAGTTTTTGTACAGTTAATGTTCATTTATGTATAACAAACTAAAATTTTCGGTGTTATTGCGTATTTATTGGTAGTGAAAAATGTATCCATTGGCAACACCACCTGTCAGACATTATGCAAACAGAACTTTTTACTGTTAATTTGACAAGTTTTTCTGAACTTTTTATTATTGCCATCTAGTGATTTTTCGTATTACTAGTCATGGAAAACGCCTCATTCTTGGTATAATAGCTGCCAGCCCTTCAGTCACCGGTAGAGTCGATGAGGCGCGCTTTCACATCATATAAAACTGAATGTGCTTCAGGATTAGGACCCCAGAGGCTCATCGTCTCTGTACTCCCATGTTTTTTTTGTTCTTTATTTATTTATATGGGAGCTTTTAATCCCGAGGTTACGAGTCTGGTATTGAACAGCACCAACCTAGACGGCAAGAGATTCTTCTTCTATCGAGTCGATGGCATGCCGTTCCAAGTCAATGTCAAAATGTCTAATTTTGAGAATTTATCCCTATCATGGATCCCCCACGTGGATGTTGTGAGGTTTCAGAATATATCTGACTACCCCCTCGGGGAATGTAGTCGTGAGCATATGCATGCATCCCTATCATACCATTATCAAAATCTCTACGCCCTCTGGTCCGTGCGCAACTCTGGTCATATCGGTTTCTTATTTTATCAGATTCAGGAAGGTTAGAACGAGAATATGATTCTACGTTTGGCGCACACAATGTTGCTCACAAAAATATCAAGATTTCCTGACTTAAATTTTAAATAACAAGTAGTTATCTTATCAAAATTATTACACTTAGTTTAAAGGTTCTCATTGCCATCAATCAGCTGCCTGACCACATAAATATTTCACCTATTTATTTATTTATATCAGTCGTCGCTGTTCCATTTTGGGGCAAAGGCCTCCCACAGCTCCCAAGGCTCTCTTCATTCGTCCCAGTTTTGCGCGACGGTAGGCCAGTTCTATAAGAAGCTAGGTATCGATTTAGTCCCGGCACCTTCTTATAAGTACGTCTCGATGCCGATTTCATTTTGCTGGGGACCAGTTGGTTTTGATCCAAAGATCAAGGCGGCAAACATGACCATAAATATAAATAAATACAGTGTGTAAGTGACAGCCTGGCAAATACTGAAACGGTGAGTTCAGACCATCAAAATGAACAACTTTCACAACAGAGCCACCCTCAGGAAACGCGAAAAAAAATCTGCTGTTTAATATATTTACGTCGAGTAGGTACGGCTGTTTTGTATAGAGCAGTTGTTTTTTTTCACGGTTCTTGAGAAAGCTCCATAGAGAAAGTTGTTCAGTTTTATGGTCTGAATTCACCGTTTCAGTATTTACAAGGTCACTACACCCTGTATAGTTATATTAGTAGGGTCAATGAACGATAAATAAACGATTATGATTATAAATGACACATAAAAATTATTTAGTAATTTGTTTCATGATCTAGGTAGCCCCATCTTATCTTATAAAACTGTAACAAAAGCACAGAATAGGTAATAGTATATAGTTCTATATACAGAACGGCAACTCCCCGCCCCCCTCTGACTTCAGATTCCCTACCTCCCCTCACACTTTCTGGGAAACTTGAGGGAAACCGAGCAAGGGAATGCAGTCAGGTGCGCGCACCCGTAGTATTTGACTACATAAAATTGAGTCTTTTCAGTGCATAAAAACGTTGAAAAACAACGCTAAATTCACACTTTCATCATTCTTTAGCTCAAATACTATTTTTAATAATAGAACGAACAATAAAAAGTAACGAAATGTATAATAAGATGCGTGGTAAGGCAACCCTAAACATATGTCAAAGACAATTCGCACGAAGTGCGCATGTGCGAACGCCATCATGTCAAATCCAAAACAATGTTTGAAGTGCCGGACCTGTGACAAAAGTGTGTCTGCACATTGAAGTTATTTACATGAAAAAGATTACGATATGGTTTTTAGGTTTCCCGGACTCCAGATCAACCTTTTTTAGAATTTTTGTCGGTCTGTTTGTTTGTATGTTTGCAACTGCATCACGCAAAAGCTACTGAACCGACTTTGATGAAACTTTTTTGTTTGATAGCTTAAGATCTGACTTAAAATCTGTATATAATTTTTGCGGACAAAGTCGCGGGTATACTCTAGTATTTTATAATCATCAAACAAAATGTTGGTCCCACATGCGGTTTGAATTTTCGGCTTCGTAGAAACGCTCTCTACCAAAGTCAAAGTCAATATAATTTATTCAATATAGGAGCTTGCACACTTATCAAACGTCAAATCTTTTTTAAAGCTACCACCGCGTCGGAACGTGTTGTCGCTGTAGAGAAGATGCGGCCAGAAACTCTACAACATAACACGACTTAATAACTATTACAATATAAATTCTTAAGCTAAAGTTATGTATACAATAATACATAGTCTATTTAATAAAATAATTGATACTATACAGTAAAGTAAATAAACTATAAGCTAGTGACCTCAGACCCAAGCATTTTGATCATTTAAATAATCATCCAGTTTATAATATGCTGGCATAGTACCAGCTACTAACCAACCTTTTGTATCATTTGTTGCCTTGATTTGAAAATCTGAAATGAAATATGAAAATTAAATTCATAATCTAAACGGCCATCACTAAGGGAACCATTTTTATTTCGAATCGCTCCAAGTTTCTCAATTAACTTAATTTGAAATAGCAGCCTTTTTTTTTGCAAATAAGCAAAATAGAGATTTTTAAAGCTACAGCGGCGCTGGTTTGTTTTGAGAATAATTGAATTAACAGGAGATTTCTTTTAGAATTAGAGTTCAATGTTTTAGCTTTTGCAATTTTCATATAACAAGCTTTTGAAATCAGTTTCGTATATAAGCCTTAACCAATTTTCCTTACGTTATTATAAAAATGTAAATATTTGAAACGTGTAGAATTGTATATTTTGTTACGACATATCGTTTTTAGGGTTCCGTATCCAAAACCAAATCCAAATAAATAAATAAATATCTTGGACATTGTCACACAAATTATCTAGTCATATTTAAAGTACCAGAATCTAGCCTGGACTTCTGTTATGATGACTAGACAACGATATAGAATACATAAATTAATTTAGATACAAACGTCAACGACTCGGGTACAAATATTCATATTCTTCAAACAAATATTTATCCCGTACGGGATTCGAACCCGCGACCCTCGGCACAGCAGGCAGGTTCAATACCGACTGTGCTATCGGGCCATCTGTGGGTGCCAACAGGACTCTTGAACCGTAATTACTAGCCGTTTTACAATTTTTACAGAATTACTAGAGTTAAGCCGCGACTTCGTCCGTACAAAATATATAGGTACCAGGTTTTAGATCAGATCATAAGCTATCAAACAAAAAAGTTTCATCAAAATCGGTTCAGTAGGTTTCGCGTGATGCTCGCACAAACAAACACACAAACAGACAGACAAAAATTCTAAAAAAGGTTGATTTGGAGTCGGATACTTACATCTAAAAACCGTATCGTCATCTGTTTTGTAAATATCTTCAATGTACAGACACACTTCTGTTACCGTTTAATAATAGTTAAGATTATTTATTAATCACGGATTTCGTAACAAAATAATACTTCTTGCTATCAAAAAGCTATACGATACTAACAAAAATTACAAATTGTCAAGAGTAGAAAGAACCTCTTAAAACATAAAATTTTAGTGTTCATAGTTATAGTTTTGTGCCTCCAACATTTCGGCATTTTTACACATTCCATGGTTAAGGGATGACTTAAAAACTTTAGGCAGAGAATTAAGTTTTAACTTTTAACATAAGCAAGATTTTGTCTATCATTGTCCTTCTATCCATTATTGATAAATACAACGTGTTAATGAACTAAAAAGTAGTGAAAACATGAAAAACTAGAAAGTAGTTTGTTTAGAATCGAGAGCAGAATCGAATTATCATGATTTCAACATAGGTAATTTTTTTCAAAATATTAAATGATTTGTTTGTGCAATTTAAAATTTTCTGAACTCGATCTCAACCCACCGCACGGGCACACTCACCCTACTTATTACCAACACAAGATTTTTATTATATATATACAATGTATTCATGAGCACGCTAGCGCTTTCATTCATTGCTGAAATGATAACAAATCATTTTTGCCTCAAAACTTAAAATGCGAATAATTTTAAATTGTATCCATCAAAATAATGAAATTTTTGTTTTAATATAATTACTTAGTTATAAATCAGTTGGGCTGTATGAGGTTTTACGCTTATTCATTAACACGTTGTATAAAACACTTCCATGACTATCTGACCACTGAAGATAGAAACATGAATTTTGGAAAACAAATTCTACAGGAGTAGACGTCCTCTATAAAAGGATTTTCGAAAATCCCGAAACAGTGCAATGGGATGTTGAAATCCATGCGGACGAAGTCGCAGGCAAAAGATAGTTATTCATAATATAATTTCCGTGTACTCCAGAAAATAATATTTTTTTACGCTGTACTCTAATATTATGTAGGTCTCACGTACTTACCTAGTTCATAGAGCTAAACAATAAACACAATAAACAAAGTAAGTTAATCTGTTAGTTTGACATTGACATAGTAACTGTAAACGAAGCGAAGGTGAAGGGAAGACAAGAGAGAAATAATTCTTAGTGGGTCTCATAACGAGGGACGAGCATCGAGCGTCACAGTGTAAAAATTTAACTACAATAACATCCAAACAGACTCCTTCAAAAAGCTACAATTTTAAACACGTGCAGAATTTCTACCTATCAAATATTATGTGAAAAACCTGATAAATGTAAAAAAAACTCAAATCATTTTACTTGCATACCCACTGAAATTTATAAATCTTGTTGTTACATATGGTTCATTCCAAATAGGGACGAAAAGAATTGCCGATTCCTTTCTTGCTTTCTGGCCAAGTCTGATTAGCAAATAAAATTTTGATCTGAAAGATATACTGTCCGGTCCGACATAAATCATGGTCATTACTGGAGCTGGGATAAGCGAGAGTATTGTTTCAAATCCAAAAATTATGTAATTCAAAATAGCCTTAAAATTTCGTTGCTGTTTGGAATGGAGTATAGTATTATGTTATTGCGAATAAGCGGCGGCAGATAAATCGTACGCGGTTTTCGTTCGCTCTCTATATCTAGATTATATTCTTGTATCTGTTTTGTTGAAAATAAGTTTAAAAAAAAGATTGTTCGGAAATTTTATCGACGCATAATACGCACGCACCCAAAATACACCAACCAGCTAACCACTATCGTTTGGCCAAAAGCCCGCGATTATGGAAAATAGCCCAGGAACTACTGGGAGAAATAAAAACAAAAACAACATAATAATAATAATTAATTCACAAAGATATACTTAGGTATTTTTAAAACCGGCCAAGACCGAATCGGACTCGTGCACCTAGGGTTCCGTATGAATTAAACCCACAAACTCCGTGTCAAGAGCCCAATGCTCTTAATCATTAGAACATGGTACTAAAATTTTCATTGACACACTGTTTTTCTTTCACTCTGTGTCACTTTCAAAGACAGCTAAACTTAATTATCTGTGTTGACGTAATGAGTTAGCTGAAAAATTAACTGTCCCTCTCCCACTCCGCCCTTCTCAGGGGGTATAATAAAATGCTGTAATTAGTAATTTAATTAATGGCCAGCTTAGTTTGGATTGGCTGTTATTTGGCTGGAGTTACAATTAAATAAGTGTTTTTGTTTTCATCTGCCGTGGTGGTCCAGTGGCGAAGTAACCTTGCCTGTCGTGCATAAGGGGATGGTTCAATCCCCGTCCATGCCGACTCGTACCAATGAGTTTAACACCACTGGCTTTTCGGTGAAGGAAAACATCGTGAGGTAACCTGCATGCTTCAATTTCGATGCATTTATTGTACCCACTGTCCATAACAAGTGGCGACGGGCTCACCCCCCATCACACTGGACAGAGTTTCGGTACTACTAGTGAAACTCGGATGTTCTGTGGTTTCAGAATATCTCTGACTACCCCCTTGGAGAATATTGTCGTGAGCATATGCTTATGAAACTACCAAAATGTATAGTGACAGGTACAATTATTGTATTGCAACGTTCGATGTACCTAAATAGACAAAATAAGAAGTTAAAATAGCTTGAGCGTGATTGTAGCTCCCACAGACAAACCGAGCAATTGGTTTTGCGGGATTCATTGTTATAAGTGTTCACTGTAACCTATGTAATAATAATAAATAAAAAAAAACTATAATAATATGTGCTTTCATCTGCGTACGGCAAAAAATTACTTTCCACAAAAACAAAATTTGGCTAAGTGCGTGTTGGACTACTATACTCGGCTAGGATCGGACATTTTTTCGGTGAGTTGGAAGAACTCAGTGGCGCCTTCATCATAAAATTACTATATTTCTCAATAATTAAAACCCGAAATGTAAAAGTGTTACTACGTAAAAGTTGTTCAGTTTGATGGGTAGACTCTTAGTTTAAAAGGATGCTAATGATATCAATTTCACCTTGTATATTATATATATCACTTTGTGAGTTTTTCCCCACTTGGTTAGGACATTACAGGCTGAATCGCCTGATTATCTGAAAAGAAAGATGACTCCGTGCTTCTCATAGCTCGTTAAGCCGTAAGTCCCAGCTTCTATCTCTGGTGGTAGTAGTCCTTACATAAAAACCAAGTCTGAGGCCGTAAAGCGGTCTGAAAAAATTGACTCCAGGTCTTGCTGCCCACACGATAAGAAGAAGAATAAGTTTGATGGTCTAAAATATCCCTTTAAATATTACTAGAGTGTTTTCTAACACCATATACAGGGTGACCAAACACCCTATTAATACTTAAGAGGGTGGCTTAGACCATCAAACTGAACAACTTTTACTATGGAGCCATAATCGAGAAATAAATTAAAAATCTGCTGTCCTACATTTTAGTCGAGACGGTACTGTACTTTTGTATGGAACAACAGATTTTTTTTCTTGATGTTGGTTCCATAGTGTCCACCCCCTTAAGTATTACTAGGGTGTTTTGTTACACCCTGTATAAGCATTTTAAACAAACTAATTTATAAATCTATTGACAAAGCTTTATCGTACAAAGCCTAATAGCTTTGCTAT
>OZ004682.1:13414637-13532137 GCA_963924505.1 Agonopterix alstromeriana
TTATATGGTTTGATAGGGTATGAGTGCTTGATATGACCGATGGAACGTGGGACTTATTTTATTCGATATAGCACCAACTAACATGCTAGCTACAGGTATGTTACAAAAAACCTGACAGGTTTAATTGTATATAGGCATGATACTTGAACACTAAGCTATATTTTAAGACTAATTTTATCAGGTTTGATATGGTTAGAGTGTTCGATATGATCGACGGAATGAGGGAGTAATTTTTTTTGCGATTGTACCAAATAAAAAGCTGGCTACTGATATGATGCAAAATACCTGACAGGTTAAGTTGTAGATAGGCATCATACTTGAACACTAAGCTTTACTAAAAGACTAATTTTATATGGTTTGATAGGGTACGAGTGCTTGATATGACCGATGGCACGTGGGCATTATTTTATTCGATATTTCACCAACTAAAATGCTAGCTACAGGTATGTTACAAAAAACCTGACAGGTTTAATTGTAGATAGGCATGATACTTGAACACTAAGCTATATTTTAAGACTAATTTTATATGGTTTGATATAGTACGAGTGCTCGATATGGCCGACAAAAGTAAGGAGAAACTTTTTCGCTGCGGTTTAAAAAAAAGCTACCGGTAGCTAATGGTATGATTCAAGATACCTGACATGTTAAATTGTACATGGACATAATACTTAAACACTAAGCTATATTTGAAGACTAATTTTATCAGGTTTGATATGGTTAGAGTGTTCGATATGATCGACGGAATGAGGGAGTAATTTTTTTTGCGATAGTACCAAATAAAAAGCTGGCTACTGATATGATGCAAAATACCTGACAGGTTAAGTTGTAGATAGGCATCATACTTGAACACTAAGCTTTACTAAAAGACTAATTTTATATGGTTTGATAGGGTACGAGTGCTTGATATGACCGATGGCACGTGGGACTTATTTTATTCGATATTTCACCAACTAAAATGCTAGCTACAGGTATGTTACAAAAAACCTGACAGGTTTAATTGTAGATAGGCATGATACTTGAACACTAAGCTATATTTTAAGACTAATTTTATATGGTTTGATATAGTACGAGTGCTCGATATGGCCGACAAAAGTAAGGAGAAACTTTTTCGCTGCGGTTTAAAAAAAAGCTACCGGTAGCTAATGGTATGATTCAAGATACCTGACAGGTTAAATTGTACATAGACATAATACTTAAACACTAAGCTATATTTGAAGACTAATTTTATTAGGTTTGATATGGTTAGAGTGTTCGATATGATCGACGGAATGAGGGAGTAATTTTTTTTGCGATTGTACCAAATAAAAAGCTGGCTACTGATATGATGCAAAATACCTGACAGGTTAAGTTGTAGATAGGCATCATATTTGAACACTAAGCTTTACTAAAAGACTAATTTTATATGGTTTGATAGGGTATGAGTGTTTGATATGACCGATGGAACGTGGGACTTATTTTATTCGATATTTCTCCAACTAAAATGCTAGCTACAGGTATGTTACAAAAAACCTGACAGGTTTAATTATAGATAGGCATGATACTTGAACACTAAGCTATATTTTAAGACTAATTTTATATGGTTGATATAGTACGAGTGCTCGATATGGCCGACAAAAGTAAGGAGAAACTTTTTCACTGCGGTTTAAAAAAAAGCTACCGGTAGCTAATGGTATGATTCAAGATACCTGACAGGTTAAATTGTACATAGACATAATACTTAAACACTAAGCTATATTTGAAGACTAATTTTATCAGGTTTGATATGGTTAGAGTGTTCGATATGATCGACGGAATGAGGGAGTAATTTTTTTTGCGATAGTATCAAATAAAAAGCTGGCTACTGATATGATGCAAAATACCTGACAGGTTAAGTTGTAGATAGGCATCATACTTGAACACTAAGCTTTACTAAAAGACTAATTTTATATGGTTTGATAGGGTATGAGTGTTTGATATGACCGATGGAACGTGGGACTTATTTTATTCGATATAGCACCAACTAACATGCTAGCTACAGGTATGTTACAAAAAACCTGACAGGTTTAATTGTATATAGGCATGATACTTGAACACTAAGCTATATTTTAAGACTAATTTTATATGGTTTGATATAGTACGAGTGCTCGATATGGCCGACAAAAGTAAGGAGAAACTTTTTCGCTGCGGTTTAAAAAAAAGCGACCGGCAGCTAATGGTATGATTCAAGATACCTGACAGGTTAAATTGTACATAGACATAATACTTAAACACTAAGCTATATTTGAAGACTATTTTGATCAGGTTTGATATGATAAGATTATTCGATATGACCGACAGAATGTGGGAGTATTTTTTTCGCTATAGTGCCAACTAAAATGCTAGCAACTTGTATGATACAAAAGACATGATTGGGTTAATAACAAAATTGTACATAAACTTGTAACATTATTTAGTACCCCATTGTTTGGTTTTAGGAAAAGAACACGTGCACCTATTTTATTTTTGATCAATATGAGACCTTTGAATAGGTTTCGACAAGTCTTCTTCTTACCTATTGTCAATGTCATGCCATATTTTGGCAAATAAAATATCTGTATTATGCATTTCATTTGTTATCTCAAACGCATGCGCCGTCGCCATTATCCTTTCATTGACTTACAATTGCCGCCGTCGTCGCCCTGGTACGGCTTTGTCTACAATGAATGCAATAAAATTTTACTTTTAAAGCAGCATTTTTTTATTAGTGAAGTGTATTTTCAATGCCTTTTTTGTGTTCTGTAACAAAACTGGCAAAACAGAACACTTATGGATTCACCTCGATTACCATAGAGCTATCAGAAAACAAACTGGTTAACTTTAAATTTGGTACTGTAGCGCAAAAATTACGCTCCCCTTCTATCGGTCATATAAGGTACTCGTACTATATAAAATTCGTTTTAAAATAAAGCTTGATTTTCAAGTATTACATATTTTTAAAAATTTATCTTTCAGGCCTTTTGTTACATACCAGCAGCTAGCTTCTTAATAGGCGCTATAGCGAATAAAATAAGTCCCACGTGCCATCGGTCATATCAAGCACTCGTACCCTATCAAACCATATAAAATTAGTCTTTTAGTAAAGCTTAGTGTTCAAGTATGATGCCTATCTACAACTTAACCTGTCAGGTATTTTGCATCATATCAGTAGCCAGCTTTTTATTTGGTACAATCGCAAAAAAAATTACTCCCTCATTCCGTCGATCATATCGAACACTCTAACCATATCAAACCTAATAAAATTAGTCTTCAAATATAGCTTAGTGTTTAAGTATTATGTCTATGTACAATTTAACCTGTCAGGTATCTTGAATCATACCATTAGCTACCGGTAGCTTTTTTTTAAACCGCAGCGAAAAAGTTTCTCCTTACTTTTGTCGGCCATATCGAGCACTCGTACTATATCAAACCATATAAAATTAGTCTTAAAATATAGCTTAGTGTTCAAGTATCATGCCTATCTACAATTAAACCTGTCAGGTTTTTTGTAACATACCTGTAGCTAGCATTTTAGTTGGTGCTATATCGAATAAAATAAGTCCCACGTTCCATCGGTCATATCAAGCACTCATACCCTATCAAACCATATAAAATTAGTCTTTTAGTAAAGCTTAGTGTTCAAGTATGATGCCTATCTACAACTTAACCTGTCAGGTATTTTGCATCATATCAGTAGCCAGCTTTTTATTTGGTACTATCGCAAAAAAAATTACTCCCTCATTCCGTCGATCATATCGAACACTCTAACCATATCAAACCTAATAAAATTAGTCTTCAAATATAGCTTAGTGTTTAAGTATTATGTCTATGTACAATTTAACCTGTCAGGTATCTTGAATCATACCATTAGCTGCCGGTAGCTTTTTTTTAAACCGCAGCGAAAAAGTTTCTCCTTACTTTTGTCGGCCATATCGAGCACTCGTACTATATCAAACCATATAAAATTAGTCTTAAAATATAGCTTAGTGTTTAAGTATCATGCCTATCTACAATTAAACCTGTCAGGTTTTTTGTAACATACCTGTAGCTAGCATTTTAGTTGGTGCTATATCGAATAAAATAAGTCCCACGTTCCATCGGTCATATCAAACACTCATACCCTATCAAACCATATAAAATTAGTCTTTTAGTAAAGCTTAGTGTTCAAGTATGATGCCTATCTACAACTTAACCTGTCAGGTATTTTGCATCATATCAGTAGCCAGCTTTTTATTTGATACTATCGCAAAAAAAATTACTCCCTCATTCCGTCGATCATATCGAACACTCTAACCATATCAAACCTGATAAAATTAGTCTTCAAATATAGCTTAGTGTTTAAGTATTATGTCTATGTACAATTTAACCTGTCAGGTATCTTGAATCATACCATTAGCTACCGGTAGCTTTTTTTTAAACCGCAGCGAAAAAGTTTCTCCTTACTTTTGTCGGCCATATCGAGCACTCGTACTATATCAAACCATATAAAATTAGTCTTAAAATATAGCTTAGTGTTTAAGTATCATGCCTATCTACAATTAAACCTGTCAGGTTTTTTGTAACATACCTGTAGCTAGCATTTTAGTTGGTGCTATATCGAATAAAATAAGTCCCACGTTCCATCGGTCATATCAAACACTCATACCCTATCAAACCAAATAAAATTAGTCTTTTAGTAAAGCTTAGTGTTCAAGTATGATGCCTATCTACAACTTAACCTGTCAGGTATTTTGCATCATATCAGTAGCCAGCTTTTTATTTGATACTATTGCAAAAAAAATTACTCCCTCATTCCGTCGATCATATCGAACACTCTAACCATATCAAACCTGATAAAATTAGTCTTCAAATATAGCTTAGTGTTTAAGTATTATGTCTATGTACAATTTAACCTGTCAGGTATCTTGAATCATACCATTAGCTACCGGTAGCTTTTTTTTAAACCGCAGCGAAAAAGTTTCTCCTTACTTTTGTCGGCCATATCGAGCACTCGTACTATATCAAACCATATAAAATTAATCTTAAAATATAGCTTAGTGTTCAAGTATCATGCCTATATACAATTAAACCTGTCAGGTTTTTTGTAACATACCTGTAGCTAGCATGTTAGTTGCTGCTATATCGAATAAAATAAGTCCCACGTTCCATCGGTCATATCAAGCACTCATACCCTATCAAACCATATAAAATTAGTCTTTTAGTAAAGCTTAGTGTTCAAGTATGATGCCTATCTACAACTTAACCTGTCAGGTATTTTGCATCATATCAGTAGCCAGCTTTTTATTTGGTACAATCGCAAAAAAAATTACTCCCTCATTCCGTCGATCATATCGAACACTCTAACCATATCAAACCTAATAAAATTAGTCTTCAAATATAGCTTAGTGTTCAAGTATGATGCCTATCTACAACTTAACCTGTCAGGTATCTTGAATCATACCATTAGCTACCGGTAGCTTTTTTTTAAACCGCAGCGAAAAAGTTTCTCCTTACTTTTGTCGGCCATATCGAGCACTCGTACTATATCAAACCATATAAAATTAGTCTTAAAATATAGCTTAGTGTTCAAGTATCATGCCTATCTACAATTAAACCTGTCAGGTTTTTTGTAACATACCTGTAGCTAGCATTTTAGTTGGTGATATATCGAATAAAATAAGTCCCACGTGCCATCAGTCATATCAAGCACTCGTACCCTATCAAACCATATAAAATTAGTCTTTTAGTAAAGCTTAGTGTTCAAGTATGATGCCTATCTACAACTTAACCTGTCAGGTATTTTGCATCATATCAGTAACCAGCTTTTTATTTGGTACTATCGCAAAAAAAATTACTCCCTCATTCCGTCGATCATATCGAACACTCTAACCATATCAAACCTGATAAAATTAGTCTTCAAATATAGCTTAGTGTTTAAGTATTATGTCTATGTACAATTTAACCTGTCAGGTATCTTGAATCATACCATTAGCTACCGGTAGCTTTTTTTTAAACCGCAGCGAAAAAGTTTCTCCTTACTTTTGTCGGCCATATCGAGCACTCGTACTATATCAAACCATATAAAATTAGTCTTAAAATATAGCTTAGTGTTCAAGTATCATGCCTATATACAATTAAACCTGTCAGGTTTTTTGTAACGTACCTGTAGCTAGCATGTTAGTTGGTGCTATATCGAATAAAATAAGTCCCACGTTCCATCGGTCATATCAAGCACTCATACCCTATCAAACCATATAAAATTAGTCTTTTAGTAAAGCTTAGTGTTCAAGTATGATGCCTATCTACAACTTAACCTGTCAGGTATTTTGCATCATATCAGTAGCCAGCTTTTTATTTGGTACAATCGCAAAAAAAATTACTCCCTCATTCCGTCGATCATTTCGAACACTCTAACCATATCAAACCTAATAAAATTAGTCTTCAAATATAGCTTAGTGTTTAAGTATTATGTCTATGTACAATTTAACCTCTCAGGTATCTTGAATCATACCATTAGCTACCGGTAGCTTTTTTTTAAACCGCAGCGAAAAAGTTTCTCTTACTTTTGTCGGCCATATCGAGCACTCGTACTATATCAAACCATATAAAATTAGTCTTAAAATATAGCTTAGTGTTCAAGTATCATGCCTATCTACAATTAAACCTGTCAGGTTTTTTGTAACATACCTGTAGCTAGCATTTTAGTTGGTGATATATCGAATAAAATAAGTCCCACGTGCCATCAGTCATATCAAGCACTCGTACCCTATCAAACCATATAAAATTAGTCTTTTAGTAAAGCTTAGTGTTCAAGTATGATGCCTATCTACAACTTAACCTGTCAGGTATTTTGCATCATATCAGTAGCCAGCTTTTTATTTGGTACTATCGCAAAAAAAATTACTCCCTCATTTCGTCGATCATATCGAACACTCTAACCATATCAAACCTGATAAAATTAGTCTTCAAATATAGCTTAGTGTTTAAGTATTATGTCTATGTACAATTTAACCTGTCAGGTATCTTGAATCATACCATTAGCTACCGGTAGCTTTTTTTTAAACCGCAGCGAAAAAGTTTCTCCTTACTTTTGTCGGCCATATCGAGCACTCGTACTATATCAAACCATATAAAATTAGTCTTAAAATATAGCTTAGTGTTCAAGTATCATGCCTATATACAATTAAACCTGTCAGGTTTTCTGTAACATACCTGTAGCTAGCATTTTAGTTGGTGATATATCGAATAAAATAAGTCCCACGTGCCATCGGTCATATCAAGCACTCGTACCCTATCAAACCATATAAAATTAGTCTTTTAGTAAAGCTTAGTGTTCAAGTATGATGCCTATCTACAACTTAACCTGTCAGGTATTTTGCATCATATCAGTAGCCAGCTTTTTATTTGGTACTATCGCAAAAAAAATTACTCCCTCATTCCGTCGATCATATCGATCACTCGTACCATATCAAATCTTATCAAGTAAGTTTTAAAATTTAGTCCAATGTCAGTTATTATGCCTATCTACAATTAAACCTCTCAGGTCTTTTGCATCACGGTTGTAACCAATCTCGAACAAATTTATAGAAAAAAAAAGTATTGTTATTATTAGTGTTTTTTTATATGCATTTTACGTAAAAAACGTGTTATTTTAATCTAATGTTATATTTTTGTTGTTTTTACATGTTTTTAAAGCATAATAATCAATTTAAATGAACGACTCCTTAATTTGGTCAGGTTATAAAAAGCTACTACTTTTGGCTACTAACTTCACACAGGTATGTTAGGGTAAACATTTGCATTACTTCAGGGGGTGATTGTACCCATCATACTGAACAACTTTCTCTAAGAAACCTATAGGAAATAAGCTTTGACTAATTATTATAAGGACTAGCCTTGCGGTAGCATTTCCCCTCTGCCACGGTATAAGCAAAATTGATCTTGTGCATTTACATTCAATTTTACACCTTATCACTAAACGAGACAGCCTATAATTGCGAAATAATAACTTCGAACTTAGAACGTTTGGGGTTCACACGAGACTACTTTTCATGATTTTTAACATTCAAAATTAGAATCTAAAGTTATGGGGAATAAAATCCAAAGTTGCGGAATTCATGTTACCTCGCCCCCCGCAAAAAGTAACAGAAATGTTTGTTAGTAGAATTACACGCGTAACATATAAATAGTCCAAGAAAATAAGCAAAAAATATTTTGGACTTTCCATACTAAATGCACTCAGCTGATCGAACGTTTGTATGGAAAGTAAACATTTTTTTTTTGCGAATTTCTTTGTTACTTTAGAAATGTTTTTCAATACCATGGGTACAATCACCCCTTAAAGTAATGCAACTGTTTACCCTAACACCCTGTAGTATTGTATTGTATTGTATCGTATCGTATGGTAGAGCGCAGACGGCGATGGTCGGACACGTACAAGGGCATGGAGAGCGACGACGACAACGACGGCAAGATGAACGGCAACGTCAACGGCAACGGCGTCGACCCCAAGCTGCGGCGCGAGGAGATCGAGCTCGCCAAGATAGAGACCGGCATAGCGCAGGTACATACGAGTACCCACGCCACCTCACACTATACACACACCTCTATAGGCTGTGAACAAGTCTTACAACCTCTTCGGGTACTCTGAAACTTTACCACTACTGCCAAATATTTTCACGATCATAATCCTCTTCACCTCAGAAACTTTGCCACTACTGCCAACTATTTTCACGATCATAATCCCCTTCACCTCAGAAACTTTGCCACTACTGTCAAATATTTTCACGATCATAATCCCCTTCACCTCAGAAATTTTGCCACTACTGTCAAATATTTTCACGATCATAATCCCCTTCACCTCAGAAAATTTTGCCACTAGGCAGTACGCCAACTATCCTTTTACCTATCTTACTACGTACATAGTTTTATGTGTAGAGTCTTTAGACAACTGGGAATACACGACACAATACACTTCTTAATATTGAAGCATGTCGGCTCACAATGTTTTCGTTCAAGCGGGAGCAGGATATACATTTCGTCGCTTCACTAACTGCGTTATAATTATAAGGTACACTTTACTATTCCAGGTCTTCCTAAAAGAAGTGAAAGAAAGAGAAAAACTACAACAATGGAAAAAACAGAACTTGGATCCTAGAAACGCAAGCAGGTACGTCGTGTTTATTTACGATCTTCTATCACTCATACGTGCGATCAGCTTCTTATATTTAGTTTGGAAATTCCAAAATTGTTTTTTTGCGAATTCCCTATAGGTTTTTTAAGGAAATTTGTTCAGTACCAAGGGTACAGTCACCCCTTAAAGTAATGCCACTGTTTACCCTAACATCCTGTAAAGTAATTGCCGTCTGACGCGAGTGGGAGATATCAGCATACAGGGTCCTTCTTAATATGCTGACATTTTTTTAAGG
Organism: Agonopterix alstromeriana; assembly: GCA_963924505.1. Taxonomy (NCBI): domain Eukaryota; kingdom Metazoa; phylum Arthropoda; class Insecta; order Lepidoptera; family Depressariidae; genus Agonopterix; species Agonopterix alstromeriana. Next base: position 13,424,039 of record OZ004682.1, read on the forward strand.
GGATTATCAGACCGTCAAACTGAACAACTTTCTCTATGGGACCAATATTGAAAAGGCTCTAGTAGGTTTGCAGTTTTGTATGGAGCAGCAGATTTTTTTTACACGATTTCGATGCTAGTGCCATAGAGAAAGTTGTTCAGTTTGACGGCCTGATCATCCCCTTAAAAATGTGTCAGCATTTTAAGAAGGACTCTACAATGTGTTAATGAATAAGCGCAAAACCTCATACACCCCAACTGATTTATAACAAAATAATTAGATTGAAACAATAATTTCATTATTTTGATAGTTACAATTTTAAGTTATTCGTATTTTAAGTTTGCAGGCAAAAATGATTTGTTATTGTTTCACCAATGAATGAAAGCACTAACGTGCTAATGGATACATTTTAGGAATCTTGTTTTGGTAGTAAGCCACTGCTCGGGCACACTCAGCCTGAGTGTGCCCGAGCGGTGGGTTGAGATCAAATTCGGTAAATTTAAAATTTTACAAACAAATTATTTAATATTTTGAAAAAAAAAAAAAAACCTATGTTGAAAACATGATAATTCGATTCTGGTCTTGATTCTAAACAAACTACTTTCTAGTTTTGCGTTAATTCATTAACACGTTGTATATTAAGGATTTTATGTTTATGTTGTATTATTGTATCCTTTCTGTTGTTGTCTGTGTCAAATTGTACTGTCGATTGAATAACCGTGTATCTATGTATCAGAACGCCGTCGGCCATGCGCGAGCCTGCGCACCGGCTGCGCTACTCCTCGCCCGTGGGCGCCTCGCCCTCGCGCCAGCTCGACCACGACCACGACCACGAGCACGAGCACGACCACGACCACACCCACACCCACACACACTCCCACGTGCACATACCCTGCTACAACGGTATGTTACCCACCTGTACTATACCCTACCGCTAACACTAGCACATGTTTCAATATCCCTACAGATCGGAAGCTTCTAACGAGCGGCCGCTGTCGGTGAACACATACCTTTTTATTTTAATAATGTCTTAACGGCTCTGGATACTAGTCCTTTTGAGCCATTCGTAATTTTTTTTCTTTACATTCTTTATTTTGATGATGGGATGATAGATGACGATGAAGCTGTGGTCGATTTCGTAAGCTCGCGCGTTGCCGCCAAAATTACCATGTACGAGTTAACTTGAACGAAAACTTATGTTCTGTTATCGTATTTATTTGAGATTCCTGTTACGTCAGTCGCTTTACGCAACTGTTTGGTACACAATCCGCACAAAATTATGTCACAAATATCAATTTCAAATACGACGAAACACAGCAAGAGCAATGGCGCCAAGCAAACTCTGAACACATACCCCGGCCGCAAGGTTGCCAAACGTAGAAAATTTTTCCTCGTAAAGAAATCAAGAAAAATCTCGTACTTTGCCTATTGAACCTCGTACATTTATCTAAAGTCTGAAAAAACAAAAACTTTGGCTTGAATTAGGCATATAACACAATTTAATTATAGACGATCAGTTTCTTGAGGATTTCCCAGCAAACCACAATCTAACGATAAACATTGGATTGTCTTTGATGGTTAAAATATTCATTTATTCTATAAAACATCGTCTGCCATGGAAAATCATGCCATAATTTACCTACAAGTCAAAACTTCGTACATATTTGTAGGACGCTGACAGCGTCCTGCACTCGTACCAGAGACCCCAAATCTCGTATTTGTACGAGAAGCCTCGTGCATCTGGCAACCCTGCCAGGCTGAATGTGTGCACCTGTTCGTACGACCTCTAACGCGCTCTATGTGTGAGTGCAACCGATAGCCGCCGCTCCGTTGAAGCTTACGATCTGTAGAGATATTTAATCATATGCTACGTACTTACAGAGACCTGCCTATCAACCTAATAATACACCAATGAGAGCGCTTCCTCAATCATGTAACAGGGAAACCGAAGCGTTCTCATTGGTTTCTTATTTGAAATATTACATCTGATATCGCTTTTGTCTGTGGTGAATATCATTTCACCTTCTTATATTGTTTTTCTTTTCATACACCATAGACAAAATCAATATCACACCAGTATTTTGAAAAATCCATCATAAAACGTCTCGAGTAATCTTTACTGGTAATACAAATCTATTTTATTTTTAATCTAATATAATAATAATTTGTACATGTTATTGATATTTGTATGTTGTCTGAAGATTATCGAGACGAATTTACGTCCATAATTAAATATAATAATTATCTATTAAATATAATTAATTATTTATATTTCTTCTATCACTAAGAGATAAGTAAATAACTTCATCTGGTATAATAAGAGTTGACGCGGACTACAATCAAATCAGACTATAATATTTGCGTTATTAAAGAATGGAATTGATTGACACCAAGAAAACTATAGTTATCCTGCTTGCACCTTTAAAAAGACAAACAGCAAGTTTATGACTATTCTAATCTTAATTTTGATCGATTTCGCTGTTTAATTATGGCTTATACTGGGTCCACGGTGTTTTTAATGGGATGATCAGACCATCAAATTGAACAACTTTATCTATGGGACCAACAACGAAATCACGAAAAATGTCCCATACATTTATATCTTAGTAGGATTTGGGATTTGTATGGAACAGTGTTTTTTTACAATGTTGACGTAGGTCCCATCGAGAAAGTTGTTCAGTTTGATAGTCTGATCATCCCCTTAAAAACCGTCAGCATAATAAGGACCCTGTATTGTTAATGGGTAACTTTAAAACTCAATTATGAGTCCGGGCTTGATTCTAGTACTTTTAAATGGGACTAGATAAATATGTCAAATATATTTAATTATTTTAATGTATTTGTGTACGCAAATTGCACATGTTTGCGTCAGCTCTTATTTATTTAATATAAAATTACTAACTTACTAAACTTTACAAATAAATTTCTAATGAAATTGATTTCAATACAAAATTACACTTTAAATATTCATTTTATTATTAATATTTAATACTTAAGTATACAAAAGTCATATTTGCTTACATTTATTTGTAATTTTGTCTTGTGATCAATATCGCAGTCGTTCTTACAAACCTAACAATAACTTTTTACACTATTTGACTTTGTAATGACGATTGCGGACATGTTGAAGGACAGAGCATCATTATCATGCCATTACCGCCATTATCACAAGGTCATAAGGTATTATTTAATATAGAGCCTGATCAGAAAAATTTAAATCTTGGTGCTACAATCGAATATAACCTTTGAAGTTAACGTTGCAAGTACGAAAATTAGTTGCAACCTAAGTAGCACAAGCTTTACATTAGCTGGTTAGAGGGACCTTCAGCTATTGTGGACCTTTTGCTACCTGTAAATGATGTTCCTTGTGACGGCGACTGTATTTGATTTTAAATTCTATGCCTCCTTGCGTAAAGCTGATTTTGCTTTGCATTACTCGCAATTAAATGAACTTTGTAAGTTGAAAGGGCAGTGCTTTGTCGTTCATCGCGTAGAGTACCTAAGCTAAGCGTATCGATAAGTATTGTTAAGTTATAATAACGTATTAGCTTTGTGCGTACCATTTCATTACGTTACTTACTGCATTTTCGTATACTTTGTCGTCTATCTTAATAATTATCATATCTCTTTTGTGTTGAAAATGCGTGTCACAACTTACTTTTGCTTAATATGCCAGTTGACAATGCATATGAAAGGGCAGAAAGTCATTGAGTGGATATTCATACGGACGTATGTTACCTAATGAACGCTACCAATCTATAGATGGCGCCACTGTAACGTGTGATATAGATAATAATATAATTTATTCTACCAGCTTTAAAGAGGTTACAAAACACCATAGTAATACTTAAGGAGGTGCTTCACACCATCGAACTGAACAACTTTCACTATGGAGCCAACATCAGATTTTTGAGAGTTACGCGGTTATTAATTAAGCTAAAGTTAATAATTCAAAGTTACTCCAAAAACAATAAAAACGCGGTAAGAACCCGTTAAAATGATTAACTTTAGCTCAACATCAGATTTTTTATTTGATCTCGACTTTGGCTCCATAGTGAAAGTTTTTCAGTTCGATGTTCTGAAGCACCTCAATAAGTATTAATAGGGTGTTTTGTTGAACCTCATCCGTCAGCACGAAATTTCATTTTTTCACGCTCTATCCTTTTCTTTCGCACAGGAACGTCATTCGCTAGAGCGATAAAGGTCGCAGCAATGCCGACGCTGCCGCGTGCTATCGCACTAACGCTATTTTTCTCGCTCTAGCAAATGAAGCTCCTGAACGACAGAAAAGGATAGAGCATGAAAAAATGCGATTCCGTGCTGACAGATGATACACTACTGAGCCTATTATCACTAAAAACCGTTACAATGCTTGATTTTTTGCTGCGCGCTCCATATAATCGAAGTTTGGTTATATTTTCAATACTGACCAATTTAAGTCCATGACTTTTTTCAGAAACATTCTAGAAAATAATATCTATGATTTATGTTGTCATATTTTCCTTAAAATATACAGTTTCAATGCTAGGATTAATTTAAGATTTGTATGGGAATCTATGACGCACTTTAACTTTAAAACTATACATTTTAACGAAAATCTGACAACATACAAGCATGGAGATTTATTTCTACATAATTTCATTGACTTTAATTGGTTAGTATTTAAAATATAACCAGATTTCGTTTATATGGAATGCGCCAACGGTAATATACCCTTAATCGCTATACAGTGGCGCCACCTATCGGCACTTAATATCGGTAGCTACGTCCGTGTGAATCAACGCCAATAGATATAGTGGAAAGGACGTGATGCGCGCAAGGTAGTGTATGCCAGCATTACTAACTACTCGCCGGAGACGACGCGTGGGGGGGAGAGGGGAGGGGGGAGGGGAGATGCTGCTCTAAATTTGGGACGTCGGGAGGAGAGGTGAGGCTTCCTTCACCTGTATTGGCTGTTTATTGACGCTTTGTGCGACGCGACGCCGCGATTAGTGTAATAGCTTTGTTTTTATGAGCTTATGTCCGCGACTTCGTTCTATGCGTAATTCAGAGATTCAGTATCAAGGTTTTTAAGTTGCACTATAGGATTGGAATTGTGAAAATTAATTCCGTTAGTCCTGCATGCTTCAGTTTCGAGGCATGTATTGTACCCACTGTACATTATAAGTGGCGACGGGCTCACCCCCCGTCACACTGGACAGAGTTTCGGTACTACTGGTGAAACGTGGATGTTCTGAGGTTTCAGAATATCTCTGACTACCCCCTCGTGGAATATAGTCATGAGCATATGCTGTAATTCCGTTAGTTTTGTAGTTTTCGCCGTATGCTCATGCACAAATAATAAATAATATTCAGGGTCCGACTTCATAATGTTGACAGGTTTTTAAGAGTGTGACCAGACCATCAAACTAAAGAACTTTCTCTACGGGACCAATGACGAAATCGCGAGAAAAAGAATCAGCTGTAACAAAACACCCTAGTAGTACTTAAGGAGGTGCTTCAGACCATCAAACTGAACAACTTTGACTATGGAGCCAACGTCGAGAAAAAAAAATATCGGATGACTCATACAAAACTGAAGTACTTACTTTACTCAAATGTATAGGACAGCAGATTTTTTTAATTTTTTCTCGACGTTGGCTCCATAGTGAAAGTTGTTCAGTTCGATGGTCTGAAGCACCTCCTTAAGTATTACAAGGGTGTTTTGTTACACCCTGTACATTTGGATCCATTAGGATTGCAGTTTTGTATGGAAGAGCAGATTTTATTTTTTTGTGAATTTTGTTGGTCCTTTAGAGAAAGTTGTTCAGTTCGATGGTCTGATCATTTCCCTTAAAAATCCGTCAGCATATTAAGAAGGACCCTGTGTAATAGTCAGCTTGACATTGAAAGTGGCGACGGGCTCACTACCTGTCTCTGGATAGAGTTTGGGCTCTTCTATTAGTGATATGTAGATATTCTATTCTGTTTGATATATTTGACTTCCCCTCAGGGAGCATAGTCGTGAGCATATGCTAACTTGCTTGAGTTTGAAGTCGTCTCGAAGCCCTAGCTAAAAAACATGAACGGTTTTACAAAATTACATTTACTAGGAAATAATTGAATTCAAACTAAAATATTAAGTTATTAAAAAACGTAATATTGAAAAGTGGTTATCAGGTGGTAGCAAGTATTGTGACGACCTCATTTATATACCTAACGTGTTAAGCGGCGTCGCGTCGTGCGTTTCATAGCATCGTGCAGTGTTCTCGCTTTTCGCTTCTTATTCTAGAGTTATTCCAAATTTTTTAATAATCAATAATTTTTATAGTAACTTTATTGCATTTTGGATCTTATTTTGGAATGTCGTACGGTTGAGAATGATATACGAAGACCCGTTACAGATCTAAATGCTTGCATGCACGGACGCTTATATCTGATTCCAGTAGGATTGTCTTAACTAAACTAGATATGAAGCTTGTTCTTTCTTATAAATATATATTTTTTTAATTTTCTAAAGATAGTAAATTACCCTTAGCATCGGTTTATACAGAAGAAACGTGTGGCGGTGGCGGATAATCTAAGTAACACAATATAAACCTTATAGTACGCAGCATAGCATCGTTTGGAGAATCGCGGCCGCGAGTCCAGGTGACGACGCCTGGAGGCGCGGGCGTAATTCTCCAAACGACGCTATGCTACGTACTATAAGGTTTACAATTGTGTTACTTTAACTATCCGCTACCGCCACACGTCTTTTCTGTATAAACCGCGCCATAGAAATAACTTTAAGAAAAATCTGTAGTAAATAGATTTCAGATGACATTTTCTGTATTTTTATCATTTATCTTTTGCGACTGATTGTGACTTTATTTAATTTAAGATTTGTGAAGAAATTAAATAAATATATTGTTTTTCATTACATCCTTCGACAGTTCTGCTGGAATATGATATAAATTTATCAAGAGATCTGATCTGACCGTAACATCTATTCATAATTTTAATCGACTATTTCGACTATGTAACTATTTATTATTATGTTTTATATTATGTTTAGTCAATATTTTAACATATTATAATAGTATGTTTTATTATATTTATGCAACGTGTACCATACGGGTGCAAGCCGAATGTGTTTTTTTTTTAATAGAAATGGGTTTGCTCTTGACCTCAATCCAGTCCTTAGGACAAAGATGAGGTCGAAGATGTAGCGAGCTTACCCAGAAGAAGCCTATTCACTCGTACTTTAAAATAATTCTGGTTGTAAGCGCTCGGATATACTGACGCAGGCAGGGCATTCCACTCCTTGAATGAACTTTTGATCAAATATTTCTAAACCCTTTCGATTTGTACCTCCGTTCATCATCGACGCACGTTGTATATGTTATAATTTATTATCTATGGTTATGGAACAATCAATTATTATTTATTAAATAGGTACATAATATATCGTACATCCGACGCTAAAATGATATACTTGTATTATTTTTTGTCTATTTACTATGTTTTATAATGAGACATACTGAACTAAGGTTTGGTATTTCGTTGAATTAGAGTCGTTGTTGCACCGGATGGGCGATATGTTTGTGTACATCTATTCTATGCAGCTGCTCGTGTATTCATTTGAGCATGTCTTATTTATAATATTGTCGTGCGTTAGCCACTTTTCTTTCACTGCCTTTTAATTTTTGTAATATGAAAGTAATGTTTTTAATTTTAATTCATTGTTTTATCGAATTTTAAAAAGTTTTTTTTAATTTTTTGAAAGGTATGCGACTAATCTGCGACAATATTACGCACCGAGATAATATTATGTTTTACTGTTAGTTTGAACTATAAGACGTTAGGGACATTGTTTGTTATTCAGTGACACTTTTAAGAATAATAAAAAGACATTATAGGAAAAGGGTCGTTCTGTGTCGTAGATGTGAACAAGCCTTTGGTCGTTATCGACATGCAGTCACAAATCAGTGTTGGTATGAGACGCATTCATTGACCTTATATCTTACTGTGAATTAAATGTAAGCCAAACACATGTGGATACATCACAAATGAAAGTGTCTGGATCACAGACTCGATATCGGTATCTGGACATATGTGTAGGGTTGACTTTACCACGCATCGTATGAATATCATTACACATTTCGTCACTTTTTATAGTTCATTATTTTATTAAAAATTGTATTTAAGCTAAAGAATCACTGATAATGTGAATTTATGAGAGGATAAAAATAAAATATATTTTATGTAGTTTAATCCAACGGCTCCCCTCAAATTTCCCCAGAAAGTGCGAGGTAAGGTGGGGTATCTGAAGTCAGAGGGGGGCTGAGAGTGGCCGTTCTGTACGTAGAACTGTATAGTATTACTTATTCTATGATCTGGTTTTAAGTAGGTACTTTCTAAAGGTAGTGTTTTTTAGAGTTGGTGGTTTATTTTTACTTCATGTCCTGGGTTCAATAGAACATGTCCTTAACGTTTATAGTTGTAACTCACTTAAGGCGCACACTAGCTTGTGTTGACTATTGATGCTCTAAAGTAAAAAACTCCAGATTCGAACAAGATATTGTACTGCCGATTTAAACAAGTCGAACAGTATACTCACCATCCGTTAAGAGTTATTATCGCACTCTACCACCTATCAAGAGTTTACAATAACACAAACTTTACAGGGTGTAACAAAATACCCTAGTAATGTTTAAAACGGTGGTGTAATGCCAGTTGAACGAACGTTCATTAAAGTTAATCCTCCATTAAATCTCTTGCTGTCGCTTTTGTCTTGTTGACGTAGTAAAAGCTAGCAAGAGATTTAATGGAGGATTAACTTTAATGAACGTTCGTGCAACTGACCGTTAGTCTATCAAACCTAACAACTTTCATTATGGAGACAAGCAGAAAAAATATATCAGCCTGTACATTTGAGTCGAGTACGTAGTACAGTTTTGTATGAAACAGCAGATCTTTATTATTTTTCCTCTGCGTTGGCTCCATATAGAAAATTCAGTTTGATGGTCTAAATCGCCCCTTTAAATATTGCTAGGGTGTTTAACACCCTGTATAAGCTTCTCCCTATTTCGTTAAAGCGCGCATGTTCAGCACGAGCTAGTGTGATGAAAGCCCTGCGCAGACGACAGACAATCCACTGCCAACTTCTAGTCCTCGACTGAAAACAATACGAAACTAAAAGAAGTAGAAAAGCAGGCTCTTAGAGTATGTATAAGCAAGTGATAGGGCGAGCGCTTCTGTCACCGTTTTTGACACCGAGCATGAGCAAATTTTGTAAATTATTTCAGCGTTTTAATAACGCCCGTCTACATTTTTTTCCATCATAGACGGACGTTTATGCGAAAATATGGATGGTTGAATATTCGCGCCAACACAATCATGACGCGTTTTATTTTGATACTAGTTGAACGATAAATTTCCACATTTTGTTGTTCATTCCGGCTCACGGTTCTTACTCGTTTTATAGCTTGCTATAACTTGCTATAGCTTGCTTAGGGTTGAACTTTATGCATCGAATAGCATTTTTCCGTCGCTCGATCCTTTGTCGCTCAGGAATGTCGTTTGCTAGGGCGAGAAAGATAGCGGGAATGCAATCGCACGCGGCAGCACCGGTAGTGCTGCGACCTTTCTCGCTCTAGCCAATAACGTTCCTCAGTGACAGAATAGGATGGAGCGACGGAAAAATGCGGTGCTGGCAGATGAGGATTAACCCTTATACATACTCTAAGATCAGGCTACATTCACGGACTGAAATGTCGGCCGCGGACTGTCGGTCGTCTGCGGGCTCCAGCGTCAGTGTGTGTGTATGTATACGTATGTAGGTGTATGTATAATGTATAATGTACAATGTAGTGTGACGTGTGTATTGTGTAGTGTCGCACGCACATACACACGCGCGGGGCGCGGGGCCGCGCTCCTGCACGCTGCCGGCCGGCGTCGGCGTCGGACATCGATACAACGTGAGTACAATATACTGCCTGTGCCTACCCACCGCTGCAGCCCAGCGCAGCCGAGTGCAAGCGGGAGCAGCTGAACGCAGCCCCAAGCAACCGAGTGCGAGAACCGCCCTCTGCGTACAGTACGATAATCAAACAAGTTATTGGTGTTATCTGATTAAAAAAAACTTTATTTTTTCTTAACAAAGTTTAACATAACAATATACAGTGTAAACTCTATGTAAGAAAACTCATGGGACCGACTATTTTCTTTCGCATTAGAGTGTTTGCTCTATGGAGAGACACAACAAAGATATAGTTGGTTCTAAACACTGGAGGCTGGCAACCTCAGGGTTAAATGGAAATAAATAAAGAATTGTACGGCATGCAATTGAAATGAGTCGACACATTCTTAGGGGTGGTTCAGACCATCAAACTCAACAAAAAACGGGAAATTTAAAAAAAATCTGCCATACAGCATTTTTTTTAGTGTTTTCATGTTTGCTCCCATAGAAAAAATTCTCCAGTTTGATGATCTGAACCACCCCTGAAACTTTGTCGACTCATTTCAATTGCACCCTGTAGTATTGTGAGCCCTATATATCGTTTTTTGTTTTATTGAAATTCGTTATACAGAGTTTACACTGTATTCAATGTAAGGTTTAAAGATTTATTTTGGTCTTCGCGGTTCTACCGACGATGTTTGGTTTGATTGTCGCACTTTCGTTGCAAAGGTTCTCGCGAACTCATCAGTAAGTGCCTAGAGTTAAGCTCGACTAGTACCTACATAAGTAAGTTAGTATTAAGTACGGGGTCGTACAACTAAAGGACAATGCGTGCGGTGTGGAAGGGTGTGATCACACTTGTCTTCTGTTTTACTTCTTATGAGATGTCACAGAAAGAATTAGCCTTATCTACTTAAGAACTAGTGGTGTATAAAGTTAAATTACATAATAAAATATACAACATTGAATTACATAACGTAAATTCATTCAGATTGACGTGTCAAGCAAGTTGGGATTATGTTGTAATTTATACTGAAAAAAATGTTTTGTTAAATATTACTTTAAGGGGATGATCAGACCGTCAAACTGAACAACTTTGATTATGAGACAAAAACTGAAATTGTAAAAAAAAATCTGCTGTTTCATACTAAACTGCAATGCCTACTAGACTCAAATGTATGAGACAGTCGATTTTTTTTTACGTATTCAGGTTTGCTTCCATAGTAAAAGTTGATCAGTTTGATGGTCTGAACCACCCCTGAAAGGTTCAGAACGGTAAAAAAAATCTTCCGATGTGAGACTAGCGAATAAATGTTCAGCCGGACCGATCTTTCTCGTGAATCAGTCTCTGTTAATGAAAATCGTATCAAAATATATACTACCCTTGAAAGGTTCGGAACTGTAAAAAAAACTTCCGGTATAAAACGAAGCTAGTGTGTCCACACGTCCTCGCCCGCAGTGCGACCCCGCGGCTATACATAACGCTAGGTCCCCGTGAGTGTGTCCCTGTGAGTGAGCGCGTGTGTGAGCGAGCGAGTGTTGCACTTGCAGTGGTGTCGTCGCTGCGCGCGGCGCCGCGGCCGGGCTACGGGCTCGCCAACAGGTCACACACCTTCTCCTCCAGCACCGCCGTGAGTACACAACACATCCTCTACTACTTTTTTTTTATAATGTCTTTAACGGCTCTGGATACTAGTCCTTTTGAGCCATTCGTTATTTTTTTTCTTTATATTCTTTATTTTGATGATGGGATGATAGATTACGATGAATCTGTGGTCGATTTCGTAAGCTCGCGCGTTGCCGCCACAATGATCATGTACGAGTTAACTTGAACCAAAACGTATTCTGTTATCGTATTTATTTGAGATTCCTGTTACGTCGGTCGCTTTACGCAACTGTTTGGTACACAATCCGCACGAAATTATGTCACAAATATCACTAAAACCAATTTTTTACGAATTTCAAATACGACGAAACACAACAAGAGCAATGGCGCCAAGCAAACTCCTCAACTATCCCTTCTTAATGTTGCCACTTTAGCCTCTTCTTGGCTAGATCTAGCAGCATTTTCGAACGACTTAACTACAAATAAAAATTCAGAGGCTAAATAAAAATTATAATAACAATAATTTAGCCACTTTTTGTAGGCACTTTTTCTTTGTTTATTTATTTAATAATAAATGCCAATTTATGGTATTTTCGGTCAGTTCCACGTACGTTCATTAAAGTTAATCCTCCATTAAACCTCTTGCTAGCTTTTACTACGTCAACAAGACCAAAAATTACAGCAAGAGATTTAATGGAGGATTAACTTCATATTCATATTCTTTTATTCGCATTCATGTACAATTACAGCATAGGTGTTACTTAGTAGCTAGAGCGGGTACATGAACCCTGTAAGGGCACAGCAATATTAACAACAAGTAGTTAAGTAATTATAAAAAGAAAATAATCAATACAATGTCAATTAACTTTAATGAACGTACGTCTAACTGGCAGATAATCACCCAAACCAGTAGTCGAGAAGATATTTTCTACAATGAGCATTGTAAAACATGAACATAGAAATAGAATGGGTTGGAATAGCTATCGTATGAATTCCAGTTGTAATACTGGACTTGCGGGTTGGTTAGTTTGTAATTACTTCCAGTAGATGGCGCTCAAGTCCCCTTAAGACGCAATAGATTGAAAATTTCTTTCTCTGTAGTGTGCTCGGTGGCGAAATTGGATAAACGCAATTCCCCGGTTTGGAAGAATGCGGGTTCAAGACCCGGCCGAGACTTAATTTTTCAATCTTTAATTTGATTTGAAATAGCTCACTTTAAATTCCATATTTATTCAAAAAAATTATAAAAGAGCAACATTTACAAAAGAACAACAATAAGAACGGATGAAGCGAAAATGTGCAGTATTGAAACGAGATTGATGTATTGTAAAATGATGTTAGTGTACAGTAACTGCCTCCGTGGTCTAATGATTAAGAGCATTGGGCTCTTGACACGGAGGTAGTGGGTTCGATTCCCACGGGGCACACCTAGTGATATGTCACTTTGTGAATTTTTTCCCAGTTGGCTAGGAAATTGCAGGCTGAATCACCTGATTCTCTGAAAAGAAAGATGATTCCGTGCTTCGGATGGCACATTAAGCCGTTGGTCCCGGCTACTATCTCTGGTAGTAGTAGTCGTTACATAAAAACCACGTCAGAGACCATTTTTTTTGGAAATGGCTAATACAGCGTTGCTCTGGGAGCTTTTACTGCGGACTATTGGAGAGACCACGAAGGGTCTACCGAACCAAATGAATGAACTTAAGCAACCGACCTAGGGGCACCCAGAGGGGTACGGACCTCGGCATAGGACGTTGCTGGGGCTACGCGGCGGATTGGGTAGCTGGGATCGGTGAGAACGTCAGAGGCCGTAAGGCGGTCTGAAATAACTCTGACACCAGGGCTTGCCCACACGATAAGAAGTGTAAGTGTAGTGCAATAAGGTGTAATGTTGGTTGTTGTGTGGTTGCAGGGTGACTTCACGTTCAGCGGTCTCGGGGACAAGACGCACAGCACTGACTTCAGCAGCGGCAAGTCCGACCGTTAGTATATACGTTATGTTACTTATTTAACTTGATTAATGTTTATACAGGATCCTTCTTATAGTGCGTTCCGAGTATATATAATATCTTATATAATATAATATTCAATATTAAAATATACCCTATATTTGAGTCAAATTAGATAAACAAATTTAGGCTCAAATAAATACTGTCTATGTGGGAATCGTTTTGCCTACGTGCTGCCATCTAATGAAAAAAAAAAAACTATCACTCACTCCTTATTCCTCGATTCTGATGCGTATGTGAATTATACCAATCCCCATTTTGGGCACGCGTGGTGAACCAACGCCCATACAACCCCCTTGAGGGTGGCCCGTGCCCCGTAGTGGGAAGCATACAGGCTGATGATGATTCACTCCTAACATTATTTAGTTCAAATACAAATACCTCATTCATTATGTAGTCCAGATAGTTGATTATTTCATATATAAATGTCAAGAGGCATTAAGTACATATTTGGAGTCACGTTGCAGGTTCTGACCCGAGCACTTGTCTCGCGTGGTTTTCGCGCGTCGCGTTTTTGCCTGCCACGAGGCTCCGCAATCCTCAATCTCTTCTTGTTCCTGATTAAAAACAATCACTGAGATTGGGATAGATACTCCTCAAACTACTTGACACTGGCGGAAATGTAGTGCTAACGCATAAGCAAGAATCCGTTAATTATAAATAAAAAAAATTAAAAAAGTATATATTTAAAATTGATGACGTCAGTTGTTGTGTGTTGTGCTCGCGAAGTGCGGACGGATCTGTGCAGTAAGTGTCGACTCACTCGCTCACCCCCGCCTCGCCGCAAGCAGGACAGAGATGCCGATATTACGCTTGTTGCCTCCGAGCTGTATCCCTCTCCTATCTTGTTATTCATTATTTAATAATTATTTTTATTCGAACTGTTTTATTATTAGTCAGCAGAAGTTTTGATGCAGTTAGTTTTGTCTGCGTACGATATGCTGTAGGCTTTACATTATACTTAAGGGGGCACCGAGCCTCCAGCCTTAAATAGTATTTTTTTAATTTCTTAACAGTTATACAACTTATCCAAAAAAAGAATGTCACATTTTGTCACTGGTGATTTTCAATTTATCTGGTCATTACAGATTTGTTTTTATAGTGTTTGTAATTAACGATAATAACTACAAGCATGGTGATTGTGATAGCACGGAGGCTTTGCTCCGGTCACATTCCATCCTAAAAATTTACACACCTGATGGGGATTACTGCATCTCCCAACTGTGGAGACTGTGGTGTAGTTGAAGACGTCCTCCATGTTCTGATGGAGTGGGTGCGGAGCGAGGCTCTCAGGAGACAGGCGTTCGACGGTTTGCCGTCTCTTAATATCGTTGCAATTCGCTTTGTCTAGTTTTGGAGGGCTGAATAGAAAACCATTTCGAGATAATTGTCTCAAAAATAATATTTTCTATGTCAGAGATTATAAAATGAAAGGATTAATATTATTTAAATAAAATAACGTAGTTTTTCAGCCCGTCCAGTGACTTCACTGGAAAGCCTGTGAACTCCTTGGTAAACTTAAAATAACAGGCTATTATGAAAAAAAATACATTCACAATAATGTCAGAATTCGACATTTGATGCTGCCATTTCTGTTTCCAGCATAGAGTTAGAAAGAGAAGGCAGGATTTTTTTAAAATAAAGCCGTAAGTAGTTTTTTCTATGGAGTTCGACTTATTTTCTCTCCACCATTTTTGTATTTAGAGATTAAAGATCAAAGTAATTTAAAATAAACTCGATGAATCGCAATAAAAATTAAATTGGTTTCTTAAAATTATGTCTTTTATCCGTAAAAATATAAAATGAAGACCAAACAAAAAACTTGACACACTGAATTGTGCCTTGGCTACACGCTCCTCGGCTGCAGCCAAAGCACTCCTTACTTACCTACTCCTATTACAGGAAAACCTTAAATTTGTAGTTTATTTATTTTCTCTATTTTGCAGTTACTAGTTTTATATAAATGTGTGTGAACTACACAACTGAGAAAGCCACAGTGCGACATGGCCTCAGGCCAAGCTCTTTTATATAAGGAATGCGTGACGCTGTTACAAACATACAAACTAACAGACCGACAAAAATTAAAAAAGGTTGATTTGGAGTCCGTGATACCTAAAAACCATATCGTAATCTTTTTATGTAAATATCTTTAATGTACAGACACAGTTCTGTTACAGTTTTATAATAGTTAGAATAAAAAAATAAAAATTTACGAAAAGCATAAAAAAGGCATAAAACAATATAATCCGTCATGTTTCGATAAATTGAAAACCAACATAGACTACAATGTGACATTCTTGTTTTTTGGAATTTAAATGTTGTACATAAGTATAATTGTTTTGAAATTAAAAAAACTACGTTTAATGGCTGCAATGTTGGTTCGGTACCCACTTCAAAAGACGAATACATCGTGCCCAAGCTTTTTAACCAAGCGCACGCCTGATCGTTGTCGAACTGTTATCATCTCTGTTTCAATTCATGTAGGAGCATTTTTAATTGTATTATCATTCCATAGCTTCGGCTTTATATCTACTCTTTGCAACAGTGTCATGTCTAGCAGTTACATTATCTGCGGCTGACAAATATTTCTATTATTAATGCTGGGTGTAACAAAACTCCCTAGTAATGCTTAAGGGGTGCTTCAGACCATCAAACTAAACAACTTTCACTATAGAGCCAACATAAAAAAAATCTGTGTTTTGTTACACCCTCTACAGGGTCGAACTTAATATGCCGACACTTTTTTATGAGGATGATCAGACCTTCACGCTGAACAACTTTCTCTACGCGAAATCAGCTGTCCCAAACATTTGGCTCGAGTAGGTTTCCAGTTTTGTAAGGAACATCAGATTTTTTTTTCGCGTTTTCGATATTGGTGCTATAGAGAATATTGTTTAGTTTGACGGTCTGATCATCCCCTTAAAAAGTGTCAGCATATTAAGAAGAACCCGATATAAAGCATGACCAGAAATATAAAGACCTGGTTTGGAGGCGCAGCAATCGACTGTAACTTTTAATGTCAGTGTTGCAAGTACAAAAATTCTTAATAAGAGAATGAATAGAAAAGGCATTAAAATAAGAATTATTAAGAAAAGTCATTGAGTGAGCAAGATAAAACATATGTTGTTTGTCCCTTTCTGCTTTAGCGGTATTTTTGGTGACTTGAAATTGCTACAAAAATTTGCAACATAGTGAGGCAAAAGTACAATTTTTCATACATTTTTGTCGTATCTCTATCCCTTTCTAGTATAAGCTGTCAGCGAATCTCTAAAATACTCAATCATCAACAAAACTTTGTTCCAATGATTTTTCAACATGGCGAAGTTTTTTATATTTCCGGTCGGGCATTAATTATTTGCTGCAGATTCTTCGATCAGAATATTGATTAATGACAATTGTTACAGTTTCTGCCGGCTCCATAACGGACGTGGACAGGAGTGCCGTGGTGAGTCACTTTCCAACATCCTACCTGAGCTTCGATTCACAAATAATCCTGAACGAATGAAGTAACATGTTTACCCCCGGCAGATGTCGGTGCGCGCGCAGACGGCGGCGGAGGGCATGGGGATGGGGATGGGTATGGGGACGATGGGGATGGGGATGGGGACGGGGGGCGGGGGAGTGATGGGGACGGCGGGGGGGCGCGGGGTGCGGCGCTCGCTGCCCAACATGGCGACCGGGCACCTGCTGCACGAGCCGGCCAAGCTCTACCCCTACCACCTGCTGCTCATCACCAACTACAGACTGCCGCCCGACGTCGACCGCCTCAACCTGGAGGTATGTCTATTGGCTATGTGTACGACACTAGCGCCCCTAGCGGTGTCGGACCGCCGTGAATTATTTCAAGTAATATAATGTTAGTTAAAAGTTTGTTATTTTAAAAATAAAATAATGTTAAAACTTAAGAAATTATCGATATAAAAAATTTGAAAATACCTATTTGCTAGAATCCACGATATTTGCAGTGCCAATTTCCGTACAAACTTTTATCACGGTTTTCACACCTTTGGAGATAACAAGCCAATAAAAACTTCCATGCCAAATTTTAAGTTTGTAGTCTTTACAGTTTTGGAGATTTCGTGTTGAGTTAGTGTGTGGATTTGCATAGATTCAAGCATATTTTACACAGTACAGTTACAGCGAGTAGCTCGCACTCCACCATACCGTCGAGTACCTCAACACCCAGTTCCTATTCTACTGCCGGATCCAGTTGTCGTTCTATTCTCGAGTTATCTCTAGGTGCTGTTTTTCTGCTGCGAAGTACATGTATATCTGCTTACTATACTGCCTCCGTGGTCTAATGGTTAAGAGCATTGGGCTCTTGACACGGAGGTCGTGGGTTCGATTCCCACGGGGGACACCTAGTGATATGTTACTTTGTGCATTTTTCCTCATTTGGCTAGGACATTGTAGGCTGAATCACCTGATTATCTGAAAAGAAAGATGATTCTGTGCTTCGGATGGCAAGTTAAGCCGTAGGTCCCGCCTACTATCTCTGGTGGTAGTAGTCGTTACATAAAAACCCCGGCAGAGACCGTAAGGCGGTCTGAATAAACCCTGACACCAGGGCTCGCTGCCCACACGATAAGAAGAAGATGATGCAAAATTAAATGCATTGTATCGATCAGGGAACTTCGGAACTAAAGAACTTTCACTATGGAGCCAACATTGAAATCACAAATAAAAATCTGCTGTTCCAAAGAAAATGTCAATAGATACTCGACCAAGATGTATCAAACAGCAGATTTTTTTAAAATTGAAATTGGTCCCATAGTTTAAATTGTTCAGTTTCATAGTCTGAAGCACCCCATAAAATACGTCAGGCATTTAAGTTTACACCCTGTATAAATAATTTGTCATTCTACTGATGTTTTTGTATTTTTTTGCGATATCGATATTGGTCTCATCGAAAACGTAGTAGAACATTAATATTTAACACTCGTCGTGTAATATGACACTCATCTCTCCGCATCACATGCCCATACCACGCAATTTTTCGGTTACTGGCGCTACTTTCAAGCTTCCTCTAATATACTCATTCCTAATCCTGTCAATCCTAGTAACACCACACAACCATCTCAACATGGTGTCATTATTCCGTTAAAAAGCCGTCATCATATTAAGTAGGACCCTTTATAAGTGGTGTGTAGAGTAACACGAGCAGCACTCAGTATGTACGATATGTGACGCGCATGTGTCGTGGTTGCAGAGGCACCTGTCGGACCAGGAGTTCGAGGCGATCCTGCAGGCGCCGCGCGTGGAGTTCTACCGCCTGCCGCAGTGGCGCCGCAACGAGCTGAAGCGCCGCGCCAGGCTCTTCTAGTGCGACCCCCCTCGCCCCCGTCGAGTGCCCCCCACGCTGCCTGCCGACGCCGACGCCGTAGCCACGCGCCTTCATTCTGTTTTCCTGTTTATTAATATTTATTTAGGATTACCAAAAGATGAATCACATTACAAACTCAAGACTACATAAAATTAGGAAAACATTGTGTTCATCTACTTACAGGCTACCGCAGCTAATATAAAACACAAGGATAAGATACCATACATATGGAACTCACAGATTAGATTGAAACATTACAAAAACTTAAAACAATTTTAAAGAGAACCAGAAACAAAACGAAGGTAAAATACATTTAAAAAGCAATCAATAAGTAATTTTAAAAGATTTTCTATTATCTATCGCAGTCGCAGCTAGTTATACATATTTAATAAGTGACCAGTGGGTCGTGGATAAACAAATTTCCCCGAAGATGAGACCCGAATAGATCGATTTCTTGCTCCAAAATCTAATTCTTATTTCATTGAAAGCATTGGACGTGTTTTTGGGAAACTTGGTTTAGAAACGAGAGTTGCTCGTTTGATAATATGATACTGATAAATTCATTTATAATAAGATAGATTGAGATATACAATTTATACCAACAGATTTCATAGCGGACCCCTTACGCTATCAGATTATCATGTAATGAGGCGATTTCATTTAAAAAATTTGGTTGATGACGATCTGTTCTTACACATTTTGTGGTCAGATCGATGGTGTTCAGTGTTTTTCTCTATTTCCTTATTTTATAGATAATTTTGTAACTTTAACAATACGAAAGACGTAGTTACAATTTTTATGCAGTTGATGTTCAGCAGAAAATTTAAAAGTCATTCAATAAACAAACCACAGACAATCAACCTTTTTAACCTTGAAATTGACAGGTTTTTATCAAATTTACTAACGCCATCTGCTGATTATAATTTATAGTCGAAAACGCCTCATTTCATTGTTAAAGCGTTAGATAGATTTAAAAAAAATACCTTTTCGTGTTCACAATCTTCTAAAGCTGTCTTACCACAATAATAGGAAAGTGTCAGCGCGTGACTATGTTAGAACGTCATAACATTGTATGCCATTTATAAAATAGAATTATAATAATCCTAGAACAGTTACAATCAGACGGTTTATATAAATTCTCAATGGTTACTAATACAGGAAAATTAGTATATTTTGAAGGCAAAATTTGTACATCAATGAATCTTTATCTTGGCACTAGAAATGAGGACCACATTTTGTCCTGAAAATTTAAGCTCACAGGTACTATCCAGACCGAAGCTATGAGCGCTCATCAATATGCCGTATCTCTTCGAGAAAGGGTACGGTGGTGCACCGGAATAAGCATGGGGATGGTCTCATTCGATTCAGCGCAAAAAATTCCATAGAAAATGATACTTCACTCACCTAGTTTGCAAAATGTGCATTTACCAAAATGCCCGCTATACCCATACCCCCAGGGCCCCTAGATTTTGGGTGGAGTCGGCGGATCCTCATTTCTAGGGAGAAGATAAAGTTAAAAACAAAGTTTCATTGATGTACAAATTTTGCCTCCAAACGGTCATTATTTAGCTTACTTTACCTGGACTATACGGAGCGGAGTTAGAAGTTTTACATACTGATAGATTTAAACTCTATTGTAATTTTAACGTCGATCCAAGAGGACTTACCATTATTATTAACATTTTTACAAAACAAAGTACGTAGTTGTAATAGCGGGCGATCAGCGCTTCATCTTGAAGGCTGCCGAGTATATCAGGCCGTTTGTAATTTTCTTAGGATTATCCAAACACTCCGAGTACAAAAAAGCGAGTTCACTTCACCCGGTTTTTATTATGGACGTTCTTCATATAAGGCGATTGATCAACAATCTACACATAGTCGAACTCTATGTTCATGGACATAGAGTTCAAATATGGGGTAGGTTGAACTGTAGGCGTGTGTACGTGAAAAACGTCCATAATAAAAAACCGGGTGAAGTGGACTCGCTTTTTTGTGTTTAGCTGAAGAGAAAGGGAAAAATATTTGCTGGTTCGTATAAAATTTCAATGGCTACTTGAACCAACTGTATGAAACAGCTGTTTTTTTATTTTATTTCGATGTTAGTTCCATAGAGAAAATTGTTCTGTTTGATGGTCATCAGCTCCTTAAAAGGAAAGCATCTAATAACTAAATACCCTGTAAATTGAAGTGTTTGGTATTTTGAGAGTAGAGTGAGGCGAGGCGGAGTTCAGTTGACAGCTGACAGCGCTCGGGCGCGGCGCGGCACTGTGTTGCTGTATCTATATCTAGATAGATAGATACCTTTATAGATTATTATAATTCCTAAAGAGCATGTCTTTACTGTCATTATTTTATTTGTAAATGTAGAATAATAATAATTAAAATGTCAGTCGTAAGGTTCAAAATCAAACGACTTTTAATATTATCATAATATTTATTGTAAAGTATGAAAAGTTTTAATTTCAGTAAACGTGCTCTATTCTACGATTAATTATAATAATTACAATTTAAATTAAAGTGATCGCTGCGCTTGTATTGGCTGAGAGATGATTATAAGCACGATAGTTGGCTACTAGTGTGGGCACGGTGCCGAGTGTGGCCACACTCGAGGTGGTATGGTTAAATTCGTGCAGTAATGTGGCCACATTTGTGCAGTGGTGTGGTCAGTTTCGTGCGGTAGTTCAGCCACACTTGTGTGGTGGTGTGGTCGTATTCGTGCGGTGATGTGGCCACACTCGTGCTGTAGTGTGGGCTAACTGCGGAAATACTACGACGAATTGTTAATAATCAACGCAAATCTGTACACAGCCTACAACTGATGATAGTTGTTTGTTTATCGATTTATTATGTACAAGCTCGGACATGCTTCAGGTCTTGCGTTTATTCGATTTCACGCTGTGTCACGTCACGCCACGTCACGCATGTTTGTACAATCACTGTCTAGTTGTTTATTAATGTTGATACTTTAGCCACGGTTTATACAGAAGTGACGTCTGGCGCTGGCGGATAATCTAAGTAACACTATAATATAAACCTTAGTACGTAGCATAGCGTTGTTTTTGTCGTGAAGGAGAATTCGCCAAACGACGCTATGCTACGTACCATAAGGTTTATAATAGTGTTACTTTGACTATCCGCTACCGCCACACGTCTCTTCTGTATAAACCGCGCCTTAGTGTCGAGTGTGCGGCGAGTGTGGCCGGCTCGCGAACTGTCTAGTGTCATATTACGGGCGGGTACATCTCTTAATAGGTGGTATCTATTTAATACGGCGCGGCGGAATGTATAGTATATTCCACCATTGGTAATCGGCTATAACCTTCTATCAGTAATAAAAAACAGAAAAAAGCAACGATTTTATATGAAAGTAGGCACGCGTCATCGTATTTAAGTTTTGATTAGAATAATTATTACTTTAAATGCTACACATTTTATTTGAATTTTGTTACAGAAGAAAATTTACATACATTTAAAAAAAAAAACATTCATAACGTTGCACGGCGGCCGGCCAGCCTCGCTATCACACACGCTAACACTCAGTTGCAGTAACGTTCATTAAAGTTAATCCTCCCTTAAATCCCCTGCAGTCACTTTTTGTCTTGTTGACGTAGTAAAAGCTAGCAAGAGATTTAATAGAGGATTAACTCTAATGAGCGTTTCTGCAACTGAGTATAAGTTATAAAACAAACCTGTATTAAATAATATTTAATTTAATGGATGATATTAATAAATGACTACATAATAATATATAATGACTTAGAGTAGGTACTACGCGGTGTGTATTGTATTGTATTGTATAGTGAGGTGAGGTGAGGTGAGGAGAGGTGATAGTTCAAGGAACTGATAGAGTAGCGATGTGACGTCACTATGATGAGAGCAGAGCGGTGTTACATTAACTGATGCCTTTTATCTATTCGCTATGACATGATTTACTTCAGTGAGAACCAAATATATTGTAATAATATAAGGATTATATTTTGCGTTAGCTTTTAAGTTTAGATATTTGTGTACTATTGTATTTTATAGTAAGTAAAGTATGGCTTTCATCGGTAATTGAGTTTTTTTTATTTGTTTTACTCTATTAGGTTATTTGACAGCATGTAAAATATAGGATCTATTGATGGCATCCGAATTGAATTTTGGAGACCGACTATTTAGTCAGTTAAGAAAAATACTGGATATGCTAAGAGAAAATCGACAAATAAAAATATTTTTTTGTTTACTTTAATCACGTGATCGTAAACGACTGTGATTGGCCGAATCGTTGATGACGTCAACTGCTTGTAAACAGTTGCGTGTAGACTTGTAGTGTGAGTGTCGTACAAAGTTTACGTCATCGTGACGTCACCTGCTTGTTGCCACGTTTATTGTGGAAAAGCGTTTTCGCGGGATATTAAAATATCATTTTTGTTGTCTTTTTTTCTTGCACTATATGCAATGGAACTTAAACAATATATTTTCTATAGAGTCTTAAGCCGAGATTCAGAGACGATTTTTAAGTCATAGTTCGATCTCTCGTATGTCAAAATCCATACATTTTCGCCCTGCTTAGCTCGTGCTGAGTCTGCTCGTCTCTGAATCTCGGCCTTAGACATCAGTGATTAAGGTAAACAGTTTTTAAAAACCTGTCAAATACCCTAACCGCGTCCTGCGGCCGTAGTACGGCAGCGTTATACAACGCTATCGCGCCTATCTCTATTTCTATTTGGGCGCGAACGAACGAGATAAAAGGAGTGTTATAGCGTTATCGTGTGCATCATACTACGGCTGCTGGTCGTGATCCCGTGTCCCGTGTGGAAGGAATAGAACGGGGCGCACTCTTGTGAATAATAGCATCAGGTAAAACATAGATTAATATGTATATTGGTTATAGATAGGTACTGTACGACCAGGAAAATAATTCCGCTCCTCAACCTTCGTTTGCGCAGAGCAGACCCGAGTCCCCGTCAAAACCCGAAGTCATTTAGGCCGAGATTCAGAGCCGATTTTTAAGTCATAGTTCGAACTCCCGTATGTAAAAATCCATACATTTTCGCCCCGCTTAGCTCGAGCTAAGACTAAAAAAATCGTCTCTGAATCTCGGCCAATCAAAGGGTGCAAAGCAAAGTCGGATAGCAGCGAAAAGGACGCGAAATAATTAGCCAATAGCGCCAAAGGATTTAAGGTGACACATCCTGATTGGTCAATAACGAATAACGATAACGGTTCGAATCAGCCTATTCGGGATGGAAGCGACAAGGCCTGCTGTATTTGCGGCACTTGTGTTGTATTTATTGAAATAGTTCTAGTACTTTCTGAAGAGTATCTAAACATTTACTCTATGATTGATTATGATTACAATTCCGAAAAACATAACAAGCCGAGATAAAAAATTGTTATACTGTGGTCAAGTGGTAGTAAGCAGTTTTCGGAAGTAGATTAGAGTTGTTTCATCGTGGACTCGTCACGTCGCTCCCGGGCAAGGTGTAGTTGCCCCGCAGCTGGAGGCGCAGCGCTCGCAGCTGGGCGGAGCTGGGCGGCGGCATGTTCCACGGCATGACGTACATCCGATCGCCGGGGCTCGTGCGCCGACGAGTTTTCTGCTCAGCGTTGTAGTCGCAGTCCGCCTCCCGAGCCTCAAATATGTATTTGTAATCTGTAACGTTAACATATAGCTTATTATGTGATGTAGGGTACGGGGCGCTATGATCAATATTATAACATTTCAAGTAAAAAATTATTTCTAAAGATTATCCGCAACGGTCGCACATCGCACATGGTCGTGGCGATATAAGTACTTACTAGTATTTATATAATAGTATAGACATATAATATAGAACGCACCGTCCTGGTCGAAGCCGGCGTCGGCGCAGTAGACGCGCATGCGGTCGCACATGGTCGTGGCTATATACTTACTATTTATATAATAGCAAAAAGCGTCTGGCCTGCAACAAATCAAATTAAATAATGTCTATGGCGCTCACTCGTGCATCAAGTTACAAAAGGAGTTTGATATGAGGATATTACGTTTACGATCGAGCCATAAATTTGGCGTAGGCAGAAAGCCGGCAGAAGCCGTAGCAAATTGTGCGTGATATGCTACTGCAGACTGTGCGCCCCGAAGTATCTTTAGCAGCGATAACATTTTCGGCATACATTGCTTGCTTTGATCCTGCTTGCTACACTTTATTAGAGAGATCAAATCAGGCAATGTATTACTAAATCGGCCTTGTATGTAGGTAGTCAGGGCCATTTAGAATGATTAGGTCAAGAGTTAGGTAAGAGAAAGACCGTTTTTATATGATATGGAGTCACAATTACTATAAAATAATTTTAATTAAAAGACGGTATCTTTGGACATGATATTGTTAAAGAACTAGGACATGATATTTATTGAGTCGCGTTGTGGGTCTGTTATTGGTTAGTCGCATCGCGTGTCGGTCGTCGGTTGCCCCATCCTCGGCCAACAACGAAGCTCCAGTAGTGGCTCAGGACAGTGTTCTTTTCGAAAAACAACCCTTGAAGTCACTAGAATACCTATATAGCCCGTACAACGTCAAGCACTTGCTACATAAACTAAACATTGGCAAAATCATCAATACCAAGATGGCAGCCATATTTGCTACAAAACATGTATTGTTCGACACAAAACTGGCATGGATTCGGTCCGCATCCAGTCAACGTGTACCGTTCGTTCATACGTTTGTTGACCAACCTGTACACATATTGTCATGATCCCAAAGTAAGCTACGGGCTTCTGACATAAACATTAATTACAACATTCATGAGACCATGGCCGACCCGGGATTCGAATCCAGGACCTCTGGTTTGGCAGTCCGGTTACCATAACACCAACAGGGTCGTTAAAAGAAAATAGTTTACTCGGCCGAAAGACGTCCACTACTGGACATAATATGCCTCTCCTACCCCAGGTTCCCGGCACCTAAATCTAACCTCTATGCACAGAGCATAAGGTACTTGCGTTATTATCTCCCAGCAGTTGAGCAGGTCATCGGTGCACTTGCTGATGTTGTAGGCGCTGCGGTGCTTCGGGTCGAAGGTCATCTGCTGGTAGTCGGGCGGGTCGTCGATTTTATCGAACCCTGGACTCTTGCCGCCAGGGCCAGACGCCCCAGGAGGCCCATAAAGCCCAGGAGGCTCCGCCATCTCCGCAGCCGCGCATCCGTCTGCACCGAACCAAACGCACTCTCTAGTGTTGTTACGTAAAAGTTGGTAACTATTCGGACGTCACAGACAGTAATTATGTCGTTGTTCTCTTCTTACGCACATAAAATTACATAAGCACGTCTCTTTCCTGCGTGTGAGTGAGAGGAAGCGATTAGCAACTTGCGTGCTTTAGAAGAGTACAGCAACATATTATAGCGGCCGTTTGACTGAATAGCCTGTAGTGGGGCTAGCATGCCACGCAAGACAAAGCAACAAAACGAGGAAACACTTCATCGTCGATACAGGAATCGGAAAATCTTTACGTCCTTATTTGGAAAGAAGTATAGAATACTAAAATGAAGGAATAAATTAACTTACAACAAAATAAACAAATTACACATAACAGATATGCGACTGTGGCAATCGTGCGACTGCAGTACGTCGGTTGCTGGGTTTGTTTCTTGTGGTTATTGGTGCTGTTCAACATGGTGAGCTGCTCCGCGCGTCGCGTCTGACTATACGAGACGTATAGTGCCGACACCCGATAGCCCACGACACCTAAATGGTTGATCCTTATACGCTTCACACTCATTAGAGGTCATTAGTCATTAATCTTCTTTAATCTAGGTACCTACCTACATTCTCATTAAAAGATTGTGCCTGTTCATTACATTTCTAGTCTTACATTAATGAGAACAAACGTCCTGCGGAGCTAGTAATTAAGGTATAGGTATATCCTACCTACTATTCGTAGATAGATAATTATACCTATCTACCTCAACGATATTTCATTACCACCTTATCACTTTATGATCTAAGCTTATAAATCAAACTGAACAACTTTCTCTATGGGACCAAGCTGGGAATCGCGAAAAAAACTGCTGTTCCACATATTTTTTCGTGTGAAAGGGGCATTATGCCCTGCCCCACTATCCAGCCCTCACTGCCCTGCCCTCATTATGCCCCTTTGACATGAGGGCAGGGCAGTGAGGTTCGGTGAATTAGCGCCATGATGACTCCTCTACTGTTATATTCTGTAAGGTGCTAACCTAAGGGCTCAGAAACAGATTAAAAATTTACTGAAGACAACGGCTGTAAAGGCTCGATTCCGTTGCCTTTCCGAAAGCATAAAAGGAAGAACTAAAAAAAAACAAGAATGAATGAATGAATGATAAATCTAGTAAGAAGATTTCTTATCTGTGACATAAAATTGCACACCGCCGCGCGTGCTTGTCGCGTTTGTGGAATCAATTTTGATAGTTCTAAATTTCAGATGACTTATGACGAAAATAGTGTAGCAAAAATGATACTCTTAATTCGGTAGAATACATGCGAAACCCCTATATTTGACCTAAATCAGTGTCTTATTTTGTGTTAAATATCAGTATTGAGTGAGTATTATGAACTTTGAGGACTATGAAACCCTCCCGACCCAGAACTCCGTCACACACATGACCGCCGGGGCTATAGCGGGCGTGATGGAGCACTGCATCATGTACCCGCTGGACTCCGTGAAGGTGAGTGCGGCGCGCGGGCCGCGGCTAACCTCTTGCAGCGCAGCGCGCGCCAGCTGCTGGCGGCTGTTACGCCACTGCGCTGCGTTATGTAAATACTATCGAGAGTCTGCCGCCGAGTTCGGCGCCCGCCTGGCCCGACCCTCGCTCTATAAGACTCCGTTCTAAATCCGACACCCTTTCAGAGTCTCGAAAACCATACCATAAAGTTATTAAACCTTACAGGAGTAGAGGAACTGGTTAGAGTGTCATCGAGGAACTGACATGAGTTGTCAAATGAAACCGTTTTTGGATGTTTTCAGGAGATTATCGGCAGGGTAAAACCTCGAGCACTGTGTATAATTCTGAATCTAACGTGAAATCATAGAGAATTTAATGAAATAGTATATTTCACAAACTTATCTACGAATTCACTTCAGATTCGCAATTATTCACAGAAATCGAATATTTACCCTGCGATAAATCCCCAAAAATGGTCCTATTGCCTCGCGTCACATATCTCTTTCTATTATACAGTGGTGCCGCTAGGTGCATCTGACTCTCTCAGCTGTTAGTCACTCTATTAGTAAATCTAAGCTTGATACTATAGTATACTGCTTGTGTGGCCATCTTTCCCTTTACAATGCAACCGAAAACTATCATGTGATAACTGAATACTATGTACCAGTTTACCAGTTGAGTGTGACATACATTTGTGTGACTGAACGGTGACCTTGAAACTGACAGAATATACTGGATGATTTTTCAGGGGTGATTCAGACCATCAAACTGAACAACTTTTTCTATCGGAGTAAACTTGAAATGGCATGCAAAAATATCAGCTGTTCCATACTATAGTGCGTCCAAGATAGCTCCGTGATTTTGACAGGTGGTTTTAGAGTTTTTAATTTACTTTTTAATGTTTGATCAGTCAAAAAATACACTAAAAATATACAAAATTTATTAACATTTCAACATTAACATTTTCACGGAGCTATTTTAGATGAACTATAACGCTCAGATGCTTTTTTAAAAGGTCTTCAGCTCCATTGTGATACTTGCCCAAGATGAAATCCAATTTCATGCAGTAGACACACAACTACCTTTTAAAACGCACTTGATTTGAATGTTTCATAAGAATTTAAATAGCGTGCTATATGATATGCGCATTTAAGACGCATTTTCTAAAATCTGACCCTCTGGACCGGTACCATGTGAACCTATATAAAGATATCTGGGTAGTAAGCTAATGTTTTCTTGAAGAAGCATGGGCGTTACGAGGATACATTGCAATCTACTCGACTCAAATATATGAGATTGTTGATTTTTTTTATGGATTCAGTTTTGTTTCCATAGTAAAAGTTGCTCAGTTTAATGGTGTGACCACACCTGAAAATTTCAAAACGGTAAAAATAAGCACCCATTATCTGTCAAACAATGATAAGATACGACGGCCGGATAGCACAGTCGGTAGTGAACCTGCCTGCTTTGCCAAGGGTCGCGGGTTCGAATCCCGTAAGGGACAAATATTTGTATGATGAATATGAATATTTGTACCCGAGTCATGGACGTTTGTATCTATTTATGTATTCTATATCGTTGTCTAGTCATCATAATACAAGTTCAGGCTAGATTCTGGTACTTTTAATGTGACTAGATAATTTGTGTGACAATGTCCAAGATATTATATATTATTATCTCTCTTACGATGTAGGTGCAGTGTTATCAGTGCGGGTTCGTAATTACTCAGCATTCATTTGTTACCATCTTTATTAATGTTGCCAGGATGTAGAAGTGAGCCGGGATCCCTTCTGTTTGTCTCTTGTTGCTGATGATCGATGCAATATCATTGTTTGTATTAAAGTTTTGATTCAATCATCGTTTGGGAAGGCACTAGCTCCAGGGTTCAGGAATCTAGATTAGGAGTGTTCAGGCATTAGATTAAAATCGGTAAAACTCCCAGAAATTCAAAGCTTTTTGTCTTTTAATATGTTGCCAAATGGAGCTATTTTATCTGCGGAAATTAACATCGACACTGCGTCCAAATGTGCGTCAGTCAATCGAGATTTTGTGTCCCTTTGAAAGGCAAAATACGGCAATTTGCTTGTTCAATACAACAATGTGATGAATAAGAAAATTGTTGTATTTCTTGGTACAGAACCGCATCAAAAAGATGTTCTTAAAATTGGATCATTGAGAGATCTTTTTAAAGATATCAGTATATTGACTTTCTACAATCAATATATTTACGAAAATATTTGATATGTTCGCAAAAATTTGTCTCTCTTTCCCAAAAACAGTGACGTTCATAGTTACAATACAAGAAATAAAAATAAATTAGTGTTCCCACATTTTCGACTCAGTAAAGTCGACACATCTTTCATGGGGCACTGTATACGCTATTGTAATAAGATACCAGAGGATATTCTAAACTTGCCAGAAAAAAAGTTTAAGTCCCATGTTAAGCAAGTCCTCGGTAAAAAAGGCTACTATAAACTCAATGATTATATGAATGACCAAAATGTCTGGTCTTGACAATGTTACACTATGTAATTCAATATTGTATTTTGTAAGTGTACTTTGTATATTATGTTTTTTTTTAAAGATGTGTGTTGTAGAGTTTCTGGCCGCATCTTCTCTACAACGGAACACCTTCCGACGCGGTGGTAGAGTCAAAAATGACGTCAGAAAGCTATCCATGCGATATTATTTTGAATAAAACATTTTGAGTTTTATGTTTATTTTTGGATTGGGCCGCAGTCAAATGCCTGGAGGGCCGCATGCGGCCCGCGGGTCGCAAGTTTGACTTGCCTGCTCTAGTGTAATTGTCCAGGGAGGAAACAAGGGAATATGTTTAAAATATGGACTAAACGCTGACTGCATTTCCCCTTTAGTGACAAAAATACAAATGAAAAGTGATATTAAATTAATATTTTGAAAATGCTAGGTATGTGACTCTGTATAGTTTCAAATGATTGGTTTGGAGTGTAACTGGTGGTTAAGGCTGTCACCTTCACACTCGTAAGAACTGTATTTGTTTATGCAATATTGTATGTTATGTCTATTTCCAATAAGATTGCCTTCAAATAAGTAAAACCAAGTTGATCAAGAACTTTATAAATGCCATAATACCACGAAACATACTCTGGGATGTGCTATACAGGGTGTAAGGAAAAGTATCATTAACCTTTAAACCACATACTTTACCCATCAAACTGAACAACTTTTACTACGGGAGCAAACCGATCAGAAAAAAAAAGCAGCTGTCTCCTACTAAACTGCAATACCTACTTGATTCAAACATATGAGACAGCTGATATTTTTTTGTTTTGACAGCTTTGCTCCCGTATTAAAAGTTGTTAGAATAGAATAG
Source organism: Agonopterix alstromeriana (assembly GCA_963924505.1). Taxonomy (NCBI): domain Eukaryota; kingdom Metazoa; phylum Arthropoda; class Insecta; order Lepidoptera; family Depressariidae; genus Agonopterix; species Agonopterix alstromeriana. Next base: position 13,454,890 of record OZ004682.1, read on the forward strand.
AATAATTTATTTTCAGGAATATGGTACAAAATATGTTCAGAATGATACTTTTCCTTACACCCTGTATACATTTATGTTATACTAGAGTTTACCAGCGACTTCGTGTGCGCAAATTATATACCCGATTTTAAGTCAGATCATAAGCTATCAAACAAAAAAGTTACATCAAAATCGGTTCAGTAGTTTTTGCGTGATGCTCAAACAAACAAATAGACAGACAAAAATCTAAAAATGGTTGATTTGGAGTCAGGGACACTTAAAAACCATATCGTAATCATTTTCGCGTAAATATCTTTAATGTACAGACACACTTCTGTTACAGTTTTATAAAACCTATTTTAGATGATGTTTATTTAACTTGAATCAAGAATAGGTATATTTTGTCTGTATGTTGCTTGCACTCGCTCTCGCAGAGCAGACAATGTGTACGAGTGAGACGGATAATGTAACAGTATCCAACTAGGTAATATGTTATCAACCACTTTGTTGTCACAAAAGTTTATCATTTTCAGCTCTTTGATATGATAACACAATTACTCGACGCTTTAGTGCCTATTATATTAGTAGTTAAGTGCAGGTTTTGATTATGTGCTCCAAAATTTGTTTTTGAAGGCAATATAAATTAATAAATAAGTAAAAAATTAATACAGGGTGTAAAATTAAATCATGATACATAACGAGCTGCCCCCACAGCCAACGACACCCCCCAATAGCAAACAGAAACAAGAACAAAAATAAAATAAATCACAAAAAATGGAAACCTGAACGTCGGAACAAAAAGATTATCAGTTGTCCCATACATTTGAATCGAGTAGGTATTGCAGTTTAGTATGGGACAGCTGATATTTTTTTTGTTCTGACAGGTTTGTTCCCATAGATAAAGTTGTTCAGTTTGATGAATAGAGTATGTGGTTTAAAGGTTAATGATACTTTTCCTTACACCCTGTATAGCTGGATGCTAAAAACAGTCGTGTAGACCCGAAAATGATATCAATGTGACTACCCCATGACAACCCACATAATAATACGACACAAACGCTATACCTCATTGTATTTATTTATGTGATTCTTATAACTATTAACTAATTTCTAAATCTGTCAATCAATGTCTGAATATAAAACTATCTAATTACAAACTATTTTCAATAACACTGGTTAGGTCCGCCACACTGGACAGAGTTTCGGTACTACTAGTGAAACGTGGATATTCTGAGGTTTCTAATGTCTCTGACTCCCCCTCGGGGAATATAGTCGTGAGCATATGCTGCTGCTGCTGGTTAGGTCCGTTACTTGTTTGTGTTGCTGTTACCTTCATACTCGGAGGAGGATGTCTGCAGGGGAATTTATGTCCCAATACGAACCAGTGGAGGGACGACAAGTGCTACTTTTACAAACTTATTTCCAAAACAGATACGTGCATATACGTTGACAGAGTGATTAGTAATAAGGAGAAGGGGCGGAGCTGGGTGTCATCGTGTATCACACACGGAGCCGGTCTATATGATGAAGTAGGCGGCCTTTTCAGCGTCGCGCCAGCACTTCTGTGTGTTGAAGGCGGTGTCGCAGAGGTCAGCTCCGGGACGAGTGCCGCACGAGCGCAGGAACCCCTCCATCTGTGCGGCGAGCGGGGCCGGCAGCAGCGCCAGCACCGCCTCCACGTCCACCGCGCCGTCCGACAGCATGCCCGCGGACTCCATCGTGCACTTGAGGTAGCACTTGAACTTGGGGTCCGGCGGCAGCTCGCCGCCCGCGTCCACCGCGCCGAGCAGCGCCGCGTCCACGCCCGACTCGTCGACGCAGCTCTGCCGCAGCGCCGCCGCCAGCTCCAGCATCTCGGGCTCCATGCCGGGCGGCATCGCGCCGGCCAGCGAGACCCACGCCGCCGCCGCGACCAGTACCGCTACCACCGAAGACATCTGTGCACCTGCCCATCCTCGGCCCCGGCCTCTATTTATATACGAGGCGCGCGACTCGCGACTCGCGACTCACGGTGACCGCGCACCCCGTCCGTCCCTTTGATATTATGCCATTAACATCCTCCGGTGTGTTTTGTTATGTCCGTAAACTGTAATTTGTAGATTGATAGTCATTTAAAAAATGACAAGGTTGCTCGTTAGCGTAAGTTGTTGGGCGGATAGCGGTGTGTCGGTTTAGCGTAGATTGTAGGTTTCGTTGATGGGCCGCTTCCTCTTCGAATGTGAACTGCGTCAGGACGCGTCGGTGCGTGCGACGTGGTCCCGGCTCCCGACACCGTCTCTCGCACTATTAGCACTAGCCACTGCATTCTCCCGGTATAGTACTAAGAATCCTAACCATCGATGAGAGATAAACTTCCCAATAGAACGAACAGGCAGATGACTCGCCTGTTTGTTATGAGTCCTTTATGAGATCTTTATATGCTGACGGTTTCATAAGACCATCAAACATAACTGTAGGGAGTACTATCAAAATCGCGAAAAAAATGACTTATCATGCCCATGCCCCTTCTAATTAAAAAAATAGCTCCATCGTAGTGTCGATGATTCTGCTAAATTGTTCATCCACTGTGCCCTCTGCTAATCAGAGGGACACATAGAGACTCTCCCCACCCCCGTGTCAGGTTATTGGCCGTAAGCCAGTGAGGTACCACAAGGAGCAACGCGCAGGATGCCCCGGCCCCCATACTTCCTCCGCTATTCCCTCCGGTTTCATCCAAAGGGACCAGAAGCAGGTGGCGGTAACTTGATCCCTGACCCCGTATCATCCCCCTTCAAAACCGTCACGAAGGAGGACCATGACCTTACCAAGAAGTCATTCTTGGTAAGGTCTTGGTCCTCCTTCGTGTATCTATTAATACTTATACTTAAGTTATAATGACATTTTGGACATTCAAGTATTCAGGAAGGCTTTACAAACGTCCTTCGAATAGTTAAATCGATATTAACATGACAAAAATACCTACAAGTACTAGGGCCAAAAATAAACCAACTCCTACCAAACTACGGTACCGATCCGATTACCGAAGTTTCAATTTTCAATAAGGGCTCAATGACTATTCATTTGAAATGAAGAACATCTCTGTATATAAAGTGGTTGTTTACACTAATATTTGTTACTAGTTTTCCCTCGACTTCGTCTGCACGGGTTCCCGTCATCGAAACGAGATAAATACTTCTTTAGATTTTCAGTTAAAAATAAGATTTCAAACACAAAAAGTTTCATGAAAATTGTCCCAGGAGCTTAGCGTGATGCGCGAACAAACAAACAACAGCTAGAAACTCACAAATTTGTGATTTGAAATCAGGGACCTAAAAACCATTTCGTAACTTTTTTTGTAAATATCTTCAATTTACTTCTATCATAGTTTCATAGTAGTAGAGACACTGCTCCATTTATTGGGTTTCTTGTAAGGGTCCCTGTGCTCACCATGTCGTGTCGTCGGACCAACGCAACGTGCTGGTCGTCTACCTGTGACCTCCGTGTCTCCTCGGTCACCATTCTGGTACTGTCTTGTTCCACCGACCGTCCCTTCCCGCCGAGTGTCTTACTCGTCTCCAACTTGTTCTCTTCTCTAGTTAAAGGACAAATGTTTTTTGAGTTGAGCCGTCCCTTTCCGTCTGCGACGTCGCGTGACGTCCTTTAATTATTGTTAGATATGACATCATATCGCGGCGACCGATGACGTTTCCATATCTATACCTACAGATGTTGAGCATCATGCTCAGCATCTCAATTTTTTTTTTCTGACTAGTTATACTGCCGATTGTAGTAGACACGTGTTCGTTTTTATTAGAATTTTAATTCATTGTGTTCATAGAAGAACGCGCGAACGCAAAAAACTCGATATACAACCGATAAATAGGTATGTACTTAATATGTAGGTAAGTTTAAGGTTTGGCGTTCACTTAACACTATGTGTAAATATGTAACTCTAACTATTATATTATAATTACTTCGTAAACTGTAAACGTTTTCAGACGTAACAATTCAAATTTCAACTGAATTGGTCCCTATCAGGTTTTCTATTCAAAATATTGAAAATCGCTATCCCGGATCACAATTTCGACAACCAAATTGTACCCTCTAGAACGCAGGCAAAGGCCTCCTCTCAGGAATTAAGTTGTGAAGGAGTGAGCACATTAGGCTATGCTCCACAACGCGGGCGCAGTATGGATTGGTGGAGACAAGTTAGTGGTCAACTTGCTGACAAGAGAAGGCCTGTCGATGTTAAGCAAGTGAGGGTAGAATGATACGACAAATGACTGGCTGGTCTCTTGCACAGTTGACTTGTCACGTTGGCGGATGGACACGGACAGTAAATGAGGACACAATAGAGCTTTTGTTGTTGTTGAACTTACTCGTACGACTGCTATACCGGTCACTGTCCAAGGTGACAGCTACACTACACGGCACCTAACCCTTTCAAAATATCGAAATTTTGCTACCCTATGGTCCGCCACAATCGGAAATTAGTATTTCGTATGGATTGGATGGAAGCGCTCGTTGGCGTAGTGGAGCTTCGGTATTGGAAACGATCACCGAAGTTAAGCAACGTCAGGTCCGGTCAGTCCTTGGATGGGTGACCGTTTAGTGCTATTTCATCTCGAGCGTTTCCGTGCTTCGGAAGGCATGTTAAACAGTTGGTCCCGGATAGTTCCGTCAGATGGCGTTGTAACTATTTGTTAAGCCAGGTCAGATGCCTATTAAGGCGGCTTGAAAATTCTCTACCAGCAAGTTGACCACTAACTTGCCTCCACCAACCCGCACTGGTTCCCCTCACCCTTATACGTGAGAGGAGGCCTTCGCCCTGCAGTGGGATTCTACAGGCTATAACTTATGGATTGGATGGACAGTGTTGTTGCATCAGTTGTTTTCTAACAACCATGAGGCCGAATACACAGCCTTATGACTGTTTGAAAACAATTGGTTCTAATCGTAGGCTACATTGTAGACGATATGTTTTTGTATGTGGGAATATGGTTGTGATATCGTCGTAGAATCGCGGCGGCTGCGGCTGTCCTTCCATTGCCTTCCCACCGCAAACAGACAGAGCCTGGGGCAGGCTCGGCCAGTGTTAGTGAAATGTTAATATTATTAATTTCGATTTAAACGATTTTTTATCGCGTTTTCAAAATTGGTCCAATAAATTATGCATTTTAGTTTACACACTTTTAGATTTCCATGATACCGGGGGAATATTCAGACCATCAAACTAAACAAAGTTGTTTACGAGACAAACGTCGAAATCACGAAAAAGAATCAGCTGTCCCATACATAATTACATTCAGGTTGCAGTTTTGTATGGAGCAGCAGATGTTTCGCGATTTCCACGTCGTTCCGAGAAGAAAGTTGTTCAATTTGATGATCTGATCATCTTAAAACCGTCAAAATTTTATGGTGCCTATAATATGTTACGCTGTGCTAAAACACAATAATATTGCGGCGACCTTGCCCTGCACGTTCTGCAATGTGTATTATGTTGTGTAGGGACTGCGCACACGCGTGGTCGTGGTCGTGGTCGGTGGGCCGTGGTCCGACAAGTGCGGGCGGGTAGTGATGGGTTTGGTGTTGGTTGCAGACGCGCATGCAGTCGCTGCGGACGGCGCACAACAGCACCATCAGCGAGACCTTCCGCTACATGGTGAAGCGCGAGGGCCTGCTCAGGTATGTACATACAATGTCATTCTTAATATACTGACAGTTTTTTAAGGTGATGACCAGACCATCAAACTGAACAACTTTCTCTATGAATGGGACCAACCTGGAAATCGCGAAAAAACATCAGTGGCGAGTAACCTTGTATGCCGTGCCGTGAGTTTCTCTGAATTTATGTACGATTTGTAACACCACTGACTTTTCGGTGCAGGAAAACATCGTGAGGAAACCTGCATGCTTCAATTTCGAGGCATGTATTGTACGGGCTCACTACCCGTCACGCTGGACAAGTTTCGGTACTACTAGTGAAACATGGATGTTCTGAGTTTTTAGAATATCTCTGACTACCCCCTCGGGGAATATAGTCGTGAGCATAAGCTATGCTATGCAGTTTTGTATGAGACTGCTGATTTTTTTTTGCGCTTTCATTATTAATCTCATTGAGAAAGTTGTTTAGTTTGATGGTCTAATAGAAAATACTGTCAGTCTAATAAGAAGGACCCCTTACATGCCTACGAAACCTAATTGTGGGTAATGTTTTTAAACTCCGGGTAGACTTATGAGCCCGAGGGGCGGGTGGTATTGACCCGGGGAGGGGGCGGCGCCGGCGCCGAGTGTGTCAGTAGGTAGTGTGGTGTAGAGTAGGTACTGACATGCCCTGAGCGCGCGGTCACTGCCAGGGCCCCATTTACACACAATGTCGCTGTGACGACGCCTGTGACGTCTTCCTGTTAACAAATACCTACGTATGATGGAATGACGTGTCTGGCTCAGGCGAGGGCACGACAGTGTGGAAGCCCTTCATTCACCTAGAGCCATAGTAATTTTCATTGAAAGTTCTTGCAGATGATTGTCCTATTTGTAAAGGTTCTAGGAAAGTTGGACCATTTGTGATTGACGACCTTCCACAATTGGGCGAGTCATCGTCGTGTCATAGAGTTTGTCTTGGCGTCGTGGTGAAGAGATTCACCGACTAGCAATCTAACCATCTATCAAGGGTTCAGTTACGTCTCTTAGGGAAGTTCTTCTCTATCTTTCTGATAAATAAATTATATTTGCAAATCAGAATTGGCCAGAAAGCTATATAGGAATCGGAATATCTTTTAGGAAGATAGCGGGAATACGATTGAACGCGGCAGCATTGGCAGTGCTGCGATCTTTTTCGCTCTAGCCAATGACGTTCCTGACCGACAGAAAAGGATAGAGCGGAAAAAATGCGATTCTGTGCCGGCAGATGAGGCTCAACCCTTAGCTTCCTGCAGGTCCGCCCCTGGTCCGCTTTGTCCCTGTGAGAGTCTAGTCTATGTAAGTAAGTTATAGCATGTAGAATCCCACTGCAGGGCAAAGGCCTCCTCTCACGAATAAGGGTGAGAGGGAGTGGACCATACTCCACCACGAGGGCCCGGTGCGTGTTTTTGGAGGCAAGTTAGTGTTCCTTGCTGTCAGAGAATTTTCAAGCCGCCTTAATAGGCTTCTAATCTGACTTAACGAATAGTAACAACATCATCTGACGGAATTTTACCAGACCAACTATCTTACGTGTCTTCCGAAGCACGGAAATACCTTAGATGAAATACCACTAAACGGCCACCCATGCAAAGACTGACCGGACCTGGCGTTGCCTAACTTCGGTGATCGTTTGCAATACCGAAGCTCCACTACGCCGACGAGCGCTTTCCAGTCTATGGTGAATTGATTGGTATGGTGTGTGTATGATGTGTGTGTGTGTGCGCAGGCCGGTGCGGGGGATGGGTGCGGTGGTGGCGGGGGCGGGGCCGGCGCACGCGTGCTTCTTCGCGACCTACGAGCACTCCAAGCACACGCTCTCACAGCTCACCAGGCACCGCCACGACCACCTCATACACGGTCTGTATCATGTTACCTTTTTTTAAAATGTCTAATTAACTAGAGTTTACTCGCGACTTCGTCCGTACAAATAATATACCAAATTTTAAGTCAGATCATAAGCTATCAAACAAAAAAAGTTTCATTAAAATCGGTTCAGTAGTTTTTGCATGATGCTGTTACAAACATACAAACAGACAAAAATTATAAAAAAAAATGATTTGGAGTCCGGGAAACCTAAAAACCATATCGTAATCTTTTTCATGTAAATATCTTCAATGTACAGACACACTTCTGTTTCAGTTTAAAACAGTGAACTCTTGCTTGTGCGTTAGCACTAAATTTCCGCCAATGTCAAGTAGTTTGTGGGAGTATCTATCGCAATCTCAGGGATTGTTTTTGATCAAAAACAAGAAAAGATTGAGGATTGTGGAGCCTCGTGGCAGGCAAAAACGCGACGCGCAAACACTACGCGAGACGAGTACTCGCGTCAGAACCTGCAACGTGACTCCGTTACATTACCCACTTGTTACTATTTATACTAGATACTAGTTATATGTCAAGATGGACAGTCGAAACTACGAACGCGTCGAAAATAATTGCAACCAGGTAAGGCCAACAACAACTATATCAACTTTTCATACAAGCGTTCGATCAGCTGATTTTTTTTGTAGTGTTTTAACGGCTCTGGATACTAATCCTTTTGAGCCATTCGTAATTTTTTTCTTTATGTTCTTTATTTGATGATGGGATGATAGATGACGATGAATCTGTGGTCGATTTCGTAAGCTCGTGCGTTGCCGCCAAAATGACCATGTACGAGTTAACTTGAACCAAAACGTATGTTCTGTTATCGTATTTATTTGAGATTCCTGTTACGTCGGTCGCTCTACGCAACTGTTTGGTACACAATCCGCACGAAATTATGTCACAAATATCACTAAAACTAACTTTTCACGAATGTCAAATAACAAGAAACACAACAAGAGCAATGGCGCCAAGCAAACTCCTTCGATCCGCTGATTGCATTTAATGTGGAAAGATCAAAATTGTTGTGCTTATTTCCCATAGGTTTCTTGGGAAAAGTTGTACAGTGTCTTGGGTAAAATCAGCCTTTAAAGTACAACTGTTTACCCTGTAGTAACAAGCACATATAGGTACATATGTATGTATAACGCTTGTATGAAAAGTTGATTTTGCTGTTGCTAGCTTTATCTGGTTGCAATTTTTTTCGACACGTTCGTAGCTTTTATCTATACTAGATGAAATATGTATGTTCTTGAAGGTAACAATGTTCGGTGTTGTTGGTTGCAGGCGTGTCGGGCTGCCTCGCCTCACTCGTCCACGACGCCGTCTCCAACCCCGCTGAAGGTAAGCTTACACACACATACACGCAGATACACACACGCACGCAAGCTAGCGCACACACACACACACACACACACACACATTTAGTTAAGGCTCTACCGCTCGATTTGACCGTAAAATTGGGTAACTTTGTAACCATTTTATACATTAACTATGGTACTTTTTAAGTAGAAAACAAAACTGAACAATCTACAGGATATGAGAAGTGATTTAGTTCTTCTGGAAATCTTTTTAAAGTAATAAAACTGAAGGAAAAGGAATCTAAAGTCACCCCTTTTTTTCCAGTTTTCCACCATTTTACTGTTACAACAATATACTTCATAATACAAAATAGAATGATTTGGTTTCCTTATTTTTTTAAATTCATCTAATGTTTTCTGACCGGAGCCACGCGCTCGTTCACATAGATTAGTATGGAGAGTTGTGTTCCCGGGCGGATACACATTAAGAGAAGTTTATTCCGAATGCGGAAATACGCGCTGCATACAAACGAAATCTAGTGATATTATCAATACTAACCAATTCAAGTCAATTAAATTTTGCTGAAACAATCTTGAAACAAATATCTATGCTTGTATGGAGTCATATTTTCGATAAAATATACAGCTTCAATGTTAGGATTAATTTAAGATTTGTATGGAAATCTTTGAGGCACTGTAACTTTAAAACTATACATTTTAACGAAAATCGGACTCTATACAAGCATAGAAATTTGTTTCTAGATTGATTCTGAAAAATGTCATTGAGTTTAATTTAGTTAGTATGGAAAATATCACCATAGTACGTTTGTATGAAGCGCGCTCCGAATTATATCCTCTTAAACACTAAGATTAAATAAAATAACTTTTAATATGAATTTCATCAATAAAATATAAACATTAGAATAAATATTCACATCAGTATTAAATTAACTTAAACTTGTTAAACCTTATCAATAATTTATAAACTGTAACAGTAGGTAGGCTCACTGTTGTGTCAAAGCTTTCTATATGTTGCACTGTACGCTCCGTACAACGTATATTATTGTAAATTTGTTGATCAGAATGATACGGTACGTTTTGAATTTACATTAGTGACTCCGTGAACAAATTAACAAATTCAAATTACACGCGTTTCTATAAATATTGTTCTCATGCATTTATTGTGTACTAAGACACGAGTTTGCAGTCAAGTTAACATTCGCCACGAATTGCTATCCAAGTTGTAATTATGTAATTTATTTAATGATCTGAGAGAACAAATTAAACTAGTAGTAGTGGGGTGTTTGAATTAGTTAACGATAACATAAATAGGTGTGATGTAGGTAGGTACGAGTAGGTAGACGACACGACAGTAGCATGCAGTAGTAGGTAGTAGATAAGTCACGCTCGCTCCGCTCCGAGATGCGTTCTGTTGTCTCTACTTAGTTGCTCCCTGGCCATACGTGCTTCATTATAGTCACTTATTATTATTAGTATTACTATACACAACCAAAGTACATATAAGATAATAGTAGGGGCGCTTCTAAGAATCCAAGCGACGCGCCGGCGACACGGCAAGGTGGCGGCCATGCTAAGGGTTGTTACAATCATGTTTAGGGATATGAAATAAATATAAGATAATCAATATGATATAAGTCTAATCGTTTAATATTTTATTAATTTGTTGTGATCATAATATCTACCTATTTATTTATTTTTGTTGTGAACTATTATTTACGTTTTTAATTCAACGTTTTGTAAGAAAAACACATTATTTTTCAATTAATAACATGTATTATGTACAAAAACAATTATGTAGCAACGTAGCTTACCTATTTATAGTATTACCTGCAGTTTCAAACGGTATCTCCAGCAAAAACAACAAAGTTTCAAATCGCGTTAAAAATGTTTCAAACCACTTTATTTCCAACAAATATTTATTTTGATTCAATGTGGAATCACATCCGTACACAATACAATCAGTTCGAACCATTGTGGTACATGCGTACCCCTTAGTCCCTGTTGACTTAGGGTACTGCGCGCAGGCAGAGCGCGCCGAGACGATCTCCTCCCGCGCCCCGCACCCCACGCACGATAGGCCGCGAGCGACCCGAGAGCGCCCTCACTATTATTACATTCACTTTGACACAACTAATTTTAATTAGTAACGTTAAGGGCTTGTTTCTCCGCTTCCGAATAAGTTTTTGTTAGCATATCCGACAGCTCATTTGACATTCTTCATACAAAATATGTCAAATCAGCTGTCGGATAAGCTAACAAGAACTTATCCAAAAGTGGTGAAACAGTCCCTAAGGGTGCATTCCGACAATGAAACTTATTAACAACTTTCCATAAGGAACATTGGTCGAAAAACAATTTTTTTTGGGTCTCAGAAAATTGTTCGACTGATTCGCACTTTTGTATGGGAGGTCCAAAACAAGTTCGTTGGTTAGGATTTATATTTTAATTAGGATCGGAGGTACCGTATGGATAATGTACTCTGTGCAACTGACGAATCGGTAGAATCGTATATGGCCGCGTGTGAACACTACAGAGATTATAGAGAGAGACTTGGGACTGCCACCTGAAAAATAGATCACAAAATACCAATTACAGGATATTGAAACTCGAATACTGACGCCACATTAAATGTAAAGAAAGCGCTAGATTTTCCACTAGGCGCTAAAGCAATAAGGCGGTGCTATAGCGCCCAAACTCTGTCAAGCTAGGGAGTAGAAACAGTCGACAACGAAAGTTGATGAACGATCTACGAGCTTGGGATCGATCCCCCACCCCACTGGTGGCCTAGCGAGGGTGGGCAAGGCAAGTCAGGGCAGAGCTCCTACACACGCTTTACATTGTTAGGGTCACGGGTCGGAAATAAATCATATCAGCACGGGACCGACCGTGAGGAGTGAAGTATGTGCATGCCCAGCAGTGGACTGTGTTGATTGATTGACTGATTGAAGACGGACTCTTTGCCACGATCTGTCACAACACAAAACAAAGTGTAACAACAGACATTACTTGCCAAATTTAGTTAAACGTCAACACTAATAATCAACACGTATCTGCTACGCGGCACGGTATGATGGCTCCTGTGATGTTTAAAAGTGACACTCAAAATTATACTTTATTATCAGGTGTTACGGGTGACGTCTATTCTTTTTACCGTATTGTACTTTTTAAAGTTAAATTGAAATCAATCCTTAAGTCACAGGCGGAGGGATTAAATTCGATCGTTAGTTTTAACGTGATAGGTGTCATCATAGGGTGTAGCTAGGTAGAACAAACGAGCGGCTCGTCGTCGGAAGTGTTGGTTGGTGTTAGAGGCAAACAATACCGAGCTAGTACAAATATCCTGCCGCAGTACATGTGCTGCTGTTCTGCACTACACTGTGTGCCTACTACTGTATTTACTACTTGCATAACGTACTGTGGCTACGAGATCCGATCGCAAAATTATGCACCTATTTGTTTGGTTAACGAAATGTGATTTAAGTGAATGTTTATACAGAGGTTCATACAACGCCGCTGCGTTGCCTAGCAAAATCTTGCCGCAAGTGCTTTTACCATGATGATTTATGGTACCATTTTTTCCACCTATCTGTTTGGGACGTAACTGAGGCGCCATCTGAAGAAGACCAATCTAAAGAACTGAAAACTAGGGTTGCCACCTCTCAGTCTGTCACTTCGCAACTCTAAGGGTTAAAAATGACTTCTTTGAACCTGGCAACCCTAGAGTTGCGGCAGACTGAGCAACCCTAGTTTTACCAGTTCTTTACATCGGTCTCCTTCAGATGGAACCTCAATTACTTCCCAAACAGATAGGTGGAAAAAATGATACCATAAATCGTAATGGTAAAGGCACTTGCGGCAAGATTTTGCTAGGCAACTCGGCGGCGTTGTATGAACCTCTGTATAAACATTCACTTAAATCACACTTCGTTCACCAAACAAATAGGTGCATAATTTTGCGGCCGGATCTTGGTATATTAGTATAGTATACAGGGTGAAATTGATATCATTAGCATCCTTTTCAACTAAGACTCTACACATCAAACTGAACTACTTTTACTATGGGAGCAAACTGATCGGAGCAAAAAAATAAATCTGGGGTTCCATACTTAACTGCAATGCCCTCCTATGTATGAAACAGGTTTTTTCCTGCTCCGATCGGCTTGCTCCCATAGTAAAAGTTGTTCAGTTTGATGGGTAGACTCTTTGTTTAAAAGGATGCTAATGATATCAATTTCACCCCGTAGACCCCCCCCGCCCATTTTTAGGATTGCGTACACAAAGGGTGGACCCTATTACCAAGCTTACGTTGTCCGTCCGTCCTACCTATTAAGAGCTGTAACTTTTGAACCAAAATAGCTAGACAGTTGAAATGTCACAGAATGTGCGTTATTACGGCGGATTTGCTAACAAATAATCAAAATGTCAAAATGTAAAAAATTAAGAGGGGTCCTCATACAAGAACCTAGTTTTTATCAACGTTGTTTCTTCTCGCTCTATCTTAAAAACGGTAATACATACAAGCATCAAACTTGGTGTGATTATAGAGCAAACTCTACAGTATAACAACAAATAATAAAAATGTTTTTGTAAGTGTAATATGTTACGTTACGAATGTGTATGGTACGCAACACTCGGTGCGCGAGTAGCCCGACTGGTACTTGATCGGTTTTTATTCTATTTGTTTGCCGGGTACTGTATGTAGGGGTGTACTGTCTGTGGCGAGCTTGTATGAAGCAGGTTTTCTGGTAGGATATCTATTCTGTGTCGCGAGTGCGCACAGTAGATAGCACCGGGTGTCATGTACATACACACAATGATGATTGTATGTATGTATGTAGAACATAGTGTGGCACGGCTCTGGGAGTGCAGCGATGCGGTTGTAAACTAATCTTCACTTCATTCATTATAAATAACGTATGACGCATCTCGTCTCGAGGAAAACAGAACTATCGGAATGTGATGAGATGAACAGGACTGAGGAGCGAGGCGGCGCCGGCGCCGGCGCCACGATACACGGTACCTAGTACTGCGCTCCGAGGGGAAGAACCCGCTCAGCTAGGGTCGCACATCGTGTATTTTAGGCGAATATTTTTTATGAAAAACGCGATTGCCCAGCCCTTCGAAAAGTGCGTGCGTGTGCCGTATTTTCCATTAAAAAGAATTAATAAAAGTATTTTTTAATAAAAATTTTATGATTTCACTAGATTAACTAATGGTGAATATGTGAGTAAAATTCCAGTAATTATGTTATGATTTCATTAGATTAACTATCCAAGGATACTGAGTATTTTTTTCGTTTCGGTAACTCGGTTCACAATAAATAATATTTCTATTTCTATTTCTACTTGTATAAACCTTGTAGAAAAACGAAAAATAAGAGATCCCTTCCCAGGTAATTGAATGGGCGTATGGCCTCTTAAGAGGATAGTTTTTGCTGCGCGCTCCGTACAAACGAAGTCTGGTTATATTTTCAATACTAACCAATTAAAGTCAATGAAAATTTGTAGACACGATCTAGAAACCAATATCTGTGCTTTACATATTAAACAAGAAAACTAAACAGCAAAAAACATTATTTAATATTAATTTTAAGTCACACCATCAAATCAGCGGTAGAAAAATATGCATCATTCGATCATGATTTTGAGTCTCGCGATTCAAAAATAGCACATCTGGCCTATGAAATCCCAGGCGCGCTTGTGTTAAACTGCCGGCCCAGGGCTGCAATCGCTGTAAATATTCGGTGATTGAACCATAATTTTTGACACATTTGGTATTGCGCTAATCGCGGTACAGCCGTTTTGACAGATCGCTCAGACGTTAAAGGCTGTCAGTTACGTTGAGTTTAGCGCGATGAGGAATTCAGCACAGTTGAATAGCAACTGGATTGCCATGTGACTAGAACTGAAATTGGATAAGAATAGAACTTCGATGTTTAAAATTAGCGCAATCGGTCTCCAGGTTAGCTATAACACCTCTACATACAACAAATAATGCAATTCGTCATGATTATTAAATCGACGAGGAAATGGCGATACGCTCCAACAAACATCACCTGTGTGTATGTACTTCAGTTTAACTTTGCGCACAACAATATCTTTAACGTAATTATAATATGCACGTACTACACAATGGTATATTTATCTTCAAAAACGATTTACGTTCTGTATAAAAAATAACGTGTATAAATGAAAACCACACCTTACAACTATTTGTGTAGAATTGATAACAGAACAACGTTTGATATATTTATCTTTATTTTTGCTTAACAGCAACGTGTTCAAAATACTCAGACATACACATAGATACAGGCGGGAGTAGAGGTCAATGGCAACGGGTAATTATATAAATAAAATGTATAATTATTATACTGGTTTGGAGAATATAATCACTCAAGAATAATTGACATAAATATTATAAAAATAATCCTACTAAATTATAAAATACTTAACCTAATCTAAACAATATTATATAAGGAAGTAAACAATACAAATAGTATAAACATACCATTTAGTGGCGAAATAATTTTATGGATAGTCAACATAGCTATACAGAAAATTAATGGTCCCAAAGAATCTCCCTGCTGGACACCTTTTGAGGGTATGCATGAGATAATTGTTATAATGGACGATTGTATCGAGACCTCCGCTTCTAAATACTTAGTAGACAAATTTGTATTACGTTATGCAATACAACCTGCCCACCAAATAACCACCTGCTCGGTGTCGGACGCTCGGCGAGTAACAGCTCTGTTGCGAACGTTCGTCGGTCTAACTCCTGAGGATGCTCCTTGGCGGAGCGAAACACGTGTAGAGTAGAGATTATTTGGTGGGCAGGTTGTTGCATAAAGTAATACAACTTTGTCTACTATACTTCATTCCAAATAGCAACGAAATTTTAAGGCTATTTTGAATTACAGAAACAGAGAATTGAAACACTTCCTCTCACTTATTCTTAGAACAGCTTTAGTAACGTCCAAGATCTGTCAGATAGTATATCTTTCTCGTAAATAAATTATATTTGCTAATCGGAATTGGCCAGAAAGCTATACAGGAATTGGAAAATCTTTTTGTCCTGGAAGGACGGATTCGGAATGAAGTATAATAAGGTATTTAGAAGCGGAGGTCTCGACACAATCGTGTCATATGCCTATTAGCATGGATTTCCGCAAAGTAACCCCTGATTCAATAAATTGTTATAAAAGAGTTTAGTTGGAGATGAATAACACTGAAGGAGAAATGGATAAAGGGAAGGGACGAGGTCTTTAACTTGTTCTAAGATTGTGTCTCTCTCTACGCTGCCGGTGTTAAACGCATTTTTGATGTCAAATTTAATTAGTATTGTGTTGGTTCCCTGATTCGCAAAAGAACGCGTCGCATGGTTGCCTCGCATCCGAGAGCGGTTCTGAACCCGACTTGGCACGGCTGATGATATGCGGACATGGTTTCTCTCAGAGAACAGCAACAGAGCTTGGCTAATTGGCGTCTGAAAGTGCTACCTACAGCAATCGGTCGAACACCGTTTTTTAACTTTCCATACCATTCCGACCATTTGCATGAAAAGACAAAATTTTATTTTTTCGAATTTCCCTTGTTTCTTTCGGAAAGTTGTTTAGTAGGATTAATATCACCCCTTACTGCACCTGTAATACCTGTAATGCAACTGTCTACACTAACATCCTGAATAGCATAATTTAGGTTTTTTTACCAATGTACCTACTATGATTCAGTGCATATACATGTATAGATAGGTACACGAGCGCAGCGCCTCCACGCACCGTCGCTAATTGTTCATTAAACATTCGATAACAAATTACTGCTTTCAATATAAGTAATGCAAATTGCTATATTTACATACTCCTTATTACTATAGGTATACTTATTTTGTGTATAGGATCATTCTTAATATGCTGACCCTTTTTAAGGAGATGATCAGACCATCAAACTGAACAGCTTTCTCTATGGCACCAACATCGAAATCACGAAAAAGAAATCAGCTGCTCCATACAAAACTGCAAACATCCTCGATCCAAATGTATGGGACAGCAGATTTTTTTTGTTTTTTGTCAATGTTGGCTCCATAGTGAAAGTTGTTCAGTTTGATGGTCTGAAGCACCCCCTTAAGTATTACTAGGGTGTTTTGTTACAACCTGTATATCATAGCTGTGCAGACGCGTGTGTGTGTGTGACACGGTGTAGTGTAGACACGTGTGAGGTGCTCTGCACACAGTATACCAGAGGCACCGAGTGACGGCTCTTGTGACCTTCAAAACTTACATGCAAAATTATACTTTACTAGACGGGTTTACGGGTTAAATTCTATACCTTTAAAAGATAGATAGATTTAAAATCTAAAATCCAAAAATTTGTGATTTTGAGTTAGGGACACCTAAAACCCATAATTATCGTAATCTTTTTCTTGTAAATTAAGGTATAACGGTTGACGTCTGTTCATTTTGCCGTATCCTAAATTTTAAAGTCAATGAACACTTCATTCACAGGATTCCTTCCTGACGAAAATTGATAGACAAATTGTCTATCAATAGGAATCTATAAAGGTCAAAGGTGCCATCGTTTGGTGTCGGTAATCTAGTGTAATGCTAATGATAATGAAGTCAATAAGATTAATAACTATGTAGCGTAGCGTCATAACATCAGGTTAAAATAATGTATGTAATTAATACACACGCTCCGGCTGCAAATAATTAACTTGTCCAGTTATCCTCCTTTGATAATGATAACTGAAGAAACAAGCTACCTATTAAACATGCAAGTAGTATCAGCTCACTATCTTCTCGCCGGCACCAACAATGACCCGAGTTGGTGTATTATCAAAGTATATGTTTACGTTATGGTACAGATTACCTAATAGTTACTTCATATGGTAGTATCTACCTGTGTTATATTTCTGCTATTCTTCTACTGAGTCGATGGCTCAGACTATTGCCCATCTTGTATCCTGCCCTGACGCATAGCTACACACGAACCGTCCAAAAGCTCTGTTCGCGTGCAGGTATGCGTCAGGGTAGGATACAAGATGGGCCATAGTATGCGGAGCAACACCGCACTCACATCTGAGGTCCGACTCGTCTTTGTAACCCCACTTGAACAGGTCTTTACTCCGGCCGACCCGAGTTCGTCTATTTAGGTCCTCCAAATCAGCCTAGGCAGCTCCTGTCCTGCTTTCCACAAGAGGGACAAAAGTTTCAGGAAGTGTGGTGCCTTCCCGCCAGAGGCTGTGTCTTGCCTGAGAATCCTCAATTTAAATTTGATCGAGCCACTTTCTTCTTCCAAAGAATTTATTACGGGTTTTGAGCCTTCTGGAGAACTGTTATAATTGTGACTTATCTAAATTATCCATGCCTGTACGTTGAACGGGTTGGGGCGCTGCTAGTCATCTTCTGTCGAATCTATCGTTTGACTTGCTGTCGCGGCGAATAGATTCGTCAATCAGTAGAGGTTTGCTGGTACCCAGGAGTGCTTGCTTGTATCTAGGCTCAGTACCTACTACGTGAAGTGCTCAACTAAACTTAATACTTACTTAAACACACGACCATAATCAGTTTCAGGATGTTGAAAAAAACATTGAAATAAAAATATCTAAATCAGCGTGATTGATCATATTATTTTTGGATCGATATTTAAAAGTCATCATTCAATAACACCTCGGGTCGCTCCCGTCGCTGATAGACATGAATGTATCGGCGTGTTGCGGAGCGTGAGCCGGCGACAATGGGTCGTATCGCGAGGGCACAGGGTCTAAAATGTGTCGGTCTCCGCAGATAACGCTATCTGTACTATCAACTACATGACCGGTGTGATACTACTGCGATATGTTTGATAACAGAGTCTTGAACCTGTTGAAGTAGGTCAGTAGACTCTATTGTACGTTCTGTCTCTATATATTGTACACTGTGTGCTGTGTGCTGTGTGCGGGGTCCTTGATCCCGCCGGCGCACAGTAGTCCATAAATATTAATATTAATTCAGGGACATGGGTGTATCTGAAACTGTTTGAATTTTAGAAAATCTGATTTATGCAATCACACTACAGCAGATCTGTACTGTAGTAATATAAGATAAATATGTAAAAAATCTATAAATCAATCTAATCACCTGTTCATCGGGAACAGGACAAAACAAAATAGTAAAATATTTTTTTTATATAGAGAGTAAGGATTTTATTTCTCAGTAACTTCAACAAACTTCACGGAGTCCCTAAAATTTATTTTCTTCATGGTACACGTTCCCAAACCATTTCTAATCTTGGTTACCATATCTAATTTCAATTTAGAGCGATTGCGATCCCTAATCAAACTACTCTACGCTATACATATTCTACATGGTGTTAGGGTAAACAGTTTCATTACTTTAAGGGGTACGTACCCATGATACTAAACAACTATTCCAAAGAAACCTTTACCAAATTGGCATATTGCATGTAGTATGGGAAGTCCAAACAATTTTTTGCGAATTTCCTATTTGTTTCTTAGGGAAAGTTGTTTAGTATCATGGGTACAATCATCCTTTCAAGTAATGCAACTGTTAACCCTAACATCCTGTATATTTCAAAGTAACCATCAATGGAACACCTTGTTAGTTTACCGTATAAAAAATGTATATTATAATTTAGTTTAGGCTTTATAGGCTATATATATCACAATTTAGCTAGGCTTTATATTTTAATTTAGGCTTTATGCAAGATGTTAACTTAAATGCGTTACAACGACAAAAAAATTAGTTGTTTCACACATTTGAGTCGAGTAGCTATTGACATTTTCTATGGCTGATTTCTAATAGTTGATTTTTTTCGCGGTTTCGATGTTGGCTCCACAGTGAAAGTTGTTCAGTTTGATGGTATGAATCACCCTGTTAGATATGTAACGCATTTAATATTACTCCCTGTATAATACCGGCTGGCCATCTTCGTATTTCATGTCAGAAGTATGGATGCGAGTGAGATACAGGATCTCAGTCAGTGATAGCAATAGTACAGTAAGGGCCTGTTTCACTACTTTCGAATAAGTTCTTGGTAGCTTATCCGACAGCTCTTTTGACATATTCTTCATACAAAATATGTCAAACGAGATGTCGGATAAGCTAGCAAGAAGTTATCCAGAAGTGGTGAAACGGGCCCTAAGCCTGTTATCGTTGTGTTGCAGTGGTGAAGCAGCGGCTGCAGATGCTGAACTCTCCGTACCGGGGGGTGTGGGAGTGCGCGCGGGGGGTGTACCGCGCGGAGGGGCTGCGCGCCTTCTACCGCTCCTACGGCACCCAGGTCATCATGAACGTGCCCTTCCAGGTGAGTGTGTGCCCTGCATCCGCCTTTGCGTTCGTCGCGTGCCCACTACCCACTGCCCAGTGCCCAGTGCGCTTTGCCGGCCTTCACATCTGATGGGCACTGGCATCTTTTTTAATGCGCCTTCCCTCACTGTCCTGTTTTAATCTGATCCATTTCTGACCCGTGATAGGACTCGATGGAGGTCTACCAACTGACTTCTGTTCCTTGGGCATAATTCTAATGTTGCTTTGATCTATCGACCCTAATTTCCATTCTGACTAACTTTACATACTTACGCGTCAGAATTTCATCTTTAGTATTTATGCAGGTTTCCTCAAGATGATTTTCTTCATCATAAATAAGTCCCAATTAATGCTCTGTCAATTCAAAGCAATGGGGACACATAATAAGATTAGATTATGAATTTATGTGATAATGTATAAGATATTTGATTACATCATTTATAAATCCAGGCAAAAACTTAAAATTATGTTAACATGAATAGTCGTTGGAACTATTTTGCCCTTAAGACAGTCACACTTTCTGTTAGCTCTATACTTCTGTCGCTTAAAAACGTCATTTGCTAGAGCGAGAAATATTGTTTGCCGGCACCAGCACTCGAACAGCGGAGAAAGGGAAAGAGCATTTCCACGGAGATTAAGTGTATCTCTATAAGTACAAAGTAATGTTAGCGTGTGTCGTGTCGGTGTGTGTCGCAGGCGGTGCACCTGGTGACGTACGAGTGGTGCCAGAGCGTGCTGAACCCGGCGCGGCGCTACAGCCCGGCCGCCCACGCGCTGTCCGGCGCGCTGGCCGGCGCCCTCGCCGCCGCCGCCACCACCCCGCTCGACGTCTGCAAGACGCTGCTCAACACGCAGGTCCGTGCTGTACTGTACTTAAAGCGGCAACTTCATTCTTGCCGAGAACGATCCGAGTACGATACTGGATGCCCTTCATTGTTATCGTGGCGTCGTGAGACCTAGTAATTTTCCTTGAAAGTTCTCGCCGAGAAGTTCGCGCGAGAGTGTAGCACCTGCTTAAAGATAGAGCCTCACACTTCTTCTGTATGAAACTAAAGTGGCCGACTTTCTTAGGTCGATGTGTGTGAGGCGCCTTACGACTTATATCTGTATGCGTGTATACCGACACGGTTTATCACTCAAGAGTTCACTGATATTTTTTTCGACGCGTTCGTAGTCATGCTCATGATTACGGAGAAGCTTCTGACGTCTTTTCTATTCTTATTCTTGTATAAAAATTTAATGCAATGGGTTTCAGATAGATATCAGACATTATATAGGGATCGCATTTGTGCACGAATGCAATGATTAAAAAAAAAACAATTTTATATGTAATGAAATATATATCACCGTCGGAGTTCCTCAAGGGAGTATTCTAGGTCCGACTCTATTCCTCGTGTACATAAGTAATCGTTGTAGCCTGAAGGTTTTCGATGGAGACGTTTCATGTAACGTCGTAGGCCAGTATGACTCAGACGTGTCGTTTCGGTACTCGCACAGGAGCGCGGGGAGGCTGGGTCGCTGACGCGGGCGGCGCGTGTGGTGTGGGCGGCGCGGGGCGCGGGCGGGTTCCTGCGCGGCCTGCGCGCGCGCGTGCTGTACCAGATGCCGGCCGCCGCCATCTGCTGGCTCACCTACGAGACGCTGAAGCACGCGCTCATACAGGTACCCTATACTGTACTGTTGCTACGCTCCGACCACTGTACTAGTACTAGTACTGTACCATAGTCCTACCCTCTCATGCTGAGATTGTGCGTTCGTTTATTCTGCACGCGTACTCTATGCGTATCGGTGGACTTCACGTACGCATCAGATTGTCTTTTTCGGCGTGTGCAGGTTTCCTCACTATGCGTGAAACTATAATTTTCGTAAATTTAATCATGTTTCCGTTTCAACGACCGTCCAGCGACTTGCGAATGTTAACACATATTAACATATATGTGAATTATAATTAATACACATGCTAATCGGTCAGAAGTGAGGGGACGACCTTGAACTGACCACACCTAGTTATAATGCACATAGGGAACAATAGTTAATTTCATAGCAATCTGTTACTTTCATACCGCCCGCCACACACCGCGCCGCGACAGATCGCATTATAATATTGATTCAAGTGGCTCTCGCGTTCATTATACATTCACATTTGTTATGTTGTTTGCTACTTTATATTCGAGATACAATAGGGATGATGACAATTTTTTTTAAACTTCAGAGAGATTAAAAAAACATCTTAAACTTTAGTGTGACATTAAATTTAATATTTTTAAAAATGACCGAAATATAAGTGTTCTCAATTTACGATGCAATAGACAGATATAAAAGAAGTGACGTCATAACCTTGTATCTTAATATAAATATTATAGTGTCGTATTCGATTGTCATTTGGTTTTAACATTTTGTTATTAAATTTACCTTTGTTTTGAAATTCGTTATAAGATATGAATTTCCAGGATCAGTCAGATTAGAGTTTAGGCTAGATTGCAGCACGAGCTGAAGGCGAGGGCTGCAAACGAGCAGACACTGTAATGACCGACGATCACGCGTTTCATACGACGTTTTTCAATACGCTTGCGAGGAAAAAAAGAAATAATATTTACCAAAAAAGTTTGGACTAAGTGATAAAAGTGGCCTAGATTTTTTTCTTCCCGCGCTGTACAGTCGCCATCAGATATATTGTAGCATACGAGGTGTTAAAATATTTCTGAGCTTTGCTAATTTTCAATAAATTATTTACAGTAAATTTTACTAATTACATAATATCTAAACGTGTGTTTTGTCATAATATCGGAACAACTTATTTTGTAATATTTTTTTACTATGCTATTTATAATTACATTTGTATAACAATGGAATAAGGTCTTTTTTCCTTAACTGCTCAGATGTATATTTTCACCCTGGCTGCGGAGATAAATTTGATGTTCTAGGCGTTCAGACATTTTTGATCGGTTATGTGTAATTGAAAATTAAAACTGCTCGGAAATATTTGACTATGCTATGTTTGCCACATTGTTTGCGATGATGATATGATGGCGACTGTACGCCTGTATTCAAATAAGTTATGCGCACGTAGGTACTACCGTGCTTTATAAACTGGATTTTAAACCTAACAGCAATGCGATAAGAGTCTCTTTACGAGCAGGCGTGTTGAAAATATTAGTCGGTGGTCGTCAAGTAGAGTAGTAGTACAGTAACGTGTAAATGTAACGGTGCGTGTTGCAGAAGGAGGGTGAGGAGCAGACGTCGCCCCCCGCGCCCGCGCCGTCGCCCTCGTCGACCGCCGCGCCGGCGCCCCTCGCCTGCGCGGCGCTGCGCCTCGCCGCCGCCGACGTGCCCGCCGCCCCCTCGTGAGCGCGCCTCCGCACACTGCACTCTGTAGCGCCCCAGCCGCAGCCGCAGCCGCACCCGACACCGAGTCTACACCCTTGTTGATCTTTTGTTATTCGCCTCACATTATTATACTGGGTGGCTGATTCAATGCGTTACTTATTGAACGAGATGCTTTGGACCATCGAACTGAACTACTTTTACTTTTTTGGACCGACAATGAAATAAAATCGCAAAAAAAAATACTGTCCCACACATTTAGATTATGAATTAAATAGCGATTGACGTTTTGTATGGAACGGCTGATTTTTTTTCGCGATTTCAATGTTGGAGTAGTAAAAGTTGTTCAGTTTGTTGTAGTATGTGTTCTAAAGCACCCCTTTAAGTATGTATCGTATTTAATTAGACAACCTGTATATCCCTACAGATCGAAACCTTCGTATGGATCAGAGCGGCCGCATCCTACAATACCAGTTTATCGCGATTTAGGTCCTAATCAAAAATTTTATTGGACATTGACACACAAATTACTCGGTCCAGAATCTAGCTATCTAAAATAATAACTTATTCTCATAGTTATTTATGGTTCAATAAATTTTTCTCATAGTTATTTCGATGTGAACGACTGTCAAAAAAAAATTAAAATTAAAAATTAACTTTCTTCCAGTTAACGAGTTTTTCGTAACGCGCGCTATGTGTGAGTACACCGATAACGACCGCTCGTATAAAGCTTCCGATCTATGGGGATATTTAATAATATGATCGCGTTGCCGCCGCCCTGTCTGTTGTGTTGTTATACGTATACATTACACTGCACAGTATAGGTAGTAAGGTGAGGGCGGGCGGGGCGAATGCCTCGACACTGGGGTGAATTCGGATACCTTTCTTTATCTCGGATACTGTTCAATGTTGCTTTTGATATCATTTGAACTGCTCATCCCTCATATAATTCAGTAACTCAAATTTATAAAACCTTTCTTGGATTTCAAAATTAGATTATGTACCTCCTATACGGATTAAAATTTATTTAAAGACTGACCAGATAAATAAAACACCTCACAGTGTTTCGGAAAATCATTGCAACTAATTTTAGTACTTACAACATTAACATTACAAGTTATGTTCTATTATATTTTTAATTATTTTGAAACACTGGCAGCAATAGCGGTGTAACCTTCTGAAAGCTAAAAATAAAACCACTTACAAAGTAGCTCGTTATTGATTACCGCTTGTTTATAACTAATTTATTTCTAAAAAAAATAGTGAATTAAATGTTTCTTTGATACATGTAAGATATAACTACAAAATCCACGACAGGCTCGGTCAAAGGCAATAATACATCACTCACAACAGGCTTCGTCAATTAATACATCGAATTCGTATCCGTTTTTCGAAATGTTGTAATTATCCGAACTTACCCCGTATACGTACTTGCCCCACCTCCCCCGGTAGATAGTATACAAGTGTACAATATTATAATATACAGTGTGTCGGCAACGCCCCTTGTTACTCGTACAGATTATATGGAGTGTTGTCCTGTAGAGGTCGCCTCGGTTCACCTTACATTGTATCCTCGCTATTCATCATTACCTGTACACCCCTATTTTTGACCACAACAAAATGTTTAAGGGTGTATTCAGAAAATGAAATTAAACAACTTTCTCTGAGGAACATGGGTAGAAATTTGTTTGGACCTCCCATACAAAAGTGCAGATCAGCCTATTGATTTTCTATGAGGTAACACGATTTTCGACCCATGTTCGTTGGGGAAAGTAGATTACTTTCATTATCTGAACACACCCTAATTGGGGTGTATATCAAGCGCTCACGCACTCTTAGGGTCTTTATGACATACAAAGTGAGGTTAAGAATGCGCGAGTTCTTGAGATCGGTTTTATATTACGACCCTAAACCACGTATTAATGAACCTATCTCGCACACTGATGTATTTATTCTAAGGACTTAAGAGCGTGACTGTTTGAGATCGGTTCATTTATACGATCTTAAGTATGACGCTTAACATTCTACAAGTTTGATTTGTAAATAATAAATGTTGTAACATAAAACATGATATAAAACAGGCTTAACCATTTCAAATTATATACCAAATTAACATTAATTATTACTGAAAATACCTACAACAATATTTATTTAAAAGAATAAAATAGTAAAAACACTAGAACAAACAAAACTTGTATATAATATCATAAGAACTAAATGCACAATCTCGTGTTTTGAAAGCCATTGCAAATGTTTACTGTCAGCGAGATAGCGCGATGCTAAAACACCGATTACACTTTGTACGCTATGCTACGTACTATAAGGTTTATATTGTGTTACTTAGATTATCCGCCACCGCCACACGTCTCTTCTGTATAAACCGTGGCTAAGACCATAGACCACTAACATATTCACAAGTGTGAGTTCACTTTATCCAATATTAACGCGGTTGATTGTGTGGATTTATATTTTATTAGCGATCGAATCGAAAGTGTTGTAAAACTGTAAAAGAAGTGTGTCTGTACATTGAAGATATTTACATGAAAAAGATTACGATATGGTTTGTAGATATCCCTGACTCCGAATCACGAATTTTATGATTTTTTGTCCGTCTGTTTGTTCGAGCATCACGTAAAAACTACTGAACCGATTTTGATGAAACTTTTTTTGTTTGAAAGCTTATGAGCTGACTTAAAAGCTGGTATATAATTTGTGCGGACGAAGTCGCGGAGTAAACTCTGGTATTCTTATAAAATTGTAATTATGGAGGCTTGCTACAAATGCTTGCTTTAAGACATAGTTGTAGTAATGTTGTCGACCACCCCGGAAGGGTTTACGGTCGTGATTAGATGTTTGTATGGATCTTAGAGTATGTATAAGCAAGCTATAGAGCGCGCGTATATGTCACCGGCTGTGACACAAAGCGCGAGCTAATATTGCAAATTTTTAACGTTTCAATAATGCTAGCCTAGAATTTTCTTTAAAATTTCCCACCATAGACAGAGGTGTTTATAGAGGGAGAAGTAATAGAGGTCGGAACGTGTTTTGTCATATTCACTCAATAAGAGATGCACATAGCAAATTCGCGCTTGTTAAAAAAGGAGATCACTATCTTATTGCTGTTCTTAGAATAGAATAGAACTTATTTATTTGCAAGAATATGGTACAATAAGGTCTTAACTTATTGTATAGCGCATAGACATAATCTGCCACACAGGATGGCGTGCTAATTTTAAGAACAAAAAACAAACAGAATAACATAAAGTCTGTTAGGTTAAACGCAAAGCGATTATACCTAATAGATTGAGCCATACCAATTTGTAAAATGTCCACGTCTTTTTTGACGTTTAGGTTTGAGTGTGTGGTGTCAAGTAGTATGGACAAAAGGCACCAAGTGACATATGGCCTTATGTTTACGGTCACTTTTCACACACACTAGCTCAAAAAAAAGTGGACAGCCGCATAAACAAATATCTATAGTTCCATCTCCTTCTACTATTAAAGGTACGTCATAAGACAAAAGAGACTAACTACAATCGTAAATTTATGCGGACTCTATGGAGATCCTTCCTCTGAGGTTAAACGAGAACACCGACCATATATTCTTTCACAGAGTAATAACATTTATCTATTAAAATGAATGTAAATGTTTTTTAAAAGAACTTGTGTTCAATGTCTTATCGACGTTACCACAGATTTGTACGTAGCCACTGACAAAGAAATGTTACTCCATACAAATTGAATGCAATTGTATGACTATCGCTATGTCTTATGCGTTTTATTTTGGTACTAATTGAACCAGAAGTTGACACTTTTGTTGTTCGTACCCGTGCTCACGGTTCATACTCGATTCGGTGCGCTCTATAGCTTGTTTATACATACTCTAAGGTATGTATGTATTGTGGTCGAGGCAGAGGTCGCAGCGAGGCCGAGGCCGAGGCCGAGGCGAGGTGACACCGACCCGACCGACTCTACTTGTATATTGTGTTACTTATAGTTATTATGTAAATTGTTATTATTATATAAATAGTTGTACAATTCAATGTATGTACGTACTGTACCGTGCTGTACAGAGCAGAGTGCACGAGCGAGCCTGACCGACCTGTGTGTTGTGTACATACATACATACATACATACATACATACTTACATACCGACTTGTTATTAATATTGTATGTGCGTGTCCTGATCCAAATTATGTTGTGATAAATTCTTTATTGATAAATAATTATGATTATTATAAATTTTAATATATTTATCATGTAAATATACGTATATGTTGTTTTCTAAAATTATATGAAATCTCGGTAGCTCGCGTCGTTATCGATATACAGTGTGTTACAGTAAACAGTTGCATTATTTTGAGAGATGATTGTACACAAGTTACTGAACAACTAAGAAACCTATAGGATATTCGCAAAAAAGAATTGGGACTTTTCATACTAAATGCAATCAGCTAATCGAACGTTTGTATGAAAAGTTGATTTTTTTTATTTTGCGAATTTCCTAGTGGTTCTGTATCATGAGTACAATCACCCATTAAAGTAATATAACTGTCTACCTCACTCTATGTAGATAGGTTGAACCCGACCCGACCTGAACAAACAGACCGCGACAGCACCGGTCGGTTGATTTAACTATCTTTTTGTTATCGATTTGTTTTTGTTTTAAAATTGAAAAGACGTTTTTTTTAATAAAATATAAATGAAACAAAGTCACTGTGATAGTAATTAGTGTAAATATTATTATTTTATGTAACACCGTGACGTGACGTGACGTGACGTGGTCAGCTCGCTCGGTGACATGTCACAACTGAACCGTGTGTAGATGCAAGGAACGTTATTGACTGACACCATTATATCGACCAGAAGGGCTAGCATATCACGACATGTACGACAAAAACGTCATGCGCGCTCAAAATTTGATATGCGTGAACTAATAAAGACAAAAGCACCGAGCAAAGCGATCTCGATTTTTCTCGTTTTCTGAATGGCGGCGGCATGCTAGGCTTTTAGCTCGCAGGTCGTACGCGTCGCAAAATGCTCTGTACTCGCCAAGCGTGTGTCTGTACTCGCCAAGCGTGTGTCTGTACACGCCAAGCATGTGATTGTACACGCGAAGAGTGTGCCATTATCCGTCAAACATGCAGGCGGTAGGACACGTGTCTGTACAGTTGTGTTGTACGTACGTGTATGTATGTATACGAGTGTGTGTACATGTACAGTGTATGTATGTATAGGTAGAGGCGCGGTCACGGGCGGCGCAGTCAGATGCTGCCCACTCAGTGAGACTAGTTTATACATTATTGTATATTATTGTTATTATAATATATCTAGGTAGGTAACTATGCTTAGCTGTACTGTAGTGTAGTGTAGTGTAGTGGAGCCTGGCCGGGACAGTTCACTACGATCATTATTGTTAACTAATTGTTTATTTTATTAATTTATAAAATTACACGAAATAGATTGTATTGCATTTTTCTGGTCAGATTTCTTAATTAATTAATAATTACACGCACATACATACTAGTGTGTGTACGTGTCACTCACACGCGCACATTACACGCTTGCGCTAGATACTGATCATTATTGCACGGTGCAGAAGGGATACTTCATACAGACAGACTTCACGCACACACCCTCGGTTGCAGTCCCACACGTATTAACAAGCATTTATTGTAACGTGTTCTATGCGTTACATTGTTGTATCTGAACATGTTTATGTATTTAATATTAACAGAAACGCACGTGACTGTCGGTCACGCGCATGTGTGCGTTATATTACTCGTTTATATGGATTTTACCTTCTGCACTTGGCGTGTTTGTGTCACAGTCAATAAATTAAAAATGTATTATTTTCATAATATATTAATTAATATAGTAATAAATAACTTGAACAATGAATGTGTTAAGTATATGAGATAGTATCGCGTCAACTATTAGCTACTACGTTAGATAGGCAAGTTCTTGTAGAGTTACCTAGAGTAGAGTAGTCACGGACCGACTGACGGGCAGACTTCTATTACATTGTCAGTTCAATGTCTTCGTATTAAATACGATTCCAATATGGTATTATATTATGTGAATGCTGCTGAATGTGAGTAACAAAAACAAGACGAATTGCGCTTCGGAAATGGATTTTTTCGTATTGAATATCATGAAATCTTTTTTTATTACTCCATGTGATGTATTGAGCGTGTAGAGCAGACATTACACGTGACGCAGGGCCCTCTTAACCCCACGGGCACGAGCCCGGGCCCCGGGACCCGGGCCTGGAGGGGCTCCGAAACTTAAGTCTAACATCATTTTAAAACTCATTTATTGAGAGAAATCTGGCCACAATCAAGTCGCAGTCAGTCGCAAAGCTATAAAATCTCAAGCTCGCTTCGCATACTCCAGCATTTTGTTGCAGTCGTGTAGAACAGTCTACGTATTTAGCGGAAATTTGCAAATAACTACAAGCTCCCAATAGTTCGTATCACGAATTGAATGAACAAAACTATTCTATAAGTGTTAAGAGTGCATAGCCTTGTGACTGGCTGTGAAATACCAATAGTTTCGAAGCTTGGGGTTCATATAATTGTACTGCCAAACACTTAAACCATTAGATCCCTGACTTGTCGACTGAGAGTTAAATTTCTATCTCGCACCGCTCGCTCCAACACGTCGCGATGTTAAAAGATTTCGAGCTCTCTTCGCTAGCATTAGATTTTGGAAGGTGGTTTAATTATGCATAGGCTAATGGAAACCAAACTGAACGTGCATAGCTTAAGAGGTTCCTGCTGAAGTGTCTGAATTCAGAGCCTGATACTGCATCCATTTGCTTGCTCACTACAATTTAAAAATGTAGAGTATATCAGGTAATGGATGCCGAATTAGACAATAATTCAGAGTAGTGTAATGTCTGCTTTAGAAGTCAACAGGTCAGTTGGTCTGTGTTTTGTAGAGGGAGTGAGTGAGAGAGGTGATGTATATTTTGATATCGCGTAGTGAAGGCGCGGCGGAAACACGACGCGACGCGACATATCGCACGATGGATTCGATGTGTCGGGGACTCTTACAAACTAAGTCTTTATTTGCACCTTGTGAAGCATAGGACTGTGCAGTAAAGCGAAGCTATGAGAATATTGCTTCCCCTTGGACAATGCCTATTTCATGTGAATATGCCTACGATGATGTGGAATCTGTAAATCAGAGACATTGTCTGTTAGTCACCCGACCGCCCCGACATGTCGCGTGCGACGCACGATCGCGTGATACGATCCTGCCGCGCCCTTATTGCTATACAACTTTATGTACATCCTACTGTATATACTTTATTTTATAGTTTTGTATTATTTCCCTTTACTATACAGGTGTCGGGAGTGGTGGGTGCGAGTGAGACAGACGTATGGTTCGCGCAACATAACTTGACACTTGTATTTTGCCGGACTTGGCCGCAAACATGTTGTGTTCAAAGCAAGGAAGGTGGATGTCAATGAAAACCGCCCGAGAGACGAAACAATTATGTAAAATGTAACCCATATCTGTTGCTCTAATGAGTCTTCCGATGTATTAGATAAAGACAGACATACGATTGCCGCTTCCCTACTTGAGTAAATTAAATTTCTATTACGAATGGTAACCATGCTCGACTATTTGCAGCGCACGCGTGACGGTAGTCACAGACTCGCGCTATAATATGTTGCTGTGCTCTTCTTACGCACGCAAAATTACGTAAACACTTCTCTTTCCTGCGTGTGAGTGAGAGGAAGCGATTAGCAACTTGCGTGCGTTAGAAGAGTACAGCAACATATTGTAGCGGCCGTTTGTGATGAGCTTCATGTATGATATACTTATATATACCTTTAATGGTGAATAAAGATTTTTCTTTACAAACTTGTTTCAGAGAGTAGCTGTCTCGTTCCTACTTTGTAAAGATAGAACGGGATAGCTCATATTTGAACATACGTTTGCGGCCAAGTGTCGCCTACATTATAGTTAATAATTATAGTTACCCTGTTTTAATTTAATTATTATGTTTTAACTTGCCTCGTGTCAGAGACATGCATGTAGTGGTGGAATGGAGCTGGTGACTTGTTGTACTGCGCGAAGTTATGTGTGCGTGTGCGTGTGTGTCTCTGTGTGTGTGTGTGTGTGAGAGAGAGCGAGAGCGAGTGATCCCGGGCAGGCGGGTGGGAGCGGGATGTAAAGCGTTGCCGGTGCTAGCATGTGATAGGTAACATCGCGAGTGAGTGAGCCGAGCGAGGCGTTTGTATTGAATTGTTTTAACTATTTGTTTGTTTGTACATTGTATTGTTATATTTATGAGTGCGTTGTATTGTATAGATAGATAGATAGAGCGAGCGTTAGTTATATATACCTACTCACGTTAAATTAAGAGTTTCAACGTTTGACGTCGCGTCCGTCATATGAGATGTGATGTGATGCA
Organism: Agonopterix alstromeriana; assembly: GCA_963924505.1. Taxonomy (NCBI): domain Eukaryota; kingdom Metazoa; phylum Arthropoda; class Insecta; order Lepidoptera; family Depressariidae; genus Agonopterix; species Agonopterix alstromeriana. Next base: position 13,486,773 of record OZ004682.1, read on the forward strand.
GCGAGCGCGGTTTGTGTGCTAATACAAAATAGTAATAAACAGTTGGACAATAAGGTCGCGTTTCATTTGTACCAATCCCCTCCCCACTCCGCCCTGTTACCAGACTAGTGGGCTACCATTACCAGTCTACTAATATAGGGTCCTTCTTTATATGCTGACGGTTTTTTAAGGGGATGATCAGACCATTAAACTGAACTACTTTCGACCAACAACGAAATTGCGAAAAAGAATCTGCTGTTCCATACGAAACTGCAAACCTATAGGTACATTAACGCTATGCTACTAGTCCCAAATGTAATGGGACAACTGATTTATTTTATCGCTATTTCGATGTTGGTCTGATTAACGTCCTAAAACCGTCAGCGTATTGAATTGGACCCTGTATACAACGTGTTAATGAATTAACGCCGAATTTTACAAAAGTAAAAATAAAAATTTTACAAAAGTAAAAAAAATCAGTTGTCACATACAATTTAGCTCGAGTATAAATAAATAAATAAATATCTTGGACATTGTCACACAAATTATCTAGTCACATTGAAAGTACCAGAATCTAGCCTGGACTTGTATTATGATGACTAGACAATGATATAGCATACATATACAACGTGTTAATAAATAAGCGCAAAACCTCATACACCCCAACTGATTTACAACAAAGTAATTAGATTGAAACAATAATTTCATTACTTTTATAGTCAAAATTTAAAGTTATTCGCATTTTAAGTTTTGAGGCAAAAACGATTTGTCATCATTTCAGCAATGAATGAAAGCGTTAGCGTGCTCATGGATACATTTTAAGAATCTTGCTTTGGTAGTAAGTAGGGTGAGTGTGCCCTTGCGGTGGGTTGAGATCGAGTTCAGTAAATTTTAAATTTTACAAACAAATTATTTAATATTTTGAAAAAAATTCCCTATTTTGAAAGCATGATAATCCGATTCTGCTCTCGACTCTAAACTAACTACTTTCTAGTTTTGCGTTAATTCATTAACACGTTGTATAGATACAAACATCCATGACTCGGGTACAAATATTCAAATTCATCATACAAATATTTGTCCCTTACGGGATTCGAACCCACGACCCTCGGCACAGCAGGCAGGTTCACTACCGACTGTGCTATCGGGCCGTCAATATAGTAGTTTAGTATGGAACATCATAATTTTTGTCGCGATTTCGATATTGATCCCATAGTGAAAGTTGTTCAGTTTGATGGTCTAAACCACTCCCTTAAATGTTGATTAGTAGTTTTGTAATACCTTGTATACATCTGCTGTCCCATACATTTGGGACTAGTAGCATAATAGGTATCATAAGAAAAGAAGCACCAATAACAAGCACTAAATCTTTATCTGTTTTATTCAAATATGCTCCCGTTTCATTATTGTCATATTTATCATCGTTGGGATAAATCTAGATAGTAGCCTCAACAATGCTTGTGTTGAAAACTTTGTGTAAACGAAGATTGACATATAAATAACATTGATTATACAACGATTTTTTGTTGTCTTCATTGGGTCTAAAAAAAATTTTGGATTATACTTTAGGCAGTATATCTCAGTGCGACTACTAACTTGAAGTCTATCCGTCAGCAGCCTCAGCAAGTTGCTCAAAGTCTCCACTTTTCTAAAGATAATACAGATTTTTTTTGTAGTTTTGTAAATATCTTTTAAATACTCGTAAGTACCGTCAGGAGCTCTAGATTTAAGACCAGCTTTTATTTGGGCACCTTCGAATGGTGACGCTGCTAACTAGGTATACGGATGTAGGTACCTACCCTTGTCGCTCACACCTTCATACTTTTTATTTATGTCCGCCGAGTCGTGAACTGTGATAGAACCTAAATCCGTAGTCTGCATTGGGCTTTAACACACCGGGTCTTGATTATTTTAAACAAAAATTATAGATTTATGCTCTCTATTTTTAAAATATTGAATGTTTTCATGCTAACACTAGACATAGTTCTTGTACTTGTAATATAATGTAATGCGTTGTGTGTGTGTGTGTGTGCAGCCCCGTACATCGGTCACGGCGCCGCGCATCCCCCGGACCACTACCTCGACCAGCTCCTGCACGGTGAACAGTGAACACCGGGCACCATCATGGCGACCACTTGTCTCCACGCACTCGTACACGTATTGATTATAATTATTATCCTTATTAAATTAAAACAATATTATGTAAAAAGTTCTTTAATTATCTACCTAACACTCTTTTAGGGTCCAGTAGTCAAACAAGGAACACCTATAATTTCGTCCATTCTGTCTGTATGTCTGTACGCCCCGCCTCCATAACTCTCTCATTTTTGAACCTATTGAATCGAAATTTTTCATGAAGTCAGATAGGTTTGCTCAGGTTAGGTTTGCTCACGTTAGGTTTGCTCACGTTTGGTTTGCTCACGTTTGGTTTGCTCACGTTTGGTTTGCTCACGTTTGGTTTGCTCACGTTAGGTTTGCTCACGTTAGGTTTGCTCACGTTAGGTTTGCTCACGTTAGGATTGCTCACGTTAGGTTTCCTCACGTTAGGTTTGCTCACGTTAGGTTTGCTCACGTTAGGTTTGCTCACGTTAGGTTTGCTCACGTTAGGTTTGCTCACGTTAGGTTTGCTCACGTTAGGTTTGCTCAGGTTAGGTTTGCTCAGGTTAGGTTTGCTCAGGTTAGGTTTGCTCAGGTTAGGTTTGCTCAGGTTAGGTTTGCTCAGGTTAGGTTTGCTCAGGTTAGGTTTGCTCAGGTTAGGTTTGCTCAGGTTAGGTTTGCTCAGGTTAGGTTTGCTCAGGTTAGGTTTGCTCAGGTTAGGTTTGCTCAGGTTAGGTTTGCTCAGGTTAGGTTTGCTCAGGTTAGGTTTGCTCAGGTTAGGTTTGCTCAGGTTAGGTTTGCTCAGGTTAGGTTTGCTCAGGTTAGGTTTGCTCAGGTTAGGTTTGCTCAGGTTAGGTTTGCTCAGGTTAGGTTTGCTCAGGTTAGGTTTGCTCAGGTTAGGTTTGCTCAGGTTAGGTTTGCTCAGGTTAGGTTTGCTCAGGTTAGGTTTGCTCAGGTTAGGTTTGCTCAGGTTAGGTTTGCTCAGGTTAGGTTTGCTCAGGTTAGGTTTGCTCAGGTTAGGTTTGCTCAGGTTAGGTTTGCTCAGGTTAGGTTTGCTCAGGTTAGGTTTGCTCAGGTTAGGTTTGCTCAGGTTAGGTTTGCTCAGGTTAGGTTTGCTCAGGTTAGGTTTGCTCAGGTTAGGTTTGCTCAGGTTAGGTTTGCTCAGGTTAGGTTTGCTCAGGTTAGGTTTGCTCAGGTTAGGTTTGCTCAGGTTAGGTTTGCTCAGGTTAGGTTTGCTCAGGTTAGGTTTGCTCAGGTTAGGTTTGCTCAGGTTAGGTTTGCTCAGGTTAGGTTTGCTCAGGTTAGGTTTGCTCAGGTTAGGTTTGCTCAGGTTAGGTTTGCTCAGGTTAGGTTTGCTCAGGTTAGGTTTGCTCAGGTTAGGTTTGCTCAGGTTAGGTTTGCTCAGGTTAGGTTTGCTCAGGTTAGGTTTGCTCAGGTTAGGTTTGCTCAGGTTAGGTTAGGTTAGGTTAGGTTAGGTTAGGTTAGGTTAGGTTAGGTTTTTTTTTTTTTTTTTTTTTTTTACATTTTGACAAAAAGAGGAAAATCCATCATGGACACCTGGGAAGGAAGACCCAGATAGTGCCGGACTCCTACCGGCCAAAAACCTCAGTTTGTCATTCCTCGTGTCTCCGATGAGATTGTTCGGAGAATATTTTCTATCTGTGACTAGATTTAATAAAACAATTTGTATGTTTCCTTTATAAAAAAGGGGAGCTTATTCTAATCAGTCTTAATTTTTTCTAGTCTACTTAACAATTTTAATAAAAGAGGATTTTAGTTTTAAAAACGAATTTCTTAATTTAATTATAAATAGACACGTTACGGTAGTTCTTGTTATCTTTGGAATCTTTTAAGTTTGCGGTTCTTACTATTTTCTTTCCTAAGTACAAACTTGCCATATTATCATAATATGGCAATTTGTACTCTTTCTTGTGCAGCAAATTTATTGGTGATACCTACATATATGCTCATTTTAACAACCTCAAGATGTGGATGGCATTTGCTATCCGCCAATAATTTTGCTACCATTTCTTATCTTTGCCGATCTTGTGACTTCCTCCGCAAACTTAAACAATAATTCTCTACCGTGTCTTTCGGCTACAATGCCAGGTAAATTCTCGACCGTTAACTGCCGTTCCAGTTGTATTTGCAAGTCTAGTCTTTTAGCACCATGTATGGGACAGTCGAGGATAAGATGGACGATTGACTCCTCGGAACCTGTGTCGCAGATGCATAGGGGGCTATCTTTCAAATTAAACTTATGCAGATAGTACCCATACCCCCCATGCCCTGTCAATATCTGTACCAACGTGGGGGTCAATTTAAGTTTTTTGACGATGCTGTACGCGGCTTCTGTGTCAGGCAGGAAGTTCTTAGTGGTGGAAGCGGTTTCGCTCTCAGCGTACCTCTTTCCCCACTCCTTTTTCGTTTCCTGCCTTATGTTCCTCCTTATGTTGGATAGAGGGCATCGGTCGTAATCGGCCGCGGTCTTTTTATAGAGTGCTGCCTCCTTGGCTAGCACGTCCGCGCGCTCGTTACCCTCTACTCCAACATGCGCCCTTATCCAGAAGAGCCTTAAAGTTTTCCCTTTCTCCATGAGCAGCCTAATGTTGCGCCTAACCTCACATGCCATGGGATGAGACGTGTCGGAGTCACGAAGCAGTTCCAATGACGACCTGGAGTCACTGAAGATGTTGATTTCGCTGTCCGCATTTCTTAGGGCGAGTTCGGTTGCTTTTTGCAACGCGAACATCTCCGCTTGAAATACGGTACAGAATGGCTCCAGGCGGTACTTGGCACTTCGTATCTCCGACCCATCCCTCCAATAAGACATAGCAGCCCCGACCTTCCCTTCAATCTTGCTCCCATCCGTAAAAATGTGAGAGCCAGATACTTGATGGTCTGCAAGGGTTTGAGGCTGCATGTCCTCTAGGCACTGGAAGTCGATTTTCACTTCCGAGGCAGGGTGTGGTGCCTTCATGAATGACACTCTGGCCTCCATGATCCTATCCCCTAGGCAGGATTGTGGTCGTCCCCTCTTCGCCTCGTAAAGCTTAGAGGCTTCTCGCACTCTCATATCCAGGGGGAGAAGACCAGAGAGTACCAGTGCGGCATTCAGGGAAACTGTGCGGTAGGACTTTAAGATCTTCTGGACAAAACCTCTCTGGACTGTATTGAGTTTTTTCTGCACCGACAATTTGTTCGATGCAGGAGCCCAGGCGCTTGCCGCGTACAGTATAATTGGCTCAATTACTGCCACGTATATAGTCCTGATTATCTCCGGACTCAAACCCCATGAAATTTTTGCAGCCCGACTGAGTTGTTTAAAAATACCGGTGGCTTTATTGCACACTTCACTTACGTGTTTTTGGAAAGTGAGTTTCCTGTCAATAATTAGCCCCAGTATCTTCACCTCTTCTTTCATCGGGATTTCAGTCTCGCCCATGTGGATGCATGGAGTGTTGAACTTCAACTTGTTGGTAACAACCATGGCTTGCGTCTTGTGCGCAGCGAACTTAAGTTTGTTACCCTTGCCCCAAGCCTCCACATGCCCGAGAATCTGATCTCCCATCCGCTCAATTTCAGGGACCGAATTTCCGGAGAAAACCAGGACGACATCATCCGCGAAAGCCTGGCAGTATATCCCACGCTGATCCATCTCGTCCAAGAGGGGGTCCAGCAATAGGTTCCAGAAACTTGGTCCACCTATTGAGCCCTGGACGCACCCCTTTGTAGTGGGCTTACTACAGCGCTGACCTGCGTACATCACTGTTACTGTGCGGCCTGAGAAGTAGCTGGTTAACAGCCTCCTGAGGTTGAGAGGGCACCCTTTGTCCTTCAGCCGGTTCTTAATGGCTGGCCACCAGGCACTGTCGAAAGCTCCCTCGATGTCGAGAGATACAACCACACTTATCAACTTCTTCCTCAAGTTGTCTCTTAGGTGTTGTATGAGGTCGTATAGGGAGTCTTCCGTACTGCGCTGGGGCACGAAGCCATACTGCCTCGTGTTCATTTTAGGCAGTAGGTGCCATCTCAGCCTTCTGACCACCAACTTCTCAAAAATCTTTCCCAGGACCGACAGCAACCCTATCGGTCTGTACGACTTTGCCTGAGAGTAGTCGTCCTTTCCCGGCTTCCGGAGAACCACGACTGCGGCCTCCTTCCACGGGTCAGGGAAGTAAGACAACTCCAGGCATTTATTTAACAAAGCTAGGTACAGCTTCAGGTCGCACTGTATCGCCGCTCCGCAGATGTCTGCGGTGAATCCGTCAGGACCGGGTGCCTTTTTGGGGTTGAATGACCTAATGACATTCTCGAGTTCCGCCTCCGTAAACGGTGGGTCCCATTTGTCGTTGGGTGCCTCTTTTCCCACGAGTTCTGCTGTTCGACGCACTATCTTGTGGTCTTCACTATCCTCCGCTTCCACGTCCTCCGGAAAGAACGTAGCGGCCAGATGTCGAGCAGATTCCTCTGTACTAAGCACCATCCCATCCCGCATCAGAGGCTGGTCCTTGTGTCTTCTCGCTGTTTTGCGTAAGACTCTATAAACCCCGTCCCACATGCTTTCCCTGTCCTGAGTCCCACAGAACTTCTTCCAGCTTGCCGTTTCGGCCTCTGCTGCTGCCTGCTCGTACTTATCTTTCGCCTCCAGGTAATCTGCTAACACACTTGGACGACGACGGGTTGCGGCATATGATATTCTTCTCTTTTTGGTTACCATCTGTTTTTTGAGTTTGGAGAGCTCTTCTGACCACCAAGGTGACTTAAATTTTGTTTTATTTGTGGGCTGCGGAATTGCTTCCTTGCAGGCCTTCTCTATGTTTCCAATATATGATTTTACTATTTAGGTTAGGTTAGGTTAGGTTAGGTTAGGTTAGGTTAGGTTAGGTTAGGTTAGGTTAGGTTAGGTTAGGTTAGGTTAGGTTAGGTTAGGTTAGGTTAGACTCTGGAGCCACTTCAGTCCCAGTCCTCACAGGCAGAATGGACTGAAGTGGGGAAGAAGGGGAAGCCGAAGGCGGGGACAAAGTCTCCGCCCAAGGCCCAACCCAAGAGGGTCGTCAAGTTACGCCCCCCTCATACAGCGGCTGTGACAATTACGTTACAGCCGGATGCTGAGAAGGAGGGCATAACTTACGCCAATGTGCTGCGCGAGGCGTCACAGCGGATAAAGTTGGCTGACCTCGGCATATCCGCCCTGCAATTCAGGGTGGGTGTGTCGGGGCAGAGAATTTTAGAGTTGCCGGGGGCTGAGTCCGGCGAGAAGGCCGATGCCCTGGCGGGCAAGCTGAAGGAGGTTTTCGGAGAAGAGGTCATCCGAGTCGGCCGACCCACGAAGTGTGCAGAGATGCGCATTTCGGGGCTGGACGACTCGGTGACCCCTGAGGGATTGATCGCGGCGGTCTCCCGGGTTGGTGGATGCCCAACGGCATCCATCAAGGCGGGAGATGTGCGCCGCGACGTTACAAGCAGAGGCACTGCTTGGGTGCGCTGCCCGGTGGCAGTGGCCAAAAAGGCCTCGGAGGGGGGACGGCTGGCCGTCGGTTGGTCCTCGGCGCAGGTAAAAATCCTTTCGCCGAGGCCAATGAGGTGCTACCGGTGCCTCCTTCCGGGGCACGTGAGGGCGAGGTGCACGTCGGAGGTGGACCGCAGTGGTCTCTGTTACCGCTGCGGTCAGGCCGGCCATCTGGCCGGTCAATGCTCTCTGCCGCCGCTTTGCGTCGTGTGCAAGGCGGCGGGGAAGCCCTCCGACCATTGTGGTGGGAGCGCTGCCTGCGTGGTGGCGCACCCTTCGAAGAAGAAGGTGAAGCCTGCGACTGCGGCAAAGCCTCAGTCGCAGACTCCCCCTTAGAGCCATGGGCGTCGGACTTGGGGAAGTCCGGCGTCCAGTTTCAGGGCTCGAGCTGGCGTGACGTGTGTTCCCGCGCGCCACTCACACATGTAGTTTAGGGGAGGAATCGCTCCAGTCCTCCCCTTCCAAGAGGCTTGGCCTAAGGTCGGCCGCTGCCGTAGAGGTTGGAAGAATCCTTCGGGGCACCCAAGCCCTACGGCACTATGCGGCGAGGAGGAACACGGTGGGGTTTTAGCCGGTAGGAGTCCGGCATAACCCGTCGTCGTCCCCAAGGCGACGGGTATCCATGAGGATTTCCCCACCTAAAAAAAAAAAAAAAAAAAAAAAAAAAAAAAGGTTCCGACAAGGAAAAGTCGCAAACACCCTCAGGATACAGGCTGGCCTCCTGAGTATGTAGGCTTATCCGGGCACAGGGGGCTCTACCCGGACGGACTTTCTATTTCCCCCATACTCGTGGGATATTTTATGATGGACCAAAAAACAAAAACAAAAAGTAGTGGTGATGGAGATAGTTCTCCAGTACTTCCTTCGGGCTGTGCTGGAAGTAGTGTTGTGCTTGAGGATGATCCTCAGGTTATGAGCGAGGATTATGACTCGGACAGTTCGACTGAGAGCGTAAAGTCGGGGCTGTCCCACTCCAAACAGAGGGATAGTAGCAGGAAACGTCCGCTCGAAGTAGTTAAAACACCAGTGGCTAAGAGGGGGCGTGGCCGCCCTCCTACCACCGGTCAATATGTGGGCCTGGCCAAGGCCAAGGAAAGAATGAATGAGGCAATGAGGGAGGAACTGCGACTCCAAGCGGAGAGGGAGCTCGACGAGGAGTTACGAGAGAATGAGAGGTCTCGTCTCTCCGACTCCTCTTCTATGTCGGGCGGCAGTCAGGAAAGCCTTGTAAGCGTTGGGGAGGGGCCTCAGAGCCTTGAGTCTTGTCTGCACACAATCAGGCATGTTGCCAAGAACTCTAAGAACCTACAGGGCAGATTCGTGAAGAGACTGAAAGATGCAGCTGATTATGTGGAGATGAGGATGCGTCATCTCAACCAGCTCACTTCCACCGAGAGGACGGATCAATTGGAGGCGGCTAAAGCTCGCCTTCAGTCGGAGGTGACTGAGCTGAGAAAGGAGATATCGGAGCTGCGGACGCGGATCGTCCAGCCTGTGCCTCCGCCACACCCGCCCGAGGGCATGCCATCATCTTTTGATGAGATGATGCGTACCATCATGGTCCAGGTGGGGACCATGGTGGACGCACGCATAGAGGCGGCAAAGGAGCCTCCGGGCACGCGAGTTCGTCCCCCTCTGGCCGGTGACAAACCACCGCGTGCTGAGGGGAGTACCGGACCGCGCCCGGTACTGACACCTAAGCCCCAGCAGACGGAGGGCAACAAAAAGAAGAAAAAGAGGAAAAGGAAGAAGAAGGACGGGACTGGCTTGTCACCTCCTGAGACCGAGCCAAGTCAAGGGTCACCGCAGCCCAATCCGGAGGGTTGGACTGACGTTGGGAAGGGGGGCAGAAGGGTGCGGCCAAACGCCCAAAGCCAGAAGCTGCCCAAGCAGCCCAAACTTCGTCAGCCCTCTTCTTCGGCTGTAACGATAACGTTGCAGCCGGAGGCGGAGAAGAAGGGGTTGACGTATAGGGAGGTCCTCCTTAAGGCCAAGGAGGCGTTTAGTCTGGAGAGCTTGGGCATCCCTGCGATTAGGCCTCGCACAGGAGTGACGGGCGCGTGCGTACTGGAGATTCCGGGGGCCTCGAGCGGGGACAAAGCCGACGCCTTGGCTCAGAAACTGGTTGAGGTTCTCGGGGAGGAGGCTGTCCGGGTCTCTAGACCTACGAAATGCGCCGAAATGCGCATCTCGGGCCTGGACCACTCAGTGTCGGCGGAGGAGTTGATCGCAGCGGTTTCGAAGGCTGGTGGATGTCCGCTCACATCCGTCAAGGCTGGTGAGATCCGCCGTGTCCGCTCAGGTGCTGGGTCGGCGTGGGTGCGCTGCCCTGTGGCCGCCGTAAAGAAGACGGTGGAGGAGGGCAGGCTCACCGTAGGGTGGTCCTCTGCTCAAGTCAACGTCTTGCAACAGAGGCCCATGCGGTGCTTTAAATGCTTAGAGCCGGGCCACGTGCGCGCCACGTGCAAATCTGAGGTGGACCGCAGTAGCCTCTGCTACCGATGTGGTGAGCCTGGCCACATAGCGAGGGGATGCACCGCCGAACAGCACTGCGTGGTCTGTGCGGCTGCAGAAAAACCAGCGGGGCATAGTGTGGGCAGTGCGAGCTGCTCCGCTGCCCACAAAAAGAGGAGGCCAACCGAGAATACCCAGAGGCGTACCGGCGAATCTGCCGCAAGAGGGAATTCTATCGCAGGTAAGTGATGGCTGCGATAGAATTCCTGCAAACAAACATAAACCACTGTGCCAATGCTCAGGATCTTCTTTTCCAGAGCATGGCGCAGTGGTCTATTCAAGTGGTCATCGTCGCCGACCCGTACTTTGTCCCGCCCAGTGACAACTGGGTGGGGGATAGTGACGACTCGGTGGCGATTATCGTCCGAGCAGGTGCCGGCTTCTCCCCCCTTGCTGGAGTGATTAAGGGCAGGGGATACGTGGCTGTCCGGCTGGACAATATCGTGGTGGTGGGCACCTACTTCTCCCCGAACAGAACGCGCCCGGAATTTGTCAGCTACCTTAATCACCTCGGTGATGTGGTCGAAAGGTGTCGTCCTCACCCTGTGCTAGTTGCGGGGGATCTCAATGCCAAATCAACGGTATGGGGATCTCCCGCAACGAATGCGTACGGTGAGGAGTTGGAAGAGTGGCTAGTGTCCAACGGCCTGGTTGTCCTGAACCGAGGGTCAGTGCATACGTGCGTGCGGCAGGAGGGCGGCTCGATAGTAGACGTGACGTTTGCTAGCCCTGCCCTGGCCAATCGTGTGCACGGATGGAGGGTGGTAGAGAGCATGGAGACGCTGTCGGATCACCGATATATTCGGTTTGGCGTCTCCACGCTGCTCCGGGACCCTAATGGCCCGAGGCCTCTGGACGGTCCAAGGTGGCAGCTGCGGCACCTCGAGAAGGATAAGCTGATAGTGGCAGCCATAGTGAAGGCTTGGGTGAGTGCTCCGGACCAGCCTGCAGAGGTTGAGGATGAAGCGGAGTGGTTCCGGGAGGCCATGACGCAAGTATGTGACATGGCCATGCCCCGTTCCAGGCAGCGTCCTCCCCGACGTCAGGTGTACTGGTGGTCCGAGGACCTTGCGCAACTTCGCAAAGAGTGCGTAGGCGCGAGACGCCGGTACACCCGATACCGCAGAAGAAGTCGTAGAGACCCGGACGAGGAGACCTCGTTGTATGCTGCATACAACGAGGTCAAAAAGACCTTCCAGGTGGCCATTAGGGAGGCGAAAATCAGAGCCAGGGAGGAACTCCTTGGCACGTTGGATAGGGACCCCTGGGGCCGCCCCTATAAAATGGTGAGGAGCAAGCTCCGGGCCTGGGCACCGCCCCTAACGCAGACCATGGAGTCAGATCTGCTGGAGAGAGTGGTGTCCACCCTGTTTCCCCTGAGGGAGGAGCACTCGCCTCCGACAATGGCCCCTCCCTCGGGGGACATGGTGGACTCCGAAATTCCGGAGGTGTCTGAGGGTGAAATGCGCGCAGCCGTGCTACGGCTTCGAGCCAAAAATACTGCGCCTGGATTGGACGGCCTTCCAGGACGTGCGTGGGTTCATTCCCTGGGCCCCCTTGAACCGAGGTTGAGGGCACTATTCTCTGCCTGTCTGGCTAAGAGCCAAATCCCACAATCGTGGAAGACAGGCAAGCTAGTCCTCCTAAGGAAAGAGGGGCGCCCGGCGGACTCTCCATCCGCGTACCGTCCAATAGTTCTGCTTGACGAGGTGGCCAAGCTCTTTGAGCGGATCGTGGCCGGTCGCCTCGTCAAGCATCTGGAACAAGTGGGTCCGGACCTGTCGGACGTGCAGTATGGCTTCCGCAATGGAAGATCCACTGTAGATGCCATACTGCGTGTGAAGAATCTGACGCAGGAAGTAGCGGCCCGGGGTGGAGTGGTGGTGGCGGTTTCTCTAGACATCGCCAACGCGTTCAACACTCTACCCTGGAGCTGCATCAGGGAGGCTCTCCGGTATCATCGGGTGCCTGCTTACCTGCGTCGCATCATAGCGGCGTATCTGTCCGACAGGTCTGTGACGTTCCCGGAAAGGGAGGGATGGGGCCATCGACGAATGTCCTGCGGTGTTCCACAGGGGTCGGTCTTAGGACCACTCCTGTGGAACATTGGGTATGACTGGGCGCTACGAGGGAGCAACCTCAGGGGTGTCGACGTGACATGTTACGCCGACGACACCCTTGTGACGGCCAAAGCCGACAACTTTAGAGCGGCCAGAACGCTAGCCACTGCCGGGGTTGCGTTAATGGTGGAAAGAATCCGGAGACTGGGCCTTGAGGTGGCGTTGAGCAAATCCGAGGCCCTGTACTTCCATGGACCTCGGAGAATGGTGCCTCAGGTCACCCACATCATAGTTGGCGGGGTCCAAATTGATTTCCAGCGATCGATGCGGTACCTCGGGCTGGAACTGGATAGCCGGTGGGATTTCGGTGCCCATTTCAAAAAACTGGTCCCGAGATTGCTCGGATCAGCAGCCGCTCTGGGGCGGCTGCTGCCCAATTTGGGAGGACCGAGCGTCTCGTGCAGGCGGTTGTACATGGGGGTTGTGCGATCGATGGCGCTGTACGGAGCCCCAGTGTGGGCGGACACCCTGAATAGCCGGAATATCGCGCTGCTGCGGAAACCGCAGCGCGTGATGGCAATCAGGGTGATTCGAGGCTATCGCACAATCTCCCATGAGGCGGCGTGTCTGTTGGCGGGTTCCCTGCCGTGGGATTTGGACGCGAAATCCCTAGCGTCGGTCTACCGCTGGCGCGCGGAGGTTCAAGAGCGGGGCTACCTACCAGCACCGCGTGAGGTGGAACGCCGTAAAACGAGACGTCGAAATCGGGCATTAACGGAGTGGGAGTCTCGGCTAGAGCAGCCCGGCTTCGGTCGGAGGACGATTGAGGCGGTCCGTCCGGTACTAAGAGAGTGGTTAGGCAGGCAACATGGCACCCTGACTTTCCGCTTGACGCAGATCCTCTCGGGGCACGGCTGTTTCGGGGGGTATCTGTGTCGAGTTGCGGGTCGGGAGTCATCAGCCAGGTGTCACCACTGCGGCGGCTGCCCGGATGAAGGGGCCCAACATACGTTGGAGGAATGTCCGGCGTGGGCGGATGAGCGTAGTACGCTCAGAAATGTAGTGAACGACCTATCGCTTCCGAACGTGGTTCGCGCTATGATCGGAAGCGAAGAGTCATGGCGTATGGTTCTCTCCTTCTGCGAGGCAGTAATGCTCCAGAAGGAGGCGGCGGAGAGGGAGCGGGAGGCCTCTTCCGAACTCCCAATCCGCCGCAGACGAACGGGGCGACGAAGAGGTGCCTACGCGCGCTCTCTTGCCCCATAATGAGCCTCTGGGTGTCGGACTTGGGGAAGTCTGGCGCCCGGTCATAGTGGCTCGAGGTGGTTGTGTGCGTGTTCCCGCGCACCACCTATTGTAGTTGGTCTCCAAAGGTGAAGCCTGAAAAGGCTGATCGCAGTCGGAGTTTCCGGCAGAATACCTCGGGGCTCCCGGAAGCTTCGGCGCCAAAGCGACGCAGACGGAACACCGGGGGGTTTTTAGTCAGTAGGAGTCTGACATAACCTGCCGCTGTCCCCAAGGCGGCAGGTATCCTATGCAGGATTTTCCCCCCGTAAAAAAAAAAAAAAAAAAAAAAAAGGTTAGGTTAGGTTAGGTTAGGTTAGGTTAGGTTAGGTTAGGTTAGGTTAGGTTAGGTTAGGTTAGGTTAGGTTAGGTTAGGTTAGGTTAGGTTCCCGTGGCAGGTGGGTCTGCTATCGGGCGCGTCCCCAGGTGGTGGATAGGGGAATGCCCCCCAGATATGGGGGGTACCGGCTTGCCGGCGCGAACCAACCCAAGGTGGGGTGGTTGCATCACTGAGATGTAACCACCGGAGGGCGGCGGGTCAGCTTGACCCGACGTGTAGTTCGTTCCTCCGCGTGTCCCTCTGTTCATCAGAGGGCACAGTGGAGGGGCAAGGGCGGGCTCTGCGTGTACTCACACTACCGTAGAGCAGGCCGGGAAGGAGTTCCTTCCCCGCCACCGTCGGACGACGTAGATCGTTATCGCCTGGGGTGTCGTTGATCATGTCTAGCGGCTCCAGGCGACCGATGGCCTTGCCTTCATTGGCCGGGCCGAGACAAGGAAAAGTCAATAAGACCCGACAGTAAAGTCGTTAAAACCGCTGGGGCACCTGGGCCAACCCTGGTGTGCCCGTAAGTCCTTCCCCCACTGGAATGGGCGTTACCCAGTGGGTGATTTGTAGATCGACCCATAATCGTGGGAATAGTTATGAAAAAATCATTTAAAAGTAGCTCCGTGGACCCGGTAACGGGTGATTTGGTGAGTCGGGAGGGTCGTGGTGATCCTGACTCGGAGATTGACTCAGACGACTCGTCTTTGATGTCGGTTACGTCTGAGACATCCCTGAAGCGACCGTATGACGAGCTGGCTGACCACTCAATGGGTCAGCCTGCTCCTAAGATTGGTACGGCCAGGAGGGGGAGGGGTCGCCCCCCAACTACTGGCCAATATGTTGGCCTCGCAAGGGCAAAGGAGGCGCTGAACGCCGCCAAGCGTGAGGAGATTAGGCTCCAAGCGGAGGCGGAATACGCGGAGGAGCTTCGCTTGGCGGAGTTGGAGGTCTCTCGCCTCTCCGAGTCAAGTGTGACGGAGGACGAGAGGCCTCCAGCAGAGGTGGGTTTGGTGCCCCGCATTGTTGCCAATGTGGGCATCATAAAGACTGTGGCCGTCAGGTGCAAAAATCTGAAGGGCACCGATGTGAAGGCCCTGAAAAACGCGGCGGACGCGATCGCTCAGGCTGTGGAGCAGCTGAGCAGGCGCTCTACCTCCGAGGAGACGGAGAGACTGCAGGCGGACAATACCCGTCTGCAGTCTGAGGTGGCCGCGCTCCGTAAAGATGTGGCGGAGTTGCGCTCTCGGGTGGCTCAGCCGCCCCCAGTGCCGATCGACGAACTGACGCGCTCCATCATGGTCCAGGTCGGGACCATGGTGAGCGCGCGGTTCGACGCGTTGGAGGGGAGACTGCTTCCCGAGGAGCGCATCCGCCCTCCTCTCGCGCACGACACACCCCGAGCTGAGGCCCCGGCTAGTCCTGGTCCTCAACCGGGCCCTGCCCCTAAACCCCTTAAGGGGAAACGAGTAGGAATAGAAAAGGGGCAGAAGAAGAGTGGGAAGCCGGCCAAAGAAGGCCCAAAACCCTCTGTGCCGCCTCGCGCAGAACAGGCTCTGGAGCCACGTCAGTCCCAGTCCTCACAGGCAGAATGGACTGACGTGGGGAAGAGGGGGAAGCCGAAGGCGGGGACAAAGTCTCCGCCCAAGGTCCAACCTAAAAAGAGGGAGCCTAAGTTGCGCCCCCCTCAGTCGTCAGCTGTGACACTAACGTTGCAGCCAGACGCTGAGAAGCGGGGCGTAACTTACGCCAATGTGTTGCGCGAGGCGTCACAGCGGATTAAGCTGGCTGACCTCGGCATTGCCGCCCTGCAGTTCAGGGTGGGAGTGTCGGGGCAGCGAATTTTGGAGGTGCCGGGCACAGAGTCCGGCGAGAAGGCTGATGCCCTGGCCGATAAGATAAGACAGGTCATCGGAGATGAGGCCATCCGAGTCGGCCGACCCACGAAGTGTGCAGAGATGCGCATTTCGGGGCTGGACGACTCGGTGACCCCCGAGGAATTAATCGCGGCGGTCTCCCGGGTTGGTGGATGCCCAACGGCATCCATCAAGGCGGGAGATGTGCGCCGCGACGTATCAAGTAGAGGCACAGCTTGGGTGCGCTGCCCGGTGGCAGTCGCCAAAAAGGCCTCGGAGGGGGGACGGCTGGCCGTCGGTTGGTCCTCGGCGCAGGTAAAAATCCTGTCGCCGAGGCCAATGAGGTGCTACCGGTGCCTCCTTCCGGGGCACGTTCGGGCGAATTGTAAGTCGGAGGTAGACCGCAGTGGTCTTTGTTACCGCTGCGGTCAGGCCGGCCATCTGGCCGGTCAATGCACTCTGCCGCCGCTTTGCGTCGTTTGCAAGGCGGCGGGGAAGCCCTCCGAGCATTGTGGTGGGAGCGCTGCCTGCGTGGTGGCGCACCCTCCGAAGAAGAAGGCGAAGCCTGCGACTGCGGCAAAGCCACAGTCGCAGACTCCCCCTTAGAGCCATGGGCGTCGGACTTGGGGAAGTCCGGCGTCCAGTTTTCAGGGCTCGAGTTGGCGTGACGTGTGTTCCCGCGCGCCACTCACACGTGTAGTTTAGGGGAGGAAGCGCTCCAGTCCTCCCCTTCCAAGAGGCTTTGCCTTGTGCCCTCGCCGCCGGGGAGCGGCCGAATACGTAATGTGGTCCCGCTACCCCGGCACTCAGGCGATGAGGTGGAACACGGTGGGGTTTTAGCCGGTAGGAGTCCGGCATAACCCGTCGTCGTCCCCAAGGCGACGGGTATCCATGAGGATTTCCCCACCTAAAAAAAAAAAAAAAAAAAAAAGGTTAGGTTAGGTTAGGTGCCCGTGGCAGGTGGGTCTGCTATCGGGCGCGTCCCCAGGTGGTGGATAGGGGAATGCCCCCCAGATATGGGGGGTACCGGCTTGCCGGCGCGAACCAACCCAAGGTGGGGTGGTCGCATCACTGAGATGTGACCACCGGAGGGCGGCGGGTCAGATTGACTCGGCTGCGTAGGTCGTTTCTCCACGTGTCCCTCTGTTCATCAGAGGGCACAGTGGAGGGGCAAGGGCGGGCTCTGCGTGTACTCACCCTACCGTAGAGCAGGCCGGGAAGGAGTTCCTTCCCCGCCACCGCCGGACGACGTAGATCGTTATCGCCTGGGGTGTCGTTGATCATGTCTAGCGGCTCCAGGCGACCGATGGCCTTGCCTTCATTGGCCGGGCCGAGACAAGGAAAAGTCAATAAGACCCGACAGTAAAGTCGTTAAAACCGCTGGGGCACCTGGGCCAACCCCGGTGTGTCCGTAAGTCCTTCCCCCACTGGAATGGGCGTTACCCAGTGGGTGATGTGTAGGTCGACCCATAATCGTGGGAATAATCATGAAAAAATCTTCTTTTAAATGTAGCTCTGTGGACCCGGTAACGGGTGATTGTTTGGTGAGTCGGGAGGGTCGTGGTGATCCTGACTCGGAGATTGACTCAGACGATTCGTCTTTGATGTCGGTTACGTCTGAGACATCTTTAAAGCGACCGTATGACGAGCTGGCTGACCACTCAATGGGTCAGCCTGCTCCTAAGATTGGAACGGCCAGGAGGGGGAGGGGTCGCCCCCCAACTACTGGCCAATATGTTGGCCTCGCAAGGGCAAAGGAGGCGCTGAACGCCGCCAAGCGTGAGGAGATTAGGCTCCAAGCGGAGGCGGAATACGCGGAGGAGCTTCGCTTGGCGGAGTTGGAGGTCTCTCGCCTCTCCGAGTCAAGTGTGACGGAGGACGAGAGGCCTCCAGCTGAGGTGGGTTTGGTGCCCCGCATTGTTGCCAATGTGGGTATCATAAAGACCGTGGCCGTCAGGTGTAAAAACCTGAAGGGCACGGATGTGAAGGCCCTGAAAAACGCGGCAGACGCGATTGCTCAGGCTGTGGAGCAGCTGAGCAAGCGCTCCACGTCCGATGAAACGGAGAGACTGCAGGCGGACAATACCCGTCTGCAGTCTGAGGTGGCTGCGCTCCGCAAAGATGTGGCGGAGTTGCGCTCTCGGGTGGCTCAGCCGCCCCCAGTGCCGATCGACGAACTGACGCGCTCCATCATGGTCCAGGTCGGGACCATGGTGAGCGCGCGGTTCGACGCGTTGGAGGGGAGACTGCTTCCCGAGGAGCGCATCCGCCCTCCTCTCGCGCACGACACACCCCGAGCTGAGGCCCCGGCTAGTCCTGGTCCTCAACCGGGCCCTGCCCCTAAACCCCTTAAGGGGAAACGAGTAGGAATAGAAAAGGGGCAGAAGAAGAGTGGGAAGCCGGCCAAAGAAGGCCCAAAACCCTCTGTGCCGCCTCGCGCAGAACAGGCTCTGGAGCCACGTCAGTCCCAGTCCTCACAGGCAGAATGGACTGACGTGGGGAAGAGGGGGAAGCCGAAGGCGGGGACAAAGTCTCCGCCCAAGGTCCAACCCAAGAAGAGGGAGCCTAAGTTGCGCCCCCCTCAGTCGTCAGCTGTGACACTAACGTTGCAGCCAGACGCTGAGAAGCGGGGCGTAACTTACGCCAATGTGTTGCGCGAGGCGTCACAGCGGATTAAGCTGGCTGACCTCGGCATTGCCGCCCTGCAGTTCAGGGTGGGAGTGTCGGGGCAGCGAATTTTGGAGGTGCCGGGCACAGAGTCCGGCGAGAAGGCTGATGCCCTGGCCGAAAAGATCAGGCAGGTGATCGGAGATGAGGCCATCCGAGTCGGCCGACCCACGAAGTGTGCAGAGATGCGCATTTCGGGGCTGGACGACTCGGTGACGCCTGAGGAATTAATCGCGGCGGTCTCCCGGGTTGGTGGATGCCCAACGGCATCCATCAAGGCGGGAGATGTGCGCCGCGACGTATCAAGTAGAGGTTCAGCTTGGGTGCGCTGCCCGGTGGCAGTGGCCAAAAAGGCCTCGGAGGGGGGACGGCTGGCCGTCGGTTGGTCCTCGGCGCAGGTAAAAATCCTGTCGCCGAGGCCAATGAGGTGCTACCGGTGCCTCCTTCCGGGGCACGTGAGAGCTAGTTGTAAGTCGGAGGTAGACCGCAGTGGTCTTTGTTACCGCTGCGGTCAGGCCGGCCATCTGGCCGGTCAATGCTCTCTGCCGCCGCTTTGCGTCGTTTGCAAGGCGGCGCGGAAGCCCTCCGACCATTGTGGTGGGAGCGCTGCCTGCGTGGTGGCGCACCCAAAAAAGAAGGAGGGGAAGCCTGCGACTGCGGCAAAGCCTCAGTCGCAGACTCCTCCTTAGAGCCATGGGCGTCGGACTTGGGGAAGTCCGGCGTCCAGTTTTCAGGGCTCGAGTTGGCGTGACGTGTGTTCCCGCGCGCCACTCACACATGTAGTCAGGGGAGGAATCGCTCCAGTCCTCCCCTTCCAAGAGGCTTGGCCTTATGCCCTCGCCGCCGGGGAGCGG
Organism: Agonopterix alstromeriana; assembly: GCA_963924505.1. Lineage (NCBI taxonomy): Eukaryota > Metazoa > Arthropoda > Insecta > Lepidoptera > Depressariidae > Agonopterix > Agonopterix alstromeriana. The sequence goes on from OZ004682.1 coordinate 13,505,921, forward strand.
CCGAATACGTAATGTGGTCCCGCTACCCCGGCACTCAGGCGATGAGGTGGAACACGGTGGGGTTTTAGCCGGTAGGAGTCCGGCATAACCCGTCGTCGTCCCCAAGGCGACGGGTATCCATGAGGATTTCCCCACCTAAAAAAAAAAAAAAAAAAAAAAAAGGTTAGGTTAGGTGGGGTGCGAATACGGAGCCACCTCCCCGTGGTGCACCCTGGAAACCACCTCTGCTGTTCAGCTGGGGTGGGCCAAGAGCTCCGGCCGCCGTGTCTTGGTGTTTGCCCCTTGCCTGTGTGCGGTTCTGTCCGCCGGGTTGGGGACCGGCCAGATGCGGTGGCACCAAAACGGTCCTTTTTAGGGCCCAGACGGGAGCGCCATCGCTCGTGGCGTTCATCGCCTGGTGTAAATACTGTACAGTTTAGGTTAAGTTTTGTATATACTTAGGTTAAGTTGTACAGTCCGGACATAACTGTCCAAGATGTCCTCTCTAGTCTTTTTCTAGTCATAGTTTGTAAGTCTAGGATAAGTCTAGTTTGTAGGTTAGGTTAATAACTCTGCGTTCCTCAACGACCGGTGGCTCCACCACCGTACGAGGTTCTGCGGAGGGGCCTTGCCTTAATCGGCCGGGCTCGGGGCAAAAACCCCAAACCCAAGGCAAGCTGTCTGGGGCGATGCCTGCATGGCCACAGGGGAGTGTGGTCGCGACCTGTACACCTGCGCCAATACCTCCTGACCTTGGCGTAGGTCATAATAAATTTAGGGTTACCTTGGCATGGGTCACTGCTGGGGTGGACATTATTTACCCAACACTCGTGGGAATATGATGAAAAGTAATAAAAATACCCAAAACAAACAAAATCCTAAAGTTGGAGGAGGAGAGAAGGTGGGCTCCGAGACGGAGCGGAGTAGTAGGAGAGGCAGCGGTGCCAGCTTGGTGCTGCGTTTCGGTGGCTCTGTAACGGAGCCCAGAGATGTGTCGCGACTGTCAGACTCCAGCAGCGACAGGCTTGAGACAGCTTCGTCGCGCTGCGAGTCAATGGTGTCGCTTCTGTCAATCGGCGGAGGCGTTAAGCGCAAAGAGAGGAGCTCGTTGAGTTCTTCGACTTTATCGGGACCATCCGAGGATGACGATCCCGAAGGGCAGGTGAGGCCTCGAACATCTAGGCCAGCCAAGACGCCCAAGCGGAAGAAGGGGCGGTCGCCTAAAAAATCAGACGAGAATGCTGCTCTGATCGAAGCCATAGCGGAGGGTATGGAATGCCAGGCAGAGGCATTGCATACGCCTCGCTCGAACTCTGAAATGGGCTGTTCCGGGCTTAGGCCAGCCGAGACGCCCAAGCGGAAGAGGGGACGACCGGCTACAACAGCCGAGTATGTTGGACTGGCTGCAGCCAAGGCAAAGGCTATTCAGCTCCAGCAAGAAGAGATCGACAAGATCCTCGAAAAAGAGATCGCGCACGACATTCGTAGTGTCGTAATTGGGCGTTCGTTCTTAGGGACTTTGTCCGGAGATGGACTTAGTGCGGAAGTCACCAAATCGGTGGATATAATAAAAAAGGTTGCCCGGACTTCCAAAAACCTGAAGGGCACCGATGTGCGGGCGCTCAAGGAGGCGACCGGCAGCATTGAGGCGGCCGTGGAGGTGCTGAACAAGCGGCCCATTGATGAGGAGTCTCAGCTGCTGCGGCTCGAAAACCAGGTCCTCAGGAAGGAGCTTGAGGAGCTGAAGAGCACAGTGGCTCAGCTGCGCGCCGAAATGGAGCTAGGGTGCACTCGAACCCCAGCACCTCGAGCAGAGCTTGAAGAATTGAAGGCATCCATCATGGTGGACATTGGGTCCATGGTGAATGCGAAGTTGGCGGGCATCCAGGACCGCTTGCTGCCTGAGCGGCAACTAAGGCCACCGCTCGCGGCGGACAGGCGGCGGAACGCTGCACCAGAGTCGGCACCTGTAGGGCCAGAGCGTGCCCCGGCTGCTGTGCGGACTCCTGCGTCCAGCAAAGTGGGCAAACCCCCCAAGACCCGGGCCAGGGTACCTGAGGCGCCCCCGGATGTGCCTATCCCGCCACCACAACCGACTCCTGAGCCGTGGAGCACCGTGGTCAAGGGAGGGAGAGTGAAGAAGGTCCAAGCCGCAACAACGACACCACCTGTTGCTGTTGCTCCCCGGGCAGCCCAACCTGCCCGAGGAAAAAGAGGCAAGGGCAGGAAAAAGGTGAACCTTCCCAAGTCCTCGGCTGTGGTGATTACGGTGTCGGAGGAGGCTGCGAAGAACGGCCTCACCTATGAGAAGGTGCTCTCCACGGCTCGGGAGAGGATAAAGTTAAATGAGCTCGGGATTGAAGGCGGGCTGAAGATCCGCTCCGCTCTAACAGGCGCGCGGATCTTGCAACTTCCCGGGAAGGACACCTCCGAGAAGGCGGACAAGTTAGCGGCACGACTCAAGGAAGTGTTCCTGGAGAACGTGCGCGTTGTGAGGCCCGTCATGACGACTGACCTGAGAATTTTCGGTCTCGACGACTCAGCAAGTAAGGAGGATGTGCGAGCTGCAGTAGCCGCAACTGGACAGTGCCCTCCAGATCAGGTCCTGGTCAAGGAGATTCGGATGGGGGCGTCCGGAACGGGTTCGGTCGTCGTGAAGTGCCCAGCGACCGCGGCAAGCATCTTGCTCGCCGAGAAGACTAGGCTCTTAATAGGCTGGAGCTCTGTTAGAGTCCAGTCTATTGAGAAGAAGCCGTTAAAATGCTTCCGGTGCCAGGAACTGGGACATACTGGAGCCCTTTGTACCGGCGTAGACCGGACAAATTTATGTATTCGCTGTGGACAGCCGGGGCATAAAGCGGCTGTCTGCAGGGCGCAACCGCACTGTCCCGCGTGCGAGGCGAAGAAGAGGCCGTCTGGGCATTCGATCGGGAGCAAGTTGTGCTTTCAGCCCAAGAAAGGAGTTAGAGCCGTCAGGACCCCGGCTCCTCCACCAGCTAGCACCGCTAGCCAGATGGGACCCGTGGAGGGCGCTATGGAGACCGGTTAGCGATGGCTCCCATTAGCGTCCTCTACACAAATTTAAACCACTCCCGCACGGCACAGGATCTTTTGATCCAGTTCATTGCGGAGCGGTCAATAGAGGTGACAGTTGCGGCGGATCCTTATTACGTCTCCGATCAGCCTAACTGGGCGGGCGATACGGAGGGATCCGTCGCAATCATTACGCCGGCTCACGCGTCCCCTCTCTCTGTGAGAGAGCGTGGTCCCGGGTACGTGGTGGCCGTGTGGAACGAAACCGTTCTAACTGGGATTTACCTCCGCCCCAGTCTCTCGGACGCTGATTATGAGGGATTACTGGATTCTGTCGGGGCCGCAGTGAGAAGATCACTGCCCCGCCCGGTCCTTATCCTCGGGGATTTCAACGCCCATCATGTGGCCTGGGGATCTCCGAGGTCTGACGAACGTGGCGAGACGGTCATGGAGTGGGCAACTGTCAGTGGGCTGTCACTCCTAAATCGCGGCTCCGTGGACACGTTTGTCGGACATCAGGGTGGGTCCATAGTGGATTTATCTTTCGCTACCCCTGATGTCGCCAGACGTGTCCAAAACTGGCGAGTGGACGAAGAGACGGAGACCCTGTCCGATCTTTTATATGTCCGGTTCACGATCTCCGCCTCCAACAACCCGGATGAGACATCGGCTTCGTTGGCAAGGCCGAGCGTTTTCCCACGCTGGTCTCTGGCCAGGCTGGATCCGCAGATGGCTAAGGAGGCGTCTATAGTGCAGGGTTGGTGCCTGGACTCCGTACATCGGGAGTCCATAGATGTTGACGGGGAAACGGAGATGCTCCGAGGCGCCATGACGCAAATCTGTGACGCAGCTATGCCTAGGGTCAGCCGTTACCATCCCAAACAGCGGGTGTATTGGTGGTCATCGCACATCGCACTGCTCCGTGAGGAGTGTTTTGCTGCGCGCCGCCTCTATACCCGCTACCGACGCGGGAGACTCCGAACCCCAGAGTTTCACGAAACTGAGGGTCGGCTGCACAGGTCTTTTCTGGACGCCAAAAAGGCGTTGCAGCAGGCCATCTCGGAAGCGAAGGAGCAGGCTCGCAGCGAAATGCTTCAAAGCCTGGATGCCGATCCGTGGGGACGGCCGTATAGAATGGCGCGCAAAAAGCTGCGGAGGCAGACGGCTCCCCTCACCGAGTCTATGCAGCCTCAACTATTGGAGCAGGTGGTGGGAACTCTGTTCCCGGACACTCCACCACATTCGCCGCCAACCATGGCAAGAGCGGATGAAGAAGAACCGGAAGAGGCGGGAGAAGAGGTACCTCCTATAACATCGCTGGAGGTACGCGTAGCGGTCCGGAAGCTCCGGAGCAAGAATACTGCTCCGGGGCCTGATGGGATCCCGGGGCGAGTGCTGGCCCTGGCCCTGCGCGAGCTCGGGGGATTCTTCTTCGGGCTCCTCAATTCGTGCATGACGTCGGGTCGTTTTCCGACCCCGTGGAAGTCCGGAAGACTCGTGCTTCTGCAGAAGGAGGGACGGCCTGTAGATCAGCCGTCGGCCTATCGGCCTATTGTTCTGCTGGACGAGGCGGGCAAGCTTTTCGAGCGTGTGCTCGCGGCTCGCATCGTCCAGCATCTCAGTTCCGTGGGCCCCGACCTGTCTGATTCTCAGTTTGGGTTCCGAGAGCGCCGGTCAACGGTGGACGCCATACTTCGCCTTAAGGCGATCTCGGCGGAGACGGTGGCAGGGGGCGGCGTGGTGCTCGCAGTGTCTTTGGACATTGCGAACGCCTTCAACACGCTGCCCTTTGCTTGTATCATGGAGGCACTGAGATATCACTGTGTGCCACTTTACATACGGGAGCTGATATCGGATTATCTCCACAGTCGTGGCATAATGTATATCGGCCGCGACGGTGTTGTCTGCAGAAGGGACATGAAGTGCGGTGTTCCACAGGGGTCGGTGCTGGGCCCACTCCTGTGGAACATCGGATTCGATTGGGTGTTGCGTGGCAGACTGCCTTACGGAGTAGAGTTGATCTGCTACGCTGATGACACCTTAGTCGTTGCGAAGGGTCGGAGTTTCGAGCGCGCCACTCTAAGTGCTACAGTTGCTGTAGAAAGGGTCGTGCGCAGAATGGAGAGGCTGGGTCTGAAAGTGGCTCTCAGCAAGACCGAAGCCATCTGCTTTCATGGGCCTCGGAGAGCACCGCCGAGGGACTCATGTCTGCAAATCGGAGAAGCGGAAGTCAGGGTCAGCCCTTGTATGAAATACTTGGGTCTGACCCTTGACGGGGGTTGGAACTTCCGGGAGCATTTTCGGCGCCTATCGCCTAAAGTCGTGGGCGCCGCGAATGCCCTCGCAAGACTCCTCCCCAACCTGGATGGACCGAGCGGGACGTGTCGTCGGCTATATACCGGCATCGTCCGCTCGATGGCACTATATGGGGCACCTGTCTGGGCGGATGCTCTAAGCGCCCATAACAAATCCCTGCTCTTTCGAGGGCAGCGGGTTATGGCGCAGAGAGTAATACGCGGATACCGGACGGTGTCCCATGAAGCTGCCTGCGCTTTGGCGGGAACACCCCCCTGGGACCTCGATGCCGAGGTCCAGGCGGAGGTGTATGCGCAGTGCGCTCAAGCCCGAGCGGATGGGGGACGCCCTGCTCCCGAAGAGGTAGAAGGCTGGAGGAGGGACGCGCAGCGACAGCTGCTCGTGAGATGGAAGGCCCGGATGCGGGAGCCAAATGCCGGACAGAGAACCGTGGAGGCCATATCGCCTGTTCTTAAGGAATGGGTTGACAGGCGCCACGGTTCTCTGACATTCCGGCTAGTCCAGATCTTATCTGGACATGGCAGCTTCGGGCGCTACCTATGCCATGTGGTTGGGAGGGAGCCCCTGCCTGGGTGTCACCACTGCCCAGCAGGCGAGGACACAGCGCAGCACACGCTGCAAGTGTGCAGTGCCTGGCACGACGCCAGGTACGAATTGAGTTTGGAGATTGGTCCCGACCTCTCTCTTCCGGCGGTGGTCAAGGCCATGGTCGAAGGCGAGAGGTCATGGGACGCCGTCGTCTCGTTCTGTGAGCATGTTATGCTGCAGAAAGAGGCGGCGGAGCGAGAAAGGGAGGAAGATCCTGCCTCCCTACCGATGCGGAGAAGACGCACCGGGCGACGGCGGGCATTATACGCTCGCCAAGCAGCGCCTCGGTAAACATTAAACTCTGGGCAGCGATGGCGGCTACATTTAGTCCGTCACACGCGCCACAGTAGCCCTGGAGTGCCTACTATGGACTGGGGGGTCCAGGCACTCCAACACAGGGCGAGACGGTCGAGCGAGGAAGGGTCCTTCGGACAGGCATGGCAGTGCAGTCGAGAAATACAAACGTGTACCGGCGCACTGCCGCAAGGATGCCAGACGACCGCACTTGGGTTTTAGTGGAGTATACCTGTCCTTTTCAGGACGGGGGAGTCCCACATAACCCGCCGTTCCCCCTCTGGACGGTGGGTATGCGTAACGCATTTCCCAAGTATAAAAAAAAAAAAAAAAAAAAAAAAAAAAAAAAAAAAAAAAAAAAAAAAAAAAAAAAAAAAAAAAAAAAAAAAGGTTAGGTTAGGTTAGGTTAGGTTAGGTTAGGTTAGGTTAGGTTAGGTTAGGTTAGGTTAGGTTAGGTTAGGTTCCTCGGAGGGGGGACGGCTGGCCGTCGGTTGGTCCTCGGCGCAGGTAAAAATCCTGTCGCCGAGGCCAATGAGGTGCTACCGGTGCCTCCTTCCGGGGCACGTTCGGGCGAATTGTAAGTCGGAGGTAGACCGCAGTGGTCTTTGTTACCGCTGCGGTCAGGCCGGCCATCTGGCCGGTCAATGCACTCTTCCGCCGCTTTGCGTCGTTTGCAAGGCGGCGGGGAAGCCCTCCGAGCATTGTGGTGGGAGCGCTGCCTGCGTGGTGGCGCACCCTTTGAAGAGGAAGGTGAAGCCTGCGACTGCGGCAAAGCCTCAGTCGCAGACTCCTCCTTAGAGCCATGGGCGTCGGACTTGGGGAAGTCCGGCGTCCAGTTTTCAGGGCTCGAGTTGGCGTGACGTGTGTTCCCGCGCGCCACTCACACGTGTAGTTTAGGGGAGGAATCGCTCCAGTCCTCCCCTTCCAAGAGGCTTTGCCTTGTGCCCTCGCCGCCGGGGAGCGGCCGAATACGTAATGTGGTCCCGCTACCCCGGCACTCAGGCGATGAGGTGGAACACGGTGGGGTTTTAGCCGGTAGGAGTCCGGCATAACCCGTCGTCGTCCCCAAGGCGACGGGTATCCATGAGGATTTCCCCACCTAAAAAAAAAAAAAAAAAAAAAAAAAAAAAGGTTAGGTTAGGTTAGGTTAGGTTAGGTTGGGGTGCTAAGGTCGGGTAACCTCCACGAAAGCTTGCCACTTCCAGTCCCTTTGGATACGTCCGGAGGGAACGGAAGCTGGTGGAGCAGGTGCATCCTGGTAGATGTTCAGTGACTTCTCCAAAGTGGGATCTTGCTGCTCATCGGCTAATGACCCGACACGTTCGTTTCTCCACGTGTCCCTCTGATTTGCAGAGGGCACAGTGGAGGAGCAGGGGCGGGCTCTGCGCGTACTCACACTACCGCAGAGCTGGCGAGGATGGTCCATGCCACCGCCGGGAGGGATATCGTTATCGCCTGGAGTGTCGTTGTTATGTCTAGCGGCTCCAGGCGACCGAGGGCCTTGCCTTCATTGGCCGGGCCGAGACAAGGACATGTCAATAACAACCCGACAAGGAAAAGTCGTAAAAACCCCGGGGTACCTGGGCCACTCCGTGTATCCCCCCAAGTCCCTTACCGCTGGGATGGGCGTCACCCAGCGGTGGACCCGCGTAGATCGTCCCATAGTCGTGGGAACAGTTATGAGTTGTCAAAAATCTTCAGCTGTGGCATCAGCTAAAACTGCTAAAGGTGTTTCACCTGTTGTTTCTTCTGCCAGTGGGGGCATTAAACCCGTAGTTTGCGCTTCGGCGAGTTGTTCTTCTGCTTCGGCAGATGCCAGGGGTGGCATTAAATTACTCATCGGTGGTCGTTGTAGTAAGGAGCGGGTCGTATCAGACCTGGAGAGTGATTCGGACGCTAGTATCGTTTCCGAAGGCGTTCGGAAACGACGTCTGACTGAGTTAGGTGGCCATTCTTCGTCGCAGCCAGCTGCGAAGATTCCAACGGCCACGAGGGGCAGGAGTCGTCCTCGACCTCCACCCCCCATGAGTGAGAAGACATTCCAGCGCAAGATCGAGAGGGATTTTGAGAGGCTGGATACGGAGGAATGGCAGTCGCTTCCAGAAGACTCACTGGAAGACACTTTCGACGAAGAAGCGGAGGCTGATGAAATGTATATTCCAGAGGTGGGGGACAGTTTACAACTGATCAAGGAGGTTGTTGAGCAAAAAGGGGGTAAACGTCTTGGTCGAGCTGTGGCCCGAATTGAAAAGGCCATAGGAATGCTCAAGAAACGTCCTACCCTCTTTAAGGTGAGAGGTCTACAGGCGGACAACGCCCGCCTGCAGTCTGAGATGGTCGAACTGCAGAAGACGGTGCGGGAAATGCGGGATCGGGTCATGATGCCGCCTCCTGCACCGTTAGAAGAGGTAACGCGCGCCATCTTGGTTCAGGTAGGGACCATGATGAACGCGCGTTTCGACGCGTTAGAGGGGAGGCTGCTCCCCGAGGAGCGCGTTCGCCCTCCGCTCGCGCACGACCAACCCCGATTTGAGGCCCCGGCTAGTCCTGAACCTCAATCGGCTGCTGCCCCAAACCCCCCAAAGGGGAAACGAGGAGGCCAAACACAGGGGCAGCCGAGTGGGAAGCGGACTAAGGGTGGGCCAAGGCCAAAACCCTCTGTGCCGCCTCGCGTAGTACCTACCCAGGAGCCACCGAAGTCCCAGTCCTCAGGGGAGGCGGAAAGGACTAAGGTGGTAAAGAACGGGGGAAAGCCGAGGGCAGCGGCAAAGCCAACGCCCAAGGCTCAACCCAAAAGGGGGATTAAGTTGCGCCCCCCTCAGTCGACGGCTGTGGCAATAACGCTGCAGCCCGACGCTGAGAAACGGGGTGCAACTTATGCCGATGTGTTGCGCGAGGCGACACAAAGGATTAAGTTGGCCGACCTCGGCATAACCACCCTGCAGTTCAGGGTGGGAGTGTCGGGGCAGAGAATATTTGAGGTGCCGGGGGCTGAGTCCGGCGAGAAGGCCGATGCCTTGGCCGACAGGCTGAAGCAGGAGTTTGGAGAGGAGCTCCGAGTCACCAGGCCCGTGAAGTGCGCAGAGATGCGCATTTCGGGGCTGGATGACTCGGTGTCCTCTGAGGAAGTGATCGCGGCGATCTCCCGGGTTGGTGGATGCCCAACGGCATCCATCAAGGCGGGAGATATTCGCCGCGACAATACAGGACGAGGCACCGCCTGGGTGCGCTGCCCAATGGCAGCGGCCAAAAAGGCCTCGGAGGGGGGACGAATAGTGGTGGGATGGTCCTCGGCGCAGGTTAAAATCCTGCCGCCGAGGCCATTAAGATGTTATCGTTGCCTCTCTCCGGGGCACGTAATATCCAGCTGCAAATCAGAGGTGGACCGCAGCGGTCTATGTTATCGCTGCGGACAAGCTGGCCATTTGGCCGGACAGTGTACTTCTCCGCCGCTCTGCGTTATCTGCACTGCGGCGGGGAAGCCGGCGGAGCACTGTTCGGGCAGCGCTGCCTGTTCGGTGGCGCACCCGCCGAAGAAGGGGAGGACGTCAGCGGCTGGCGTAAAGCCGCGCCCTACCCCTTAGAGCCATGGGCGTCGGACTTGGGGAAGTCCGGCGTCCAGTTTTCAGGGCTCGAGTTGGCGTCGCGCGTGTTCCCGCGCGCCACTCACGCGTAGTACAGGGGAGGAATCGCTCCAGTCCTCCCCTTCCAAGAGGTTTGGCCTAAGGCCGTCGCTGCCGGGTATGCGGAAGAATCCTTCGGGGCACCCGTGTACTCGGCACTCAAGCGATGTGGATGGAACACGGTGGGGTTTTAGCCGGTAGGAGTCCGGCATAACCCGTTGTCGTCCCCAAGGCGACGGGTATCCATGAGGATTTCCCCACCTAAAAAAAAAAAAAAAAAAAAAAAGGTTAGGTTAGGTTAGGTTAGGTTAGGTTAGGTTAGGTTAGGTTAGGTTAGGTTAGGTTAGGTTAGGTTAGGTTAGGTTAGGTTAGGTTAGGTTAGGTTCCCGTGGCAGGTGGGTCTGCTATCGGGCGCGTCCCCCGGGTGGTGGATAGGGGAATGCCCCCCAGATATGGGGGGTACCGGCTTGCCGGCGCGAACCAACCCAAGGCGGGGTGGTCGCATCACTGAGATGCGACCACCGGAGGCGGCGGGTCAGATTGACTCGGTCGCGTTGTTCCCGGCGGGGCTCTCTTGAGCCCGTCTGGCGGGATCGCGTACCCTAGTGAAAGGGTACGCCTTCAAACAAAACTAAACAAGCAAATATGGACAACATACGTGATTTGAAAATGTGTCCCCAGGTGGGTCCCTGCGATGCAGGGGAATCCCACCCCACTGATTCGTCAGTGGGCTGCCCTCCGTACTCTGGGGTGGGTAAAAATTGCGTCGTGGGCCAGCAGGAGGCTGCTGGCTCTCGTGAACACGAACTCGGCTCTTCTTCTTATTTAAACGATTTTGCTTCTGGCGACTTGGATTTCGACGATTTGGCGGTGAAGTCGCATGCCCAGATGGTATGCGGCGACACCAACGACTTTGGCATGTCTACGGACTCTGATACTGGCTCTCGGGCCAGTCTTATTACGGTTGGGTCTCAGTCTGAGGCAGAAAAGCGCTCTCGTAAGAAGCGCTTATACTCCGGTGGAGCGTCTGATTCAGACGGTACGGATCCAGCTCCCGCTTTAGCCAAAGGCAGAGTGAAGCCTCCGTCGAAGAGAGGTCGGGGCCGCCCGCCTACTACCGGCAAATACGTCGGGTTAGCAGCGGCCCAGGCTAAACTCAACGAGGAGAAACGCGAGGCGCTCCGCCTCGAGGCAGAAGCGGATAGTGTGAACCTGGCACGCCGCATTCAGCCACTAAGAAGTTCAAAGCCTTCTGACTGGTCCTCAGACGCGGCAGAGACCCGTACGGCGTCTCATCTGGACCAACAAGTGAAGGCAAGTCTGGAAACTGTCCTGCATGTGGCTAAGGCTTCCAAGAACCTAAAAGGTGTGTTCCAAGGAAACCTCAACAAGGCTGTGTCCTCCATCAAAGACTGCTGGCAGGAATTGAGGGGGTGCTCTGTTTCCGAGGAGACAAGGAAGCTGCAGGCGGCCAATGACAGCCTTGAGAGGGAGGTCTTTCTGCTTCGTTCAGAAATGGCCGAACTGCGGAAGGGCTTCGTCGAGGCCATGAAAGAGTCGACGTCATCCAGCGGTGCGGCGTTGCAGGCGGATAATGGGGAGGCTCAGACCCATGGTTGTGACTCGGCTCCGGTCACTATGGGCGGAATCCTTTCGATCCTGGAGGACCATTCCCGCATCCTAATGAACCGGATGTCAACTATGGTCGGAGCGAGGTTGGAAGCACTGGAGGACCGTCTTCTTCCAGCGAAACGTATGCGCCCGCCTTTGGCTGCAGACAGGAGGAACGATGCCGCGGCTGCTGCGAACTCGGAGCGGCCTGAACTTCCGCAGGTGGAATCTGGTCCGGCTAAGCCGAAACCCAGCAAAGCCTCTTCTTCGACCCCTAGTGGCACCACTCCGCCTCCTCGTACGGAAGAGGCTTGGAATGTGGTAGCCGGTAAGAAGCGGAAGAAGAAGCCGGCTCTTAACACTGGCTCAGGCTCGTCGCAGTCTCAGCAGGGCCCCAAGCCGGGACCGGCCTCCAAGCCGGAACCGGCTCCCAAGCCCAAAGCTAAGAAGCGGCAAAGGAGGAGAACTCGAGCCCCCACCACTGCGGCTGTAGTGATTACGCTGCAGCAGGACGCAGTGGAACGAGGGATCTCTTATAAAGACACCCTGACCAAGGCTCGGCAGGAAATAAATCTGGCGGCCCTGGGTATCCCGGACGGCGTAAAAATAAAGAGGTCCGCTACGGGAGCGCGCATTATCGAGCTCCCGAAGGGGGTCGAGAGTGAGAAGGCCGACTGCCTGGCGCAAAAACTGCGTGACGTTTTGGCAGGAGCAGCTAGGGTGTCTAGGCCAATTAAGTGCTCCACGCTCCGTGTGTCGGGCCTGGACGATTCCGTAGCCAGGGAAGATGTTCTGGCTGCGGTCGTCGCAAAAGCTGGCTGCGCCACGGAGCACGTGAAGGGGGGCGAGATTCGCCCTGGTCCGGGTGGCACTGGAACCATGTGGGTCCAGTGTCCCGTGGCGGCTGCCAACAGCCTGTCCGCAGTGGAAAGACTCTTGGTGGGCTGGAGCTCGGCAAGAGTCCAGATCATGGAGGCACGGCCCATGAAGTGTTACCGCTGCCTAGAGATAGGGCACACGAGGCAGCTGTGCACTAGTGCCACCGACCGCAGCGAGCTCTGCTACCGCTGCGGGCAGGCAGGCCACAAGGCGGCGGACTGCTCTGCCAAGCCGCACTGCGCAGTCTGCGCTAGCGCTGGCAGGGCAGCGAATCACTCCATTGGCGGCCCAAGCTGTGTCCCTCCCAAAAAAGGGGTTCGTGGAGATACTCGTAAAGCCGGAAGGACCCCGGCTTCGCAGAAGGCGGGTCGGTCGCAAGATCGACTGGAGGAAATGATAGTCGATCCCAGTAATGGATAACAATCGGCTACATTTCCTCCAGACGAACCTCAACCACTGCCCCGGTGCCCAGGACCTATTGTTCCAGGCCCTGGCGCAGTGGCAAATTGATTTTGCGGTGGTGGCAGAACCCTACTACATCCCAGCCCGGTCCAATTGGGCTGGTGATACGTCGGGTACTGTCGCCATCTGTAGTGCTGGTGCCAACTCCCCCTATCCCCTTTCCCTTAAGGAAAGGGGCCAGGGATTCGTTTCGGCCCACTGGGGGAGGTACATCGTGTTCGCGGTGTACTTTTCCCCCAACAAAAATCTGCCGGAGTTTGAGGTATTCCTTGGCAGACTGTTGGAGGCGGTACGAAGAGCGGCCCCACATCCCGTAATCCTCGCGGGGGACTTAAACGCGAAGTGCACGGCGTGGGGCTGTCCTACCACCGACGCCCGAGGGGACGTCCTGTTAAGATGGATCACCACGGCCGGTCTCGCTCTGCTAAATCGCGGCAACGCGCCCACCTGCGTAAGGCATAACGGGAGTTCCATCGTGGATCTCTCGTTTGCCAGCCCAGCGATCGCGAGACTGGTCACAGATTGGAGGGTGATGGAGGACGTGGAGACGCTGTCTGATCATGTGTATATACAGTTCAGCGTCCCGCCTCCCAGAACGTCGAGCGTCTCCTCGGGTGGCCCACCGCTTGAGTTCCCGCGTTGGACCCTGTCCAAGTTGGACACAGACGCGCTGGAGGAGGCAGCCACTGTCGAGGCCTGGAACCCGTTGCCCACGGCTCCAGTTTCTGTGAGCGATGAGGCACTGTGGTTCCGGAGGGCCTTGACCAGTGTCTGCGACGCTTCCATGCCCCGTTGGCGTCGTCGACCACCAAGAAAACAGGTGTATTGGTGGTCCGACGAAATCGCGGATTTACGGGGCACCTGTATTACGGCGCGTCGTGCCTTCCAAAGGCAGCGGAGGCGTCTCCCCCAAAATGAGGCTCTGGTGACGCAAATGCGACAGGCGTACGCTGACGCCAGAAAGGCACCATTTGCCGAGCCAAAGACTCCGCCAGGGAGGAGATGCTGGCGGATCTCAACAGAGACCCGTGGGGGCGCCCTTATCGTGCGACACGGGGCAAAATCAGCCGTGGTCCACCGGTGGTGGAGTCGCTCCCACCCGATCGGCTGGGTACTATCGTGGCGGCGTTGTTCCCAGCGCCGGAAGGCGAGGAGCGTAGGCCCTTTGAGCCTGTTTCTTCTGAAGGGGTGACGCCGGTGTCGGAGGGCGAACTCGGCGCTTCAATCCGGAAGCTGAAGGGGCGCAAAACTGCCCCTGGCCCGGATGGTGTTCCAGGCCGAGTCTGGGTGAAGTGCCTGGGACCCCTTGAGGAGCGCCTGCGGGAGCTTTTCAGTTCTTGCCTCGGGCGAGGAGAGTTCCCTCAGTGCTGGAAGGAGGGCAAACTGGTCCTCCTACAAAAGGCGGGTCGAGCACCTGACTCTCCGTCGGCCTACCGGCCGATCGTATTACTCGACGAGGCCGGGAAGCTGCTGGAGCGAGTGGTTGCGTCCCGCATCAATCGTCATCTGATGCGGGAGGGCCCCGACCTTTCCGAGGCCCAGTTTGGCTTCCGTGCCCAGCGCTCTACCATCGACGCCATATTGAACGTCAAGAAGTTCACGGAGGAGCAGGTGGCGAGTGGCGGTACAGTGTTGGCGATATCTTTTGATATCGCCAATGCTTTCAATTCTTTGCCCTTCTCAAGTATTGAGGAGGGCCTCGAATTCCATGGTGTACCTCGCTACCTGCGCCAGATTGTGGCGTCTTACCTCCGAGGGAGAGAGGTGGTGTGCGTAGGGCGGGATGGCGTTCCGGTGCGACGCCTCACATGGTGCGGTGTTCCTCAGGGGTCGGTTTTGGGCCCTCTCCTGTGGAACATCGGCTATGATAGGGTTTTGCGTGGCGCTCTCCTCCGTGGGCTGCATATCGTCTGCTATGCAGACGATACCCTACTCCTGGCCCGGGGGAGAGCGTTCGAGGAGGCCACCCGTCTAGCGAGAGCGGGTTCGGCCTTGGTGGTGGCGCGCATGGAAGGTCAGGGCTTAAAAGTGGCCCTGGAAAAGACGGAGGCCCTATTCTTTTATGGACGGGGTAGGCGTCCTCCTGCGGGAGCGACGCTCCGCATCGGCGAGGTCGAGATCCGGGTTGGGTCCGTGATGAAATATCTCGGGCTCTGCCTGGATGGAAGATGGACTTTCGCCGAGCACTTCCGCAGGCTGGCCCCGAGGCTCGTTAAGGCGTCCGCGGCTTTGGGGAGACTCCTCCCTAATGTCGGAGGGCCGGGGTCCAGTTGCCGCCGGCTTTATATGGGGGTCATCAAATCAATGGCTCTCTATGGGGCGCCCGTGTGGGTGGATGCCCTGAGCGCCACAAATAAGGCGCTATTGCGACGTCCGCAGCGCGCCATGGCACTCAGGGTAATCCGCGGTTACCGCACAGTGGCTGGAGAGGCGGCGTTTGCCCTGGCCGGTTCCCCGCCGTGGGAGCTGGAGGCCCGCGTACTGGCCGAAGTGTACCGGCGCAGCGCGCAAGTGAAGGAGCGGGGTGGTGAGCCGGCTCCAGATCAGGTGGCTAGGTGGCGCCGCCAGGCTCGCGTGATCCTTCTGCGGTCTTGGCGGAGCCAGCTGGCATCGCCTAGTGCTGGAGTGAGGGCGGTGGAGGCCATCCGGCCTCATTTGAAAGCATGGCTGGAGACCTGCCAAGGTATCTCGTACCGGATGGTGCAGGTGATGACCGGGCATGGCTGTTTTGGTCATTACCTGCATCATGTGGCCAGGCGGGAGGCATCTCCACGGTGCCACCATTGTGACTGCGCGGATGATACCGCGCAGCACACACTGGAGGTGTGCCCCGCGTGGAGCGATCCGCGTGCGGAGTTGATCGAGGTGGTTGGGCGGGATCTCTCTCTGCCAGCCATCGTTGGACAGATGGTCCATAGTGCAGAAGCCTGGAGGGCGATGGCCTCCTTCTGTGAAACAGTCGTAACGCAGAAGGAGACTGCAGAGAGAGATCGGGAGGACGATGCGTCGTCTGAGGACGATGCGTCGTCTGACCCAATCCGCAGGCGTCGCGTGGGGCGCAGGAGAGCCGCATACGAGCGGAACCTCCCGCCCTAGTAGGGCCTCTGGGTGGCAGACTGGGGAGTCTGTCACTCGATAGAGAGACCCATGGTTGAGGAGCGTTCTGGGTCTCGGAGCGCTTCCAAAGAGGGTACCAGGCACAAGCCTGTGTCTTGTATGGGTCACAGCATATGTGACAGTCGCCGCCAGGTCGCAGCAGTTATTGCGTTTGCAGGTCCTGCGACCTGGCCTCAGAGCGGTGGCGAGAGACCCGGGGAGTTTTAGTTGGTAGGTCCATCCTTGGATGGGAGTCCAACATAACCTCACTAGCGTCCCCAAGCTGGTGAGGTATGCATGAGCATTTCTCCTCGAAAAAAAAAAAAAAAAAAAAAAAAAAAAGGTTAGGTTAGGTTAGGTTAGGTTAGGTTAGGTTAGGTTAGGTTAGGTTAGGTTAGGTTAGGTTAGGTTAGGTTAGGTTAGGTTAGGTTAGGTTAGGTTAGAGGTAGGTTTAGTGCCCCGCATTACGGCCAGTGTGGGCATTATTAAAACCGTGGCCGTCAGGAGTAAGAACCTGAAGGGCACGGACGTGAAGGCCCTGAAAAACGCGGCGGACGCGATTGCTCAGGCTGTGGAGCAGCTGAGCAAGCGCTCCACGTCCGATGAAACGGAGAGACTGCAGGCGGACAATACCCGTCTGCAGTCTGAGTTGGCCGCGCTCCGTAAGGATGTGGCGGAGTTGCGCTCTCGGGTGGCTCAGCCGCCCCCAGTGCCGATCGACGAACTGACGCGCTCCATCATGGTCCAGGTCGGGACCATGGTGAGCGCGCGGTTCGACGCGTTGGAGGGGAGACTGCTTCCCGAGGAGCGCATCCGCCCTCCTCTCGCGCACGACACACCCCGTGCTGAGGCCCCGGCTAGTCCTGGTCCTCAACCGGGCCCTGCCCCTAAACCCCCTAAGGGGAAACGAGGAGGAAGTGGAAAGGGGCAGAAGCGGGCCAAAGAAGGGCCTAAACCCTCTGTGCCGCTTCGCGCAGATGAGACTCTGGAGCCACGTCAGTCCCAGTCCTCACAGGCAGAATGGACTGACGTGGGGAAGAAGGGGAAGCCGAAGGCGGGGACAAAGTCTCCGCCCAAGGTCCAACCCAAGAAGAGGGAGCCTAAGTTGCGCCCCCCTCAGTCGTCAGCTGTGACACTAACGTTGCAGCCAGACGCTGAGAAGCGGGGCGTAACTTACGCCAATGTGTTGCGCGAGGCGTCACAGCGGATTAAGCTGGCTGACCTCGGCATTGCCGCCCTGCAGTTCAGGGTGGGAGTGTCGGGGCAGCGAATTTTGGAGGTGCCGGGCACAGAGTCCGGCGAGAAGGCTGATGCCCTGGCCGAAAAGATCAGGCAGGTGATCGGAGATGAGGCCATCCGAGTCGGCCGACCCACGAAGTGTGCAGAGATGCGCATTTCGGGGCTGGACGACTCGGTGACCCCTGAGGAATTAATCGCGGCGGTCTCCCGGGTTGGTGGATGCCCAACGGCATCCATCAAGGCGGGAGATGTGCGCCGCGACGTATCAAGTAGAGGTTCAGCTTGGGTGCGCTGCCCGGTGGCAGTGGCCAAAAAGGCCTCGGAGGGGGGACGGCTGGCCGTCGGTTGGTCCTCGGCGCAGGTAAAAATCCTGTCGCCGAGACCAATGAGGTGCTACCGGTGCCTCCTTCCGGGGCACGTAAGGGCGAGTTGCAAGTCGGAGGTGGACCGCAGTGGTCTTTGTTACCGCTGCGGTCAGGCCGGCCATCTGGCCGGTCAATGCTCTCTGCCGCCGCTTTGCGTCGTTTGCAAGGCGGCGGGGAAGCCCTCCGACCATTGTGGTGGGAGCGCTGCCTGCGTGGTGGCGCACCCTCCGAAGAAGAAGGCGAAGCCTGCGACTGCGACAAAGCCACAGTCGCAGACTCCCCCTTAGAGCCATGGGCGTCGGACTTGGGGAAGTCCGGCGTCCAGTTTTCAGGGCTCGAGTTGGCGTGACGTGTGTTCCCGCGCGCCACTCACACGCGTAGTTTAGGGGAGGAATCGCTCCAGTCCTCCCCTCCCAAGAGGCTTGGCCTTGTGCCGTCGCTGTCGGGGAGCGGCCGAATACGTAATGTGGTCCCGCTACCCCGGCACTCAGGCGATGAGGTGGAACACGGTGGGGTTTTAGCCGGTAGGAGTCCGGCATAACCCGTCGTCGTCCCCAAGGCGACGGGTATCCATGAGGATTTCCCCACCTAAAAAAAAAAAAAAAAAAAAGGTTAGGTTAGGTTAGGTTAGGTTAGGTTAGGTTAGGTTAGGTTAGGTTAGGTTAGGTTAGGTTAGGTTAGGTTAGGTTAGGTTAGGTTAGGTTAGGTTAGGTTAGGTTAGGTTAGGTTAGGTTAGGTTAGGTTAGGTTAGGTTAGGTTAGGTTAGGTTAGGTTAGGTTAGGTTAGGTTAGGTTAGGTTAGGTTAGGTTAGGTTAGGTTAGGTTAGGTTAGGTTAGGTTAGGTTAGGTTAGGTTAGGTTAGGTTAGGTTAGGTTAGGTTAGGTTAGGTTAGGTTAGGTTAGGTTAGGTTAGGTTAGGTTAGGTTAGGTTAGGTTAGGTTAGGTTAGGTTAGGTTAGGTTAGGTTAGGTTAGGTTAGGTTAGGTTAGGTTAGGTTAGGTTAGGTTAGGTTAGGTTAGGTTAGGTTAGGTTAGGTTAGGTTAGGTTAGGTTAGGTTAGGTTAGGTTAGGTTAGGTTAGGTTAGGTTAGGTTAGGTTAGGTTAGGTTAGGTTAGGTTAGGTTAGGTTAGGTTAGGTTAGGTTAGGTTAGGTTAGGTTAGGTTAGGTTAGGTTAGGTTAGGTTAGGTTAGGTTAGGTTAGGTTAGGTTAGGTTAGGTTAGGTTAGGTTAGGTTAGGTTAGGTTAGGTTAGGTTAGGTTAGGTTAGGTTAGGTTAGGTTAGGTTAGGTTAGGTTAGGTTAGGTTAGGTTAGGTTAGGTTAGGTTAGGTTAGGTTAGGTTAGGTTAGGTTAGGTTAGGTTAGGTTAGGTTAGGTTAGGTTAGGTTTTTTTTTTTTTTTTTTTTTTTTTTTTTTTTTTTTTCTCCTACCTCCAACATGATCGGAGCCTGTTCTTACTATCTAATCTTTCATTCCAGTTCTATCATTTATGCCTCTCGTACTTTTATTCTACATACTTTATCTTTCTTGTATCCATCATCTTTCTATACCTTTCCGGGTGGGGTTTCCCTCTAACTATAACTATGCTACTCTACATTTATCTTTTTTTTTTTTTTTATTTCTTTCTTTTTTATATCTTTATTTCAATAAAAAACACAACAAGTCTATTTTTATTTTACAGTTTTTCGTTTAGCCTTATGCCCATATTCTTATTTTATTTCTTACAGATAATAACATTTTGTTTATACAATATACTTAACCTAATTTTTTACATTTTTATCTATTTTTCTATGCCCATCACTAATACATACACTGTATTATGATGTCATAGTTTCATATACTATTTGGCTTACAAACTACTGTTTACATTCTTATTTCTATTTCAATATTTTACATCTTAAGTTTTATATGCTAGACTATAATATATATCAATATATTATGATAACATATTTTTTTACACAGTTTTATTTCTTTTTATTACTATCATTGCTATTTGCTCACAGTACTCTATAAACCTTTCTCTACTTTTGCTTTTCATTATATCTGTTACATTATCGGGACATATTTTAAAATCAATTTCCTGCTCAATGTTTAGGCGCGCTGCTGCATGCACGGGGCAATCGAACAATACGTGTGGGACCGACTCTTCGGCGTCAGGCTCACAGATGCACGATGGGCTCTCCTTACACTTGAAGCGGTTCAAGTATTGTGAGAACCCACCGTGCCCTGTCATGATTTGTGTCCTTTCGCTACTCGTTTCAAATTTCCTTACGATCCGGTAAGCCGTCACAGCATCCGGGAAGAAAATCTTCGTGATTGCCGCGGTTTCTCCCGTCACGTATCTCTGATTCCATTCGTCGAGCGTTGCCATACGTATGCTTCGCTTGACGAATGAAACCGGGCACTGGTCGTAGTCCGGTTTCCTTTTGGAATTTTCAGCGGCCTCTTTGGCAAGTTGGTCAGCTCTCTCGTTTCCCTCCAGCCCTGCGTGGGCCTTTATCCAGAACAAAGTTAACATTTTGCCCTGGAGAAATATTGTTCTTAGGTTATTTCTGGCTTCTACTGCTAGGGGATGGAGGCAACTGGGGTTCTTGACCGTTTGGAGAGCTGCCATTGAGTCGCTGAAAATTCCAAAGGAAGTCGCTCCGTGCTCTAGGACTGTCCTAGTTGCCTTGCATATCGCCAGTAGCTCGGCCTGGTAAACCGTGCAATAGTTTGCTAGAGCAAGTTTTCGGGCTTTGGTCTCGGTTTCGCAACTCCACTCGGATAGTGCGGCACCGACTTTGCCTCCTATTTTGCTCCCATCGGTGAAGATGCGGACGTCAAGATCACTGTGTTGGTCTACTTGCTCTTGGTTCACCAGGCTCACGAACTCCAGGTCGATACGCTCGGCGGGGTGTGGGGCCTCCATTGCTGGAGCCATCAGCTCGATCTCCCTATCCCCCAGCTCTGGCCGAGGTACTCCTCGCTTGGCTTCGTATAATGAAGCCACCTCACGAACTCGGAGGTCGAGGGGGAGCAATCCAGCCAGAATAAGTGCTGAGTTCAGGGAGACCGTGCGGTAAGCTCTGCACATTTTCTGTGCTATTCCGCGCTGTACTGTTGCGAGCTGTTTTATGACTCCTAGCTTCTTTGCAGCCGGCGCCCAAACACTAGCAGCATATAAGATAATTGGCTCCACTGTCGCCACGTAAATGACTCTTATGACTTCAGGGTGAAGCCCCCAGCTAACCTTTGCCGCTCTGCATAGTTGCTTATGAACGCCGATTGCCTTCCGACATACATTTGAGACGTGGGTGTTGAATGTCAGCTTCTCGTCTATGGTGACTCCTAGTAGCTTTATCTCTTTTGACATGCCAATGTCGACTCCCCCCATGCTCAGGCGTGGTGTGTCGTATTTCAGCTTTCTGGTGATGACCATCGCATTCATCTTGTGCGGTGCGAATTTAAGCTTCTTGTCGACACCCCACGCCCAAACATGTGCGAGAGTGGCATTGGCACGTGTTTGCATCTCCCCAGCTGTCTCTCCGTCGAAGACTAGTATGACGTCATCTGCGAACGCCTGGGCATAGTCTCCCCTGTCTTCTAGACTTTTCAGTAGAGGGTCTAGCAAGAGGTTCCAGAGAATTGGGCCTCCAATGGAACCTTGGACGCACCCCTTGTTTGTGCCTTTCTCGCATTCTTCCCCGGCGTACCTGACCGTGACTTTTCTGTCCTTGAGGTAGCTGTCCATGACCCTTCTCAAGTTAAGTGGACACTTTTCCTCAGCCAGTCGGACTCTTATGGCTGGCCACCAGGCACTGTCGAAGGCTCCCTCTATGTCCAACGATACTAAAGTTACGATCTTCTTTTGATCCAGCTTGTTGGTAATGCGCTGCATTAAGTCATAGAGGGAGTCTTCGGTACTCCTTTGTGGCATGAATCCGTACTGGCGAGTACTCATCTTTGGCAATAAGTGGAACTTGAGACGGGCCACCAGCATTTTCTCGTAGGTCTTTCCTAGTATTGAGAGGAGTCCAATAGGTCGGTATGATTTCGGTGTGGTGTAACTTGCCTTTCCCGGCTTCCTCAACACGATGACCGTTGCCTTCTTCCAAGCTTCGGGAAAGTGATGGTATTCAAGGCACTTGTTGAAGAAGGCCAGGAAAAGCTCGGGGTCACTTTCGATGGCTTGGCAGCATATGTCGGCTGTAAAGCCGTCAGCGCCTGGGGCCTTTTTTGGGTTGAAGGACATGCTCGCCTGTCTGAGTTCAGCTGCTGTGAACGGTGGGTCACAAAGGCCATCTTGGTCGACTTTGTTGACCTTTTCAGCTTCCACTCTGATGTGTTGGTGGTGGGTGTTGTCGCTCTCTGTAAGGTCTTCCGGGAAGAACGTTTCCGCTAGTAGCTTCACGGAACCTTTTGCATCCAGCACCTCCCCGTTCTTTTCTAGCGGCATGTCCTCCTCCCTGCGTGCAGTCCTTCCTATGACCCTGTAGATCCCCTCCCAGACCCCCTCCCTATCCTGTTTGCGGCAGAAGTCCTTCCAGCTCTCGATTTGGGCTTTGGCTGCCTCTGACTCATACTCTTCTTTCTGTTTCAGGTACTCTTCGATGACCTTCGACCTTCGGACCGGAGCAGCGCATCGGATTCTACGCTTCATGGTTGCGACTTTCTTCTTCATCTCGGCGAGCTTCTCGGACCACCACGGCAAGGTAAGTTCTTCATTTGGTTTCTTAGTTGGCATTGATAATTTGCAGGCTTCGTCTATAATTTTTCCGAGTGTGTTTGTTGCTGAGTCTAATTTGTCTATTGAGCTTATTTTGTCTATTTCTAGTTTATTGAATTTGTCTTCTTGCATCAATTGTCTGAGCTTCTCACGAAACTCAGGCCAATTGACTTTCTTTGTGTTAAATTTTCTTGTTGTCCTAATGATTTGTGTGCCTTTAGATTTTGTGAGCCGCAAGTTGAAAACAATGCCGTTGTGGTCCGAACTCGTGAGACCCTCGTCGATCTTCCAGTCCTCAACCAGGTCGAGAATGTCCGTTGAGCAGGCTGTTATGTCAACGAAGCTGGTGTACCGTTTTCCTCCGCGGATTACGTCAAAGGTCGGGATTTTCCCTCTATTGAGTATGTTCAGATCCAGCTCTTCGAGTGTTCCTGAAACTTCTTCCCCCTCATGGTCAATTGTTGGGCTCCCCCACCATGTGCTCTTTGCGTTTGCGTCGCCTCCAACGACAAGCTTCCTGTTTCCAATCTGTTGCACTACCTTTTCTAGGTGTTTTAGGTACGGCTCTGTGGGCTGGTCTGGCTCGAAGTAGAAGGAGACAAGCGTGACCTCCCAGGCACTGGTCTGGATCCCCACCACAACGATGTTATTTGTGGTGAGTTTCGGGTACTGTTTGACGTTGAGGTCGTGGTTGAAGACAGCTATTGCTGCCTTCACAGTCCCTTCTCCTGGATCAGTGCTTTGGAAGATCCTAACGCCCCTGTGATTCCTCATCTCCTTTGCCCCTCCCACATATGGCTCTTGTAATAGTGCCACAGCGACTCCGCGCTTTTTCGCCTCTATCAGCAACTCGTTTGTTGCTAGCTTTTTTCGTTGGAGGTTTGCCTGTATCATTTTGTAGAGAGTTTGGTTTCCGTGGACGCCCTTAGCAATACGCTATCGTCGTTCGAGCCAGCTCATCCCATTTCCGGCGTATTGGGCAATCGGAGCTAAAGGCGTTATGCTCTACGTGATCTAATTTTGCCCTCGTGCAGTTCCGGCATATGGGTGGTATGTTCGCCAGCCAATCGGCACACTCTGTTCTCAGGTGGGGGCCCCCACAATGACTGCATAGGTCTGCCGGCTCCGTACAGAACCGTTTCCCGTGTCCGTATCCCATGCAGCGTGTGCATTGGACTAGTGGGGACTGGTCTTCTGCCCTTATGCGCTGGAGGTCTATGTGGACGCTCCCGATCTCGAGCACCCTCTGCCAGACGATGGGAGAGACAGCGACAACAATGTGGCACGTGTGTGGGTTCCTGCTTCTCCTTCTATACTTGATTTCCACCCTGTCGTCCCCGCCGTTGAGGTCACGAAAAACTCCACTGTTCTGATTCCTCAGGGCCTTAATGACATCCCCGTCTGTGTTGACTGCCAGGACGCTCCAGAGTATCAGAAGCGGGTCCTTGTTTTTCATTTCCTCGACGGCGAGGTTCCTTCCTTCCTTTTCCAGTCTTTCCTTGATCTTGTTTCTTTCCTCTTTTGTTTCGAATCCCATGATGATCTTCCTGTCCTTGGCCTTCCTGACTCTTTCAACCTTGACCCAGCCCTCCTTCGCGTCCACAGCCTGCCTGACCTTTTCAAGAACCTCTTCTCCCGATTCTGTTTCGTCCGTCGATGTGACTACCATGGAGTGTAGCGTACTTCGCTTTGGTAGCGATCTTCCGCTTTTGTTGGCAGTCACATTCGCGTAAGTGGCTTGTGTCGCTCTTTCTAGAGTTTCCTTTTGCCTCTCTAGGGTTTCTTTCAGCTCCTCCATCTTCCTGTTGCTTTCGAGCAT
Source organism: Agonopterix alstromeriana (assembly GCA_963924505.1). Taxonomy (NCBI): domain Eukaryota; kingdom Metazoa; phylum Arthropoda; class Insecta; order Lepidoptera; family Depressariidae; genus Agonopterix; species Agonopterix alstromeriana. The sequence continues at coordinate 13,529,924 of OZ004682.1, forward strand.
CAGTTTTGTGTGCTCCTCTATCGTCGATCTTAGGTCTTGGTCTTGGTTCATAAGGAAGGTGGTGTCGATCGGTTCAGCTTCTGGGATCTTCTTTTCTTCCTTCTCCGCTGGTTTTTGAGATTTTAGCTCTAGCTCGGCTTCCTTGACGAGCTGGTATAACCGGTCTAGAGCCTCAATGACGCCATTTTTTATCTCGGTTTTGGTGTTCCGAGAGGTGTTCAGAAGAGATTTTCCCTTTGAGACGCATGCTTTTGCCTCCATAGGGCGGCTGGTGTACTGCTGCCTTGGCGGAGTGTGCGTCTGCGTTTGGGATGCTCTGCGCGTGTCCGTGACCACTCTTTCTTTTGGCAGAGTAGGTGGTGGCTCTGGTTTTTCAGAGGTTTTGGTGTTCTGCGTTGTCTTACTTGCCATAGGAGGGGTAGGATCGATATTACCCGATTCCCACTCTCCTATGCTGCGTCTTACGTTTGGAGCAGTCACGGGTTTTGATGGTGATTTGGCACCACTGGTCGGTTTTGGTTTTGGGTTCGGTGTTCTGAGCCCAAACATATTGGAGGTCCGCGTTAAAATTAAATGTAAATGATAATAAAAAGCAAAAGTTTGTAAAAGTTGTAAAGAGTTGCTAAAAACAATGTCGCTCTACCTAGAGTCACAGACTCGGTCAGTTTGGGTTGTATAGCTGTAGGTCAATAGGACCTATACCCGATAGAGGAAGAAAGCGCTTCCAGGAGTCAAAATTGGCGTTTTTGGAGACCAAAAACTTTCAGGCTCTACCTAGAGACGATTTGTGGCACTCAGTGGATAGCCCTCCGCAAGCCCTTTCCAACGATACCAAACACAGTGTGTCTATCCCAAGTGGTTCGGGAGGAGCCGGAGTTAAAAGATTCTGGTTCCGAAACAAAATGGCGGCCAGATCTGGTTACTCCCCTGTAACTCCAGAACCACTGGTCCGATTGAGCTGGGGTTTGGACCGCTGTGTTGGGCTCGACGAGCTCCACCCACCGGTACCGTTTTCAGGCTGAAAATTTTTGACCTCCTGGAAACGCCTGAAAAATGGATAGCGGGGCAGAGAATGGCTAGACAAAGACTCCAACGAAAACCCCGGCACTCTACGACCCACCAGTCAGGAGATATTGGTGTTTGAAATTTTCCAAAATGGCCGCTCAACTGTCAAAGTTGGGCGTGGACTGGCTATATCTCCCTTCCTAATAGTCGCAGAATACCAAAGTTTGGTATCGTTGGAATCGGTCCGATCCCGTCTAGCCGCTGGTACCGCTTTCAGGAAACCTGAAACTTGATCCCTCCGAATCGCCTGAAAATGGGGGGAAGTGATGAAGGGGTAACCCCTTAACCCGACAGCGAAAGCGCCGTTCCTCTACGTCGCTTCGTTTGGAAGTTATGGCGATTCGAAGAAAAACAAGATGGCCGCCGAGCTGTCAAAAGCCAACTTTGGGAGGTTATAACTCCTCAACCGTTTGTCGGAGAGGGCTGGGATTTTGGACGGACAACTCGGCGTGACCTCTTCTATCTCCTGAAAACGGTCTCAGCCCTGAAATTTTTCAGGCCGCGAAAACGCTGAAAAATGTTCAGACGCTAAAGTTTGGGGAATTTCACCACCAATAGTCAAGAGCCCAAGTTTCTAAGTCGAGTGGGGCCTGAGATATACTAATTTGAAATTTTTAACCGAAAAACCAAAATGGCCGACTTTTGTCGAATTTCTCAATTTTGAAGATATATAGCCCGAGTTTGGACTTTATTAGGTCGCGAATAGGGTTGGGAAACCAGTCCCAGTGTCAAAATTTATATATAACTAATTAATTTTGAATAAAAGCCGAAAAACACATAAAATTCAATATCTCAGGAACCACTCGTCAAAAAATTATACAAAAAATATCAAAAAATGCACAAATTAGGGGCGAACAATAACATCAAGCAGCAATAATAAATTTCAGTTTTTTACACACAAATTTTTTGAAAATAAAAATTTTTCAGTAAATCAATTACTGTATCAAAACTATCAAATACAAAATTTTGTTATCTTCGGAAGCTGTTCTTTGCTGATGCGCGCCAAGGACTGCAGTTGCAGTTTTGCAGAATTTTCTTGCGTTCCGAAGATATAAAGTACCAAAAGTTGAATATTCAATTTTGAATATATAAATAGTCTTACAATATAAAATTATTTTACTTGCAAAATATAGTCTGGTGTGTCGAGTA
>OZ004683.1:0-107369 GCA_963924505.1 Agonopterix alstromeriana
ACCTAACCTAACCTAACCTAACCTAACCTAACCTAACCTAACCTAACCTAACCTAACCTAACCTAACCTAACCTAACCTAACCTAACCTAACCTAACCTAACCTAACCTAACCTAACCTAACCTAACCTAACCTAACCTAACCTAACCTAACCTAACCTAACCTAACCTAACCTAACCTAACCTAACCTAACCTAACCTAACCTAACCTAACCTAACCTAACCTAACCTAACCTAACCTAACCTAACCTAACCTAACCTAACCTAACCTAACCTAACCTAACCTAACCTAACCTAACCTAACCTAACCTAACCTAACCTAACCTAACCTAACCTAACCTAACCTAACCTAACCTAACCTAACCTAACCTAACCTAACCTAACCTAACCTAACCTAACCTAACCTAACCTAACCTAACCTAACCTAACCTAACCTAACCTAACCTAACCTAACCTAACCTAACCTAACCTAACCTAACCTAACCTAACCTAACCTAACCTAACCTAACCTAACCTAACCTAACCTAACCTAACCTAACCTAACCTAACCTAACCTAACCTAACCTAACCTAACCTAACCTAACCTAACCTAACCTAACCTAACCTAACCTAACCTAACCTAACCTAACCTAACCTAACCTAACCTAACCTAACCTAACCTAACCTAACCTAACCTAACCTAACCTAACCTAACCTAACCTAACCTAACCTAACCTAACCTAACCTAACCTAACCTAACCTAACCTAACCTAACCTAACCTAACCTAACCTAACCTAACCTAACCTAACCTAACCTAACCTAACCTAACCTAACCTAACCTAACCTAACCTAACCTAACCTAACCTAACCTAACCTAACCTAACCTAACCTAACCTAACCTAACCTAACCTAACCTAACCTAACCTAACCTAACCTAACCTAACCTAACCTAACCTAACCTAACCTAACCTAACCTAACCTAACCTAACCTAACCTAACCTAACCTAACCTAACCTAACCTAACCTAACCTAACCTAACCTAACCTAACCTAACCTAACCTAACCTAACCTAACCTAACCTAACCTAACCTAACCTAACCTAACCTAACCTAACCTAACCTAACCTAACCTAACCTAACCTAACCTAACCTAACCTAACCTAACCTAACCTAACCTAACCTAACCTAACCTAACCTAACCTAACCTAACCTAACCTAACCTAACCTAACCTAACCTAACCTAACCTAACCTAACCTAACCTAACCTAACCTAACCTAACCTAACCTAACCTAACCTAACCTAACCTAACCTAACCTAACCTAACCTAACCTAACCTAACCTAACCTAACCTAACCTAACCTAACCTAACCTAACCTAACCTAACCTAACCTAACCTAACCTAACCTAACCTAACCTAACCTAACCTAACCTAACCTAACCTAACCTAACCTAACCTAACCTAACCTAACCTAACCTAACCTAACCTAACCTAACCTAACCTAACCTAACCTAACCTAACCTAACCTAACCTAACCTAACCTAACCTAACCTAACCTAACCTAACCTAACCTAACCTAACCTAACCTAACCTAACCTAACCTAACCTAACCTAACCTAACCTAACCTAACCTAACCTAACCTAACCTAACCTAACCTAACCTAACCTAACCTAACCTAACCTAACCTAACCTAACCTAACCTAACCTAACCTAACCTAACCTAACCTAACCTAACCTAACCTAACCTAACCTAACCTAACCTAACCTAACCTAACCTAACCTAACCTAACCTAACCTAACCTAACCTAACCTAACCTAACCTAACCTAACCTAACCTAACCTAACCTAACCTAACCTAACCTAACCTAACCTAACCTAACCTAACCTAACCTAACCTAACCTAACCTAACCTAACCTAACCTAACCTAACCTAACCTAACCTAACCTAACCTAACCTAACCTAACCTAACCTAACCTAACCTAACCTAACCTAACCTAACCTAACCTAACCTAACCTAACCTAACCTAACCTAACCTAACCTAACCTAACCTAACCTAACCTAACCTAACCTAACCTAACCTAACCTAACCTAACCTAACCTAACCTAACCTAACCTAACCTAACCTAACCTAACCTAACCTAACCTAACCTAACCTAACCTAACCTAACCTAACCTAACCTAACCTAACCTAACCTAACCTAACCTAACCTAACCTAACCTAACCTAACCTAACCTAACCTAACCTAACCTAACCTAACCTAACCTAACCTAACCTAACCTAACCTAACCTAACCTAACCTAACCTAACCTAACCTAACCTAACCTAACCTAACCTAACCTAACCTAACCTAACCTAACCTAACCTAACCTAACCTAACCTAACCTAACCTAACCTAACCTAACCTAACCTAACCTAACCTAACCTAACCTAACCTAACCTAACCTAACCTAACCTAACCTAACCTAACCTAACCTAACCTAACCTAACCTAACCTAACCTAACCTAACCTAACCTAACCTAACCTAACCTAACCTAACCTAACCTAACCTAACCTAACCTAACCTAACCTAACCTAACCTAACCTAACCTAACCTAACCTAACCTAACCTAACCTAACCTAACCTAACCTAACCTAACCTAACCTAACCTAACCTAACCTAACCTAACCTAACCTAACCTAACCTAACCTAACCTAACCTAACCTAACCTAACCTAACCTAACCTAACCTAACCTAACCTAACCTAACCTAACCTAACCTAACCTAACCTAACCTAACCTAACCTAACCTAACCTAACCTAACCTAACCTAACCTAACCTAACCTAACCTAACCTAACCTAACCTAACCTAACCTAACCTAACCTAACCTAACCTAACCTAACCTAACCTAACCTAACCTAACCTAACCTAACCTAACCTAACCTAACCTAACCTAACCTAACCTAACCTAACCTAACCTAACCTAACCTAACCTAACCTAACCTAACCTAACCTAACCTAACCTAACCTAACCTAACCTAACCTAACCTAACCTAACCTAACCTAACCTAACCTAACCTAACCTAACCTAACCTAACCTAACCTAACCTAACCTAACCTAACCTAACCTAACCTAACCTAACCTAACCTAACCTAACCTAACCTAACCTAACCTAACCTAACCTAACCTAACCTAACCTAACCTAACCTAACCTAACCTAACCTAACCTAACCTAACCTAACCTAACCTAACCTAACCTAACCTAACCTAACCTAACCTAACCTAACCTAACCTAACCTAACCTAACCTAACCTAACCTAACCTAACCTAACCTAACCTAACCTAACCTAACCTAACCTAACCTAACCTAACCTAACCTAACCTAACCTAACCTAACCTAACCTAACCTAACCTAACCTAACCTAACCTAACCTAACCTAACCTAACCTAACCTAACCTAACCTAACCTAACCTAACCTAACCTAACCTAACCTAACCTAACCTAACCTAACCTAACCTAACCTAACCTAACCTAACCTAACCTAACCTAACCTAACCTAACCTAACCTAACCTAACCTAACCTAACCTAACCTAACCTAACCTAACCTAACCTAACCTAACCTAACCTAACCTAACCTAACCTAACCTAACCTAACCTAACCTAACCTAACCTAACCTAACCTAACCTAACCTAACCTAACCTAACCTAACCTAACCTAACCTAACCTAACCTAACCTAACCTAACCTAACCTAACCTAACCTAACCTAACCTAACCTAACCTAACCTAACCTAACCTAACCTAACCTAACCTAACCTAACCTAACCTAACCTAACCTAACCTAACCTAACCTAACCTAACCTAACCTAACCTAACCTAACCTAACCTAACCTAACCTAACCTAACCTAACCTAACCTAACCTAACCTAACCTAACCTAACCTAACCTAACCTAACCTAACCTAACCTAACCTAACCTAACCTAACCTAACCTAACCTAACCTAACCTAACCTAACCTAACCTAACCTAACCTAACCTAACCTAACCTAACCTAACCTAACCTAACCTAACCTAACCTAACCTAACCTAACCTAACCTAACCTAACCTAACCTAACCTAACCTAACCTAACCTAACCTAACCTAACCTAACCTAACCTAACCTAACCTAACCTAACCTAACCTAACCTAACCTAACCTAACCTAACCTAACCTAACCTAACCTAACCTAACCTAACCTAACCTAACCTAACCTAACCTAACCTAACCTAACCTAACCTAACCTAACCTAACCTAACCTAACCTAACCTAACCTAACCTAACCTAACCTAACCTAACCTAACCTAACCTAACCTAACCTAACCTAACCTAACCTAACCTAACCTAACCTAACCTAACCTAACCTAACCTAACCTAACCTAACCTAACCTAACCTAACCTAACCTAACCTAACCTAACCTAACCTAACCTAACCTAACCTAACCTAACCTAACCTAACCTAACCTAACCTAACCTAACCTAACCTAACCTAACCTAACCTAACCTAACCTAACCTAACCTAACCTAACCTAACCTAACCTAACCTAACCTAACCTAACCTAACCTAACCTAACCTAACCTAACCTAACCTAACCTAACCTAACCTAACCTAACCTAACCTAACCTAACCTAACCTAACCTAACCTAACCTAACCTAACCTAACCTAACCTAACCTAACCTAACCTAACCTAACCTAACCTAACCTAACCTAACCTAACCTAACCTAACCTAACCTAACCTAACCTAACCTAACCTAACCTAACCTAACCTAACCTAACCTAACCTAACCTAACCTAACCTAACCTAACCTAACCTAACCTAACCTAACCTAACCTAACCTAACCTAACCTAACCTAACCTAACCTAACCTAACCTAACCTAACCTAACCTAACCTAACCTAACCTAACCTAACCTAACCTAACCTAACCTAACCTAACCTAACCTAACCTAACCTAACCTAACCTAACCTAACCTAACCTAACCTAACCTAACCTAACCTAACCTAACCTAACCTAACCTAACCTAACCTAACCTAACCTAACCTAACCTAACCTAACCTAACCTAACCTAACCTAACCTAACCTAACCTAACCTAACCTAACCTAACCTAACCTAACCTAACCTAACCTAACCTAACCTAACCTAACCTAACCTAACCTAACCTAACCTAACCTAACCTAACCTAACCTAACCTAACCTAACCTAACCTAACCTAACCTAACCTAACCTAACCTAACCTAACCTAACCTAACCTAACCTAACCTAACCTAACCTAACCTAACCTAACCTAACCTAACCTAACCTAACCTAACCTAACCTAACCTAACCTAACCTAACCTAACCTAACCTAACCTAACCTAACCTAACCTAACCTAACCTAACCTAACCTAACCTAACCTAACCTAACCTAACCTAACCTAACCTAACCTAACCTAACCTAACCTAACCTAACCTAACCTAACCTAACCTAACCTAACCTAACCTAACCTAACCTAACCTAACCTAACCTAACCTAACCTAACCTAACCTAACCTAACCTAACCTAACCTAACCTAACCTAACCTAACCTAACCTAACCTAACCTAACCTAACCTAACCTAACCTAACCTAACCTAACCTAACCTAACCTAACCTAACCTAACCTAACCTAACCTAACCTAACCTAACCTAACCTAACCTAACCTAACCTAACCTAACCTAACCTAACCTAACCTAACCTAACCTAACCTAACCTAACCTAACCTAACCTAACCTAACCTAACCTAACCTAACCTAACCTAACCTAACCTAACCTAACCTAACCTAACCTAACCTAACCTAACCTAACCTAACCTAACCTAACCTAACCTAACCTAACCTAACCTAACCTAACCTAACCTAACCTAACCTAACCTAACCTAACCTAACCTAACCTAACCTAACCTAACCTAACCTAACCTAACCTAACCTAACCTAACCTAACCTAACCTAACCTAACCTAACCTAACCTAACCTAACCTAACCTAACCTAACCTAACCTAACCTAACCTAACCTAACCTAACCTAACCTAACCTAACCTAACCTAACCTAACCTAACCTAACCTAACCTAACCTAACCTAACCTAACCTAACCTAACCTAACCTAACCTAACCTAACCTAACCTAACCTAACCTAACCTAACCTAACCTAACCTAACCTAACCTAACCTAACCTAACCTAACCTAACCTAACCTAACCTAACCTAACCTAACCTAACCTAACCTAACCTAACCTAACCTAACCTAACCTAACCTAACCTAACCTAACCTAACCTAACCTAACCTAACCTAACCTAACCTAACCTAACCTAACCTAACCTAACCTAACCTAACCTAACCTAACCTAACCTAACCTAACCTAACCTAACCTAACCTAACCTAACCTAACCTAACCTAACCTAACCTAACCTAACCTAACCTAACCTAACCTAACCTAACCTTTTTTTTTTTTTTTTTTTTTTATACTTGGGAAATGCGTTACGCATACCCACCGTCCAGAGGGGGAACGGCGGGTTATGTGGGACTCCCCCGTCCTGAAAAGGACAGGTATACTCCACTAAAACCCAAGTGCGGTCGTCTGGCATCCTTGCGGCAGTGCGCCGGTACACGTTTGTATTTCTCGACTGCACTGCCATGCCTGTCCGAAGGACCCTTCCTCGCTCGACCGTCTCGCCCTGTGTTGGAGTGCCTGGACCCCCCAGTCCATAGTAGGCACTCCAGGGCTACTGTGGCGCGTGTGACGGACTAAATGTAGCCACCATCGCTGCCCAGAGTTTGATATTTATTTACCGAGGCGCTGCTTGGCGAGCGTATAATGCCCGCCGTCGCCCGGTGCGTCTTCTCCGCATCGGTAGGGAGGCAGGATCTTCCTCCCTTTCTCGCTCCGCCGCCTCTTTCTGCAGCATAACATGCTCACAGAACGAGACGACGGCGTCCCATGACCTCTCGCCTTCGACCATGGCCTTGACCACCGCCGGAAGAGAGAGGTCGGGACCTATCTCCAAACTTAGTTCGTACCTGGCGTCGTGCCAGGCACTGCACACTTGCAGCGTGTGCTGCGCTGTGTCCTCGCCTGCTGGGCAGTGGTGACACCCAGGCAGGGGCTCCCTCCCAACCACATGGCATAAGTAGCGCCCGAAGCTGCCATGTCCAGATAAGATCTGGACTAGCCGGAATGTCAGAGAACCATGGCGCCTGTCAACCCATTCCTTAAGAACAGGCGATATGGCCTCCACGGTTCTCTGTCCGGCATTTGGCTCCCGCATCCGGGCCTTCCACCTCACGAGCAGCTCTCGCTGCGCGTCCCTCCTCCAGCCTTCTACCTCTTCGGCAGCAGGGCGTCCCCCATCCGCTCGGGCTTGAGCGCACTGCGCATACACCTCCGCCTGGACCACGGCATCGAGGTCCCAGGGGGGCGTTCCCGCCAAAGCGCAGGCAGCTTCATGGGACACCGTCCGGTATCCGCGTATTACTCTCTGCGCCATAACCCGCTGCCCTCGAAAGAGCAGGGATTTGTTATGGGCGCTTAGAGCATCCGCCCAGACAGGTGCCCCATATAGTGCCATCGAGCGGACGATGCCGGTATATAGCCGACGACACGTCCCGCTCGGTCCATCCAGGTTGGGGAGGAGTCTTGCGAGGGCATTCGCGGCGCCCACGACTTTAGGCGATAGGCGCCGAAAATGCTCCCGGAAGTTCCAACCCCCGTCAAGGGTCAGACCCAAGTATTTCATACAAGGGCTGACCCTGACTTCCGCTTCTCCGATTTGCAGACATGAGTCCCTCGGCGGTGCTCTCCGAGGCCCATGGAAGCAGATGGCTTCGGTCTTGCTGAGAGCTACTTTAAGACCCAGCCTCTCCATTCTGCGCACGACCCTTTCCACAGCAACTGTAGCACTTAGAGTGGCGCGCTCGAAACTCCGACCCTTCGCAACGACTAAGGTGTCATCAGCGTAGCAGATCAACTCTACTCCGTAAGGCAGTCTGCCACGCAACACCCAATCGAATCCGATGTTCCACAGGAGTGGGCCCAACACCGACCCCTGTGGAACACCGCACTTCATGTCCCTTCTGCAGACGACACCGTCGCGGCCGATATACATTATGCCACGACTGTGGAGATAATCAGATATCAGCTCCCGTATGTAAAGTGGCACACGGTGATATCTCAGTGCCTCCATGATACAAGCAAAGGGCAGCGTGTTAAAGGCGTTCGCAATGTCCAAAGACACTGCGAGCACCACGCCGCCCCCTGCCACCGTCTCCGCCGAGATCGCCTTAAGGCGAAGTATGGCGTCCACCGTTGACCGGCGCTCTCGGAACCCAAACTGAGAATCAGCCAGGTCGGGGCCCACGGAACTGAGATGCTGGACGATGCGAGCCGCGAGCACACGCTCGAAAAGCTTGCCCGCCTCGTCCAGCAGGACAATAGGCCGATAGGCCGACGGCTGATCTACAGGCCGTCCCTCCTTCTGCAGAAGCACAAGTCTTCCGGACTTCCACGGGGTCGGAAAACGACCCGACGTCAAGCACGAATTGAGGAGCCCGAAGAAGAATCCTCCGAGCTCGCGCAGGGCCAGGGCCAGCACTCGCCCCGGGATCCCATCAGGCCCCGGAGCAGTATTCTTGCTCCGGAGCTTCCGGACCGCTACGCGTACCTCCAGTGATGTTATAGGAGGCACCTCTTCTTCCACCTCTTCCAATTCATCATCATCCGCTCTTGCCATGGTTGGCGGCGAATGTGGTGGAGTGTCCGGGAACAGGGTTCCCACCACCTGCTCCAGTAGTTGAGGCTGCATAGACTCGGTGAGGGGAGCCGTCTGCCTCCGCAGCTTTTTGCGCGCCATTCTATACGGCCGTCCCCACGGATCGGCATCCAGGCTTCGAAGCATTTCGCTGCGAGCCTGCTCCTTCGCTTCCGAGATGGCCTGCTGTAACGCCTTTTTGGCGTCCATAAAGGACCTGTGCAGCCGACCCTCAGTTTCGTGAAACTCCGGGGTTCGGAGTCTCCCGCGTCGGTAGCGGGTATAGAGGCGGCGCGCAGCAAAACACTCCTCACGGAGCAGTGCGATGTGCGATGACCACCAATACACCCGCTGTTTGGGATGGTAACGACTCACCCTAGGCATAGCTGCGTCACAGATTTGCGTCATGACGCCTCGCAGCATCTCCGTCTCCCCGTCAACATCTATGGACTCCCGATGTACGGAGTCCAGGCACCAACCCTGCACTATAGATGCCTCTTTAGCCATCTGCGGATCCAGCCTGGCCAGAGACCAGCGTGGGAAAACGCTCGGCCTCGCCGACGGAGCCGATGTCTCATCCGGGTTGTTGGAGGCGGAGATCGTGAACCGAACATATAAATGATCGGACAGGGTCTCCGTCTCTTCGTCCACTCGCCAGTTTTGGACACGTCTGGCGACATCAGGGGTAGCGAAAGATAAATCCACTATGGACCCACCCTGATGTCCGACAAACGTGTCCACGGAGCCGCGATTTAGGAGTGACAGCCCACTGACGGTTGCCCACTCCATGACCGTCTCGCCACGTTCGTCAGACCTCGGAGATCCCCAGGCCACATGATGGGCGTTGAAATCCCCGAGGATAAGGACCGGGCGGGGCAGTGATCTTCTCACTGCGGCCCCGACAGAATCCAGTAATCCCTCATAATCAGCGTCCGAGAGACTGGGACGGAGGTAAATTCCAATTAGGACGGTCTCGTTCCACACGGCCACCACGTACCCGGGACCACGCTCTCTCACAGAGAGAGGGGACGCGTGAGCCGGCGTAATGATTGCGACGGATCCCTCCGTATCGCCAGCCCAGTTAGGCTGATCGGAGACGTAATAAGGATCCGCCGCAACTGTCACCTCTATTGACCGCTCCGCAATGAACTGGATCAAAAGATCCTGTGCCGTGCGGGAGTGGTTTAAGTTTGTGTAGAGAACGCTAATGGGAGCCATCGCTAACCGGTCTCCATAGCGCCCTCCACGGGCCCCATCTGGCTAGCGGTGCTAGCTGGTGGAGGAGCCGGGGTCCTGACGGCTCTCACTCCTTTCTTGGGCTGGGAGCACAACTTGCTCCCAATCGAATGCCCAGACGGCCTCTTCTTCGCCTCGCACGCGGGACAGTGCGGCTGCGCCCTGCAGACAGCCGCTTTATGCCCCGGCTGTCCACAGCGAATACATAAGTTTGTCCGGTCTACGCCGGTACAAAGGGCTCCAGTATGTCCCAGCTCCTGGCACCGGAAGCACTTTAACGGCTTCTTCTCAATAGACTGGACTCTAACAGAGCTCCAGCCTATTAAGAGCCTGGTCTTCTCGGCGAGCAAGATGCTTGCCGCGGTCGCTGGGCACTTCACGACGACCGAACCCGTTCCGGACGCCCCCATCCGAATCTCCTTGACCAGGACCTGATCTGGAGGGCACTGTCCAGTTGCGGCTACTGCAGCTCGCACATCCTCCTTGCTTGCTGAGTCGTCGAGACCGAGAATTCTTAGGTCAGCCGTCATGACGGGCCTTACAACGCGCACGTTCTCCAGGAACACTTCCTTGAGTCGTGCCGCTAACTTGTCCGCCTTCTCGGAGGTGTCCTTCCCGGGAAGTTGCAAGATCCGCGCGCCTGTTAGAGCGGAGCGGATCTTCAGCCCGCCTTCAATCCCGAGCTCATTAAGCTTTATCCTCTCCCGAGCCGTGGAGAGCACCTTCTCATAGGTGAGGCCGTTCTTCGCGGCCTCCTCCGACACCGTAATCACCACGGCCGAGGACTTGGGAAGGTTCACCTTTTTCCTGCCCTTGCCTCTTTTTCCTCGGGCAGGTTGGGCTGCCCGGGGAGCAACAGCAACAGGTGGTGTCGTTGCTGCGGCCTGGACCTTCTTCACTCTCCCTCCCTTGACCACGGTGCTCCACGGCTCAGGAGTCGGTTGTGGTGGCGGGATAGGCACGTCCGGGGGCGCCTCAGGTACCCTGGCCCGCGTCTTGGGGGGTTTGCCCACTTTGCTGGACGCAGGAGTCCGCACAGCAGCCGGGGCACGCTCTGGCCCTACAGGTGCCGACTCTGGTGCAGCGTTCCGCCGCCTGTCCGCCGCGAGCGGTGGCCTTAGTTGCCGCTCAGGCAGCAAGCGGTCCTGGATGCCCGCCAACTTCGCATTCACCATGGACCCAATGTCCACCATGATGGATGCCTTCAATTCTTCAAGCTCTGCTCGAGGTGCTGGGGTTCGAGTGCACCCTAGCTCCATTTCGGCGCGCAGCTGAGCCACTGTGCTCTTCAGCTCCTCAAGCTCCTTCCTGAGGACCTGGTTTTCGAGCCGCAGCAGCTGAGACTCCTCATCAATGGGCCGCTTGTTCAGCACCTCCACGGCCGCCTCGATGCTGCCGGTCGCCTCCTTGAGCGCCCGCACATCGGTGCCCTTCAGGTTTTTGGAAGTCCGGGCAACCTTTTTTATTATATCCACCGATTTGGTAACTTCCGCACTAAGTCCATCTCCGGACAAAGTCCCTAGGAACGAACGCCCAATTACGACACTACGAATGTCGTGCGCGATCTCTTTTTCGAGGATCTTGTCGATTTCTTCTTGCTGGAGCTGAATAGCCTTTGCCTTGGCTGCAGCCAGTCCAACATACTCGGCTGTTGTAGCCGGTCGTCCCCTCTTCCGCTTGGGCGTCTCGGCTGGCCTAGGCCCGGAACAGCCCATTTCAGAGTTCGAGCGAGGAGTATGCAATGCCTCTGCCTGGCATTCCATACCCTCCGCTATGGCTTCGATCAGAGCAGCATTCTCGTCTGATTTTTTAGGCGACCGCCCCTTCTTCCGCTTGGGCGTCTTGGCTGGCCTAGATGTTCGAGGCCTTGCCTGCCCTTCGGGATCGTCATCCTCGGATGGTCCCGATAAAGTTGACGAACTCAACGAACTCCTGTCTTTACGCTTAACGCCTCCGCCGATTGACAGAAGCGACACCATTGACTCGCAGCGCGACGAAGCTGTCTCAAGCCTGTCGCTGCTGGAGTCGGACAGTCGCGACACATCTCTGGGCTCCGTTACAGAACCACCAAAACGCAGCACCAAGCTGGCACCGCTGCCTCTCCTACTACTCCGCTCCGTCTCGGAGCCCAACGTCTCTCCTCCTCCAACTTTAGGATTTTGGGTTTTTTGGGTATTTTTATTACTTTTCATCATATTCCCACGAGTGTTGGGTAAATAATGTCCACCCCAGCAGTGACCCATGCCAGGGTAACCCTAAATTTATTATGACCTACGCCAAGGTCAGGAGGTATTGGCGCAGGTGTACAGGTCGCGACCACACTCCCCTGTGGCCATGCAGGCATCGCCCCAGACAGCTTGCCTTGGGTTTGGGGTTTTTGCCCCGAGCCCGGCCAATTAAGGCAAGGCCCCTCCGCAGAACCTCGTACGGTGGTGGAGCCACCGGTCGTTGAGGAACGCAGAGTTATTAACCTAACCTACAAACTAGACTTATCCTAGACTTACAAACTAAGACTAGAAAAAGACTAGAGAGGACATCTTGGACAGTTATGTCCGGACTGTACAACTTAACCTAAGTATATACAAAACTTAACCTAAACTGTACAGTATTTACACCAGGCGATGAACGCCACGAGCGATGGCGCTCCCGTCTGGGCCCTAAAAAGGACCGTTTTGTTGCCACCGCATCTGGCCGGTCCCCAACCCGGCGGACAGAACCGCACACAGGCAAGGGACAAACACCAAGACACGGCGGCCGGAGCTCTTGGCCCACCCCAGCTGAACAGCAGAGGTGGTTTCCAGGGTGCACCACGGGGAGGTGGCTCCGTATTCGCACCCCTAACCTAACCTAACCTAACCTAACCTAACCTAACCTAACCTAACCTAACCTAACCTAACCTAACCTAACCTAACCTAACCTAACCTAACCTAACCTTTTTTTTTTTTTTTTTTTTTTTTTTTAGGTGGGGAAATCCTCATGGATACCCGTCGCCTTGGGGACGACGACGGGTTATGCCGGACTCCTACCGGCTAAAACCCCACCGTGTTCCACCTCGTCGCCTTAGTGCCGGGGTCGCGTGACCACGTTAAGTATTCGACCGCTAACCCGGCAGCGACGGCCTTAGGCCAAGCCTCTTGGAAGGGGAGGACTGGAGCGATTCCTCCCCTGAACTACGTGTGTGAGTGGCGCGCGGGAACACACGTCACGCCAACTCGAGCCCTGAAAACTGGACGCCGGACTTCCCCAAGTCCGACGCCCATGGCTCTAAGGAGGAGTCTGCGACTGAGGCTTTGCCGTAGTCGCAGGCTTCGCCTTCTTCTTCACAGGGTGCGCCACCACGCAGGCAGCGCTCCCACCACAGTGGTCGGAGGGCTTCCCCGCCGCCTTGCAAACGACGCAAAGCGGCGGCAGAGTGCATTGACCGGCCAGATGGCCGGCCTGACCGCAGCGGTAACAGAGACCACTGCGGTCCACCTCCGACTTACAACTTGCCCGAACGTGCCCCGGAAGGAGGCATCGGTAACACCTCATTGGCCTCGGCGACAGGATTTTTACCTGCGCCGAGGACCAACCGACGGCCAGCCGTCCCCCCTCCGAGGCCTTTTTGGCGACTGCCACCGGGCAGCGCACCCAAGCTGTGCCTCTACTTGCTACGTCGCGGCGCACATCTCCCGCCTTGATGGATGCCGTTGGGCATCCACCAACCCGGGAGACCGCCGCGATCAATTCCTCGGGCGTCACCGAGTCGTCCAGCCCCGAAATGCGCATCTCTGCACACTTCGTGGGTCGGCCGACTCGGATGGCCTCATCTCCGATCACCTGCCTGATCTTTTCGGCCAGGGCATCAGCCTTCTCGCCGGACTCTGTGCCCGGCACCTCCAAAATTCGCTGCCCCGACACTCCCACCCTGAACTGCAGGGCGGCAATGCCGAGGTCAGCCAGCTTAATCCGCTGTGACGCCTCGCGCAACACATTGGCGTAAGTTACGCCCCGCTTCTCAGCGTCTGGCTGCAACGTTAGTGTCACAGCTGACGACTGAGGGGGGCGCAACTTAGGCTCCCTCTTCTTGGGTTGGACCTTGGGCGGAGACTTTGTCCCCGCCTTCGGCTTCCCCCTCTTCCCCACGTCAGTCCATTCTGCCTGTGAGGACTGGGACTGACGTGGCTCCAGAGCCTGTTCTGCGCGAGGCGGCACAGAGGGTTTTGGGCCTTCTTTGGCCGGCTTCCCACTCTTCTTCTGCCCCTTTTCTATTCCTACTCGTTTCCCCTTAAGGGGTTTAGGGGCAGGGCCCGGTTGAGGACCAGGACTAGCCGGGGCCTCAGCTCGGGGTGTGTCGTGCGCGAGAGGAGGGCGGATGCGCTCCTCGGGAAGCAGTCTCCCCTCCAACGCGTCGAACCGCGCGCTCACCATGGTCCCGACCTGGACCATGATGGAGCGCGTCAGTTCGTCGATCGGCACTGGGGGCGGCTGAGCCACCCGAGAGCGCAACTCCGCCACATCTTTGCGGAGCGCAGCCACCTCAGACTGCAGACGGGTATTGTCCGCCTGCAGTCTCTCCGTCTCCTCGGAGGTAGAGCGCCTGCTCAGCTGCTCCACAGCCTGAGCGATCGCGTCCGCCGCGTTTTTCAGGGCCTTCACGTCCGTGCCCTTCAGGTTTTTACACCTGACGGCCACGGTCTTTATGACACCCACATTGGCAACAATGCGGGGCACCAAACCCACCTCAGCTGGAGGCCTCTCGTCCTCCGTCACACTTGACTCGGAGAGGCGAGAGACCTCCAACTCCGCCAAGCGAAGCTCCTCCGCGTATTCCGCCTCCGCTTGGAGCCTAATCTCCTCACGCTTGGCGGCGTTCAGCGCCTCCTTTGCCCTTGCGAGGCCTACATATTGGCCAGTAGTTGGGGGGCGACCCCTCCCCCTCCTGGCCGTTCCAATCTTAGGAGCAGGCTGACCCATTGAGTGGTCAGCCAGCTCGTCATACGGTCGCTTCAGGGATGTCTCAGACGTAACCGACATCAAAGACGAGTCGTCTGAGTCAATCTCCGAGTCAGGATCACCACGACCCTCCCGACTCACCAAACAATCACCCGTTACCGGGTCCACGGAGCTACTTTTAAATGATTTTTTCATAACTATTCCCACGATTATGGGTCGATCTACACATCACCCACTGGGTAACGCCCATTCCAGTGGGGGAAGGACTTACGGGCACACCGGGGTTGGCCCAGGTGCCCCAGCGGTTTTAACGACTTTACTGTCGGGTCTTATTGACTTTTCCTTGTCTCGGCCCGGCCAATGAAGGCAAGGCCATCGGTCGCCTGGAGCCGCTAGACATGATCAACGACACCCCAGGCGATAACGATCTACGTCGGCCGACGGTGGCGGGGAAGGAACTCCTTCCCGGCCTGCTCTACGGTAGGGTGAGTACACGCAGAGCCCGCCCTTGCTCCTCCACTGTGCCCTCTGATGAACAGAGGGACACGTAGAGGAACGAACTACACGGTCGGGTCAATCTGACCCGCCGCCCTCCGGTGGTCACATCTCAGTGATGCGACCACCCCACCTTGGGTTGGTTCGCGCCGGCAAGCCGGTACCCCCCATATCTGGGGGGCATTCCCCTATCCACCACCTGGGGACGCGCCCGATAGCAGACCCACCTGCCACGGGAACCTAACCTAACCTAACCTAACCTTTTTTTTTTTTTTTTTTTTTTTTTTTTTTTTAGGTGGGGAAATCCTCATGGATACCCGTCGCCTTGGGGACGACGACGGGTTATGCCGGACTCCTACCGGCTAAAACCCCACCGTGTTCCACCTCATCGCCTGAGTGCCGGGGTAGCGGGACCACATTACGTATTCGGCCGCTCCCCGACAGCGAAGGCACAAGGCCAAGCCTCTTGGGAGGGGAGGACTGGAGCGATTCCTCCCCTAAACTACGCGTGTGAGTGGCGCGCGGGAACACACGTCACGCCAACTCGAGCCCTGAAAACTGGACGCCGGACTTCCCCAAGTCCGACGCCCATGGCTCTAAGGGGGAGTCTGCGACTGTGGCTTTGCCGCAGTCGCAGGCTTCCCCTCCTTCTTTTTTGGGTGCGCCACCACGCAGGCAGCGCTCCCACCGCAGTGGTCGGAGGGCTTCCCCACCGCCTTGCAGACGACGCAAGGCGGCGGCAAAGTGCATTGACCGGCCAGATGGCCGGCCTGACCGCAGCGGTAACAGAGACCACTGCGGTCCACCTCCGACGTGCACCTCGCCCTAACGTGCCCCGGAAGGAGGCACCGGTAACACCTCATTGGCCTCGGCGACAGGATTTTTACCTGCGCCGAGGACCAACCGACGGCCAGCCGTCCCCCCTCCGAGGCCTTTTTGGCCACTGCCACCGGACAGCGCACCCAAGCCGTGCCTCTGCTTGCTACGTCGCGGCGCACATCTCCCGCCTTGATGGATGCCGTTGGGCATCCACCAACCCGGGAGACCGCCGCGATCAATTCCTCAGGCGTCACCGAGTCGTCCAGCCCCGAAATGCGCATCTCTGCACACTTCGTGGGTCGGCCGACTCGGATGGCCTCATCTCCGATCACCTGCCTGATCTTTTCGGCCAGGGCATCAGCCTTCTCGCCGGACTCTGTGCCCGGCACCTCCAAAATTCGCTGCCCCGACACTCCCACCCTGAACTGCAGGGCGGCAATGCCGAGGTCAGCCAGCTTAATCCGCTGTGACGCCTCGCGCAACACATTGGCGTAAGTTACGCCCCGCTTCTCAGCGTCTGGCTGCAACGTTAATGTCACAGCTGACGACTGAGGGGGGCGCAACTTAGGCTCCCTCTTCTTGGGTTGGACCTTGGGCGGAGACTTTGTCCCCGCCTTCGGCTTCCCCCTCTTCCCCACGTCAGTCCATTCTGCCTGTGAGGACTGGGACTGACGTGGCTCCAGAGCCTGTTCTGCGCGAGGCGGCACAGAGGGTTTTGGCCCTTCTTTGGCCCGCTTCCCACTCTTCTGCCCCTTTTCTACTCCTACTCGTTTCCCCTTAAGGGGTTTAGGGGCAGGGCCCGGTTGAGGACCAGGACTAGCCGGGGCCTCAGCTCGGGGTGTGTCGTGCGCGAGAGGAGGGCGGATGCGCTCCTCGGGAAGCAGTCTCCCCTCCAACGCGTCGAACCGCGCGCTCACCATGGTCCCGACCTGGACCATGATGGAGCGCGTCAGTTCGTCGATCGGCACTGGGGGCGGCTGAGCCACCCGAGAGCGCAACTCCGCCACATCCTTACGGAGCGCGGCCACCTCTGACTGCAGACGGGTATTGTCCGCCTGCAGTCTCTCCGTTTCGTCGGATGTCGAGCGCTTGCTTAGCTGCTCCACCGCTTGAGCAATCGCGTCTGCCGCGTTTTTGAGGGCCTTCACGTCCGTGCCCTTCAGGTTCTTACTCCTGACGGCCACGGTTTTAATAATGCCCACACTGGCCGCAATGCGGGGCACTAAACCTACCTCTGCTGGAGGGTTCTCGTCCCCCGTCAGACTTGTCTCGGAGAGACGAGAGACCTCCAGCTCCGCCAAGCGGATCTCCTCGGCGAGCTCCGCCTCCGCTTGGAGCCTAAGCTCCTCGCGCTTGGCGGCGTTCAGCGCCTCCTTGGCCCTGGCCAGACCTACATACTGGCCGGTGGTCGGGGGACGACCCCTTCCCCTCTTGGCCACTCCGGTTTTCGGAAAAGACTCAAACTCCTCTAGCCGCCGCTTCAGAGTTCCCTCCGACTGCGACGACACCGATTCGAGTCCTGACTCGTCATCAGAGTCAACCTCGGACTCACCATCCCACTCCTGGTTCCTTTTGGAACGACCGACCGAAGCCGGGAAGACTGGCGATGTGCCACTACGCAAACTACGCCTTACCGCCGAAGAGGAAGGTATGGGTGATTTAGTGCCACCCCTGGCAGAAGAGCCTGCCGAAGCAGATGAAGTTTTGTTTGTTGAAGTTTCCATTCTGTACCCACGATTATGGGACGACCTACACATCACCCACTGGGTAACGCCCATTCCAGTGGGGGAAGGACTTACGGACACACCGGGGTTGGCCCAGGTGCCCCAGCGGTTTTAACGACTTTACTGTCGGGTCTTATTGACTTTTCCTTGTCTCGGCCCGGCCAATGAAGGCAAGGCCATCGGTCGCCTGGAGCCGCTAGACATGATCAACGACACTCCAGGCGATAACGATATCCCCCCCCGGCGGTGGCAGGGAAGGAACTCCTTCCCGACCTGCTCTACGGTAGTGTGAGTACACGCAGAGCCCGCCCTTGCCCCTCCACTGTGCCCTCTGATGAACAGAGGGACACGCGGAGGAACGAACTACACGTCGGGTCAAGCTGACCCGCCGCCCTCCGGTGGTTACATCTCAGTGATGCAACCACCCCACCTTGGGTTGGTTCGCGCCGGCAAGCCGGTACCCCCCATATCTGGGGGGCATTCCCCTATCCACCACCTGGGGACGCGCCCGATAGCAGACCCACCTGCCACGGGAACCTAACCTAACCTTTTTTTTTTTTTTTTTTTTTTTTTTTTTTTTTTTAGGTGGGGAAATCCTCATGGATACCCGTCGCCTTGGGGACGACGACGGGTTATGCCGGACTCCTACCGGCTAAAACCCCACCGTGTTCCACCTCATCGCCTGAGTGCCGGGGTAGCGGGACCACGTTAAGTATTCGGCCGCTCCCCGGCAGCGATGGCACAAGGCCAAGCCTCTTGGAAGGGGAGGACTGGAGCGCTTCCTCCCCTAAACTACAAGTGAGTGGCGCGCGGGAACACGCGCGACGCCAACTCGAGCCCTGAGAACTGGACGCCGGACTTCCCCAAGTCCGACGCCCATGGCTCTAAGGGGGAGCCTGCGTCCGCGGCTTTGCCGCAGTCGCAGGCTTCCCCTCCTTCTTTTTTGGGTGCGCCACCACGCAGGCAGCGCTCCCACCGCAGTGGTCGGAGGGCTTCCCCGCCGCCTTGCAAACGACGCAAAGCGGCGGCAAAGTGCATTGACCGGCCAGATGGCCGGCCTGACCGCAGCGGTAACAGAGACCACTGCGGTCCACCTCCGACGTGCACCTCGCCCTAACGTGCCCCGGAAGGAGGCACCGGTAACACCTCATTGGCCTCGGCGACAGGATTTTTACCTGCGCCGAGGACCAACCGACGGCCAGCCGTCCCCCCTCCGAGGCCTTTTTGGCCGCTGCCACCGGGCAACGCACCCAGGCCGTGCCTCTGTTTGTTACGTCGCGGCGCACATCTCCCGCCTTGATGGATGCCGTTGGGCATCCACCAACCCGGGAGATCTCCGCCGCCACCTCCTCGGAAGTCACCGAGTCGTCCAACCCCGAAATGCGCATCTCTGCACACTTCGTGGGTCGGCCGACTCGGATGACCTCTTCTCCGAAAACCTCTCTCAACTTTTCCGCCAAGGCATCGGCCTTCACGCCGGACTCAGCTCCCGGCAGCTCTAGAATCCTCTGCCCCGACACACCCACCCTAAACTGCACGGCAGGTATGCCGAGGTCAGCCAACTTTATTTTCTTTGTCGCCTCGCGCAACACATTGGCGTAAGTTACGCCCCCCTTTTCAGCGTCGGGCTGTAAGGTTAGAGTTACAGCCGACGTCTGTGGGAGGCGCAACTTAGGCCCCCTCTTCTTGGTTTGGGCCTCAGGAGGGGACTTTGTCCCCGCCTTCGGCTTCCTCCCCTTCTTCCCCACGTCAGTCCATTCTGCCTCTGGAACACCAGAGGACTGGGACTGACGTGGCTCCAGAGTCTCCAGTTCTGCGCGAGGCGGCAACGAGGGTTTTGCCCTTTTACTGCCCGTCTCCTCCTGATTTTTCCCACCTCGTTTCCCCTTACGGGGCTTGGGAGCAGGGCCCGGTTGAGGACCAGGACTAGCCGGGGCCTCAGCTCGGGGTGTGTCGTGCGCGAGAGGAGGGCGGATGCGCTCCTCGGGAAGCAGTCTCCCCTCCAACGCGTCGAACCGCGCGCTCACCATGGTCCCAACCTGGACCATGATGGAGCGCGTCAGTTCGTCGATCGGCACTGGGGGCGGCTGAGCCACCCGAGAGCGCAACTCCGCCACATCTTTGCGGAGCGCAGCCACCTCAGACTGCAGACGGGTATTGTCCGCCTGCAGTCTCTCCGTTTCGTCAGACGTGGAGCGCTTGCTCAGCTGCTCCACCGCTTGGGCAATCGCGTCCGCCGCGTTTTTAAGGGCCTTCACGTCCGTGCCCTTCAGGTTCTTACTCCTGACGGCCACGGTTTTAATAATGCCCACACTGGCCGCAATGCGGGGCACTAAACCTACCTCCGCTGGAGGGTTCTCGTCCCCCGTCAGACTTGTCTCAGAGAGACGGGAGACCTCCAGCTCCGCCAAGCGAATCTCTTCAGCGAGCTCCGCCTCCGCTTGGAGCCTAAGCTCCTCGCGCTTGGCGGCGTTCAACGCCTCCTTGGCCCTGGCCAGACCTACATACTGGCCGGTGGTCGGGGGACGACCCCTTCCCCTCTTGGCCACTCCGGTTTTCGGAAAAGACTCAAACTCCTCTAGGCGCCGCTTCAGAGTTCCCTCCGACTGCGACGACACCGATTCGAGTCCTGACTCGTCATCAGAGTCAACCTCGGACTCACCATCCCACTCCTGGTTCCTTTTGGAACGACCGACCGAAGCCGGGAAGACTGGCGATGTGCCACTACGTAAACTACGCCTTACCCCCGAAGAGGAAGGTATGGGTGATTTAGTGCCACCCCTGGCATTAACTACAGCCGAAGC
Organism: Agonopterix alstromeriana; assembly: GCA_963924505.1. Classification (NCBI taxonomy): domain Eukaryota; kingdom Metazoa; phylum Arthropoda; class Insecta; order Lepidoptera; family Depressariidae; genus Agonopterix; species Agonopterix alstromeriana. Next base: position 20,777 of record OZ004683.1, read on the forward strand.
AGATGAATTTTTGTTTGTGAAATTTTCCATTCTGTACCCACGATTATGGGTCGATCTACACATCACCCACTGGGTAACGCCCATTCCAGTGGGGGAAGGACTTACGGACACACCGGGGTTGGCCCAGGTGCCCCAGCGGTTTTAACGACTTTACTGTCGGGTCTTATTGACTTTTCCTTGTCTCGGCCCGGCCAATGAAGGCAAGGCCATCGGTCGCCTGGAGCCGCTAGACATGATCAACGACACTCCAGGCGATAACGATATCCCCCCCCGGCGGTGGCAGGGAAGGAACTCCTTCCCGACCTGCTCTACGGTAGTGTGAGTACACGCAGAGCCCGCCCTTGCCCCTCCACTGTGCCCTCTGATGAACAGAGGGACACGCGGAGGAACGAACTACACGTCGGGTCAAGCTGACCCGCCGCCCTCCGGTGGTTACATCTCAGTGATGCAACCACCCCACCTTGGGTTGGTTCGCGCCGGCAAGCCGGTACCCCCCATATCTGGGGGGCATTCCCCTATCCACCACCTGGGGACGCGCCCGATAGCAGACCCACCTGCCACGGGAACCTAACCTAACCTAACCTTTTTTTTTTTTTTTTTTTGTCGAGGAGAAATGCTCATGCATACCTCACCAGCTTGGGGACGCTGGTGAGGTTATGTTGGACTCCCATCCAAAGGATGGACCTACCAACTAAAACTCCCCGGGTCTCTCGCCACCGCTCTGAGGCCAGGTCGCAGGACCTGCAAACGCAATAACTGCTGCGACCTGGCGGCGACTGTCACATATACTGTGACCCATACAAGACACAGGCTTGTGCCTGGTACCCTCTTTGGAAGCGCTCCGAGACCCAGAACGCTCCTCAACCATGGGTCTCTCTATCGAGTGACAGACTCCCCAGTCTGCCACCCAGAGGCCCTACTAGGGCGGGAGGTTCCGCTCGTACGCGGCTCTCCTGCGCCCCACGCGACGCCTGCGGATTGGGTCAGACGACGCATCGTCCTCCCGATCTCTCTCTGCAGTCTCCTTCTGCGATACGACTGTTTCACAGAAGGAGGCCATCGCCCTCCAGGCTTCTGCACTATGGACCATCTGTCCAACGATGGCTGGCAGAGAGAGATCCCGCCCAACCACCTCAATTAGCTCCGCACGCGGATCGCTCCACGCGGGGCACACCTCTAGTGTGTGCTGCGCGGTATCATCCGCGCAGTCACAATGGTGGCACCGTGGAGATGCCTCCCGCCTGGCCACATGATGCAGGTAATGACCAAAACAGCCATGCCCGGTCATCACCTGCACCATCCGGTACGAGACGCCTTGGCAGGTCTCCAGCCACGCTTTTAAATGAGGCCGAATGGCCTCCACCGCCCTCACTCCAGCACCAGGCGATGCCAGCTGGCCCCGCCAAGACCGCAGAAGGATCACGCGAGCCTGGCGGCGCCACCTCGCCACCTGATCAGGAGCCGGCTCACCACCCCGCTCCTTCACTTGCGCGCTGCGCCGGTACACTTCGGCCAGTACACGGGCCTCCAGCTCCCACGGCGGGGAACCGGCCAGGGCAAACGCCGCCTCTCCAGCCACTGTGCGGTAACCGCGGATTACCCTGAGCGCCATGGCGCGCTGCGGACGTCGCAATAGCGCCTTATTTGTGGCGCTCAGGGCATCCACCCACACGGGCGCCCCATAGAGGGCCATTGATTTAATGACCCCCATATAAAGCCGGCGGCAACTGGACCCCGGCCCTCCGACATTAGGGAGGAGTCTCCCCAAAGCCGCGGAGGCTTTAACAAGCCTCGGGGCCAGCCTGCGGAAGTGCTCGGCGAAAGTCCATCTTCCGTCCAGGCAGAGCCCGAGATATTTCATCACGGACCCAACCCGGATCTCGACCTCGCCGATGCGGAGTGTCGCTCCCGCAGGAGGACGCCTACCCCGACCATAAAAGAAAAGGGCCTCCGTCTTTTCCAGGGCCACTTTTAAGCCCTGACCTTCCATGCGCGCTACTACTAAGGCCGAACCCGCTCTCGCCAGACGGGTGGCCTCCTCGAACGCTCTCCCCCGGGCCAGGAGTAGGGTATCGTCTGCATAGCAGACGATATGCAACCCACGGAGGAGAGCGCCACGCAAAACCCTATCATAGCCGATGTTCCACAGGAGAGGGCCCAAAACCGACCCCTGAGGAACACCGCACCATGTGAGGCGTCGCACCGGAACGCCATCCCGCCCTACGCACACCACCTCTCTCCCTCGGAGGTAAGACGCCACAATCTGGCGCAGGTAGCGAGGTACCCCATGGAATTCGAGGCCCTCCTCAATACTTGAGAAGGGCAAGGAATTGAAAGCATTGGCGATATCAAAAGATATCGCCAACACCGTACCGCCACTCGCCACCTGCTCCTCCGTGAACTTCTTGACGCTCAATATGGCGTCGATGGTAGAGCGCTGGGCACGGAAGCCAAACTGGGCCTCAGAAAGGTCGGGGCCCTCCCGCATCAGATGACGATTGATGCGGGACGCAATCACTCGCTCCAGCAGCTTCCCGGCTTCGTCGAGTAATACGATCGGCCGGTAGGCCGACGGAGAGTCGGGTGCACGACCCGCCTTTTGTAGGAGGACAAGTTTGCCCTCCTTCCAGCACTGCGGGAACTCTCCTTGCCCGAGGCAAGAGCTGAAAAGCTCCCGCAGGCGCTCCTCAAGGGGTCCCAAGCACTTTACCCAGACTCGGCCTGGAACACCATCCGGGCCTGGGGCAGTTTTGCGCCCCTTCAGCTTCCGGATTGAAGCGCCGAGTTCGCCCTCCGACACCGGCGTCACCCCTTCAGCAGAAACAGGCTCAAAGGGCCTACGCTCCTCGCCTTCCGGTGCTGGGAACAACGCCGCCACAATGGTACTCAGCCGATCGGGTGGGAGTGATTCCACCACCGGTGGACCACGGCTGATTTTCCCCCGTGTCGCGCGGTAAGGGCGCCCCCACGGGTCTCTGTTGAGATCCGCCAGCATCTCCTCCCTGGCGGAGTCTTTGGCTCGGCAAATGGATTGCTTTAACGCCTTTCTGGCGTCAGCATACGCCTGTCGCATTTGCGTCACCAGAGCCTCATCTTGGGGGAGACGCCTCCGCTGCCTTTGGAAGGCACGACGCGCTGTAATACAGGTGCCCCGTAAATCCGCGATTTCGTCAGACCACCAATACACCTGTTTTCTTGGTGGTCGACGACGCCAACGGGGCATGGAAGCGTCACAGACACTGGTCAAGGCCCTCCGGAACCATAGTGCCTCATCGCTCACAGAAACTGGAGCCGTGGGCGACGGGTTCCAGGCCTCGACAGTGGCTGCCTCCTCCAGCGCGTCAATGTCCAACTTGGACAGGGTCCAACGTGGGAACTCAGGCGGTGGGCCACCCGAGGAGACGCTCGACGTTCTGGGAGGCGGGACGCTGAACTGTATATACACGTGATCAGACAGCGTCTCCACGTCCTCCATCACCCTCCAATCTGTGACCAGTCTCGCGATCGCTGGGCTGGCAAACGAGAGATCCACGATGGAACTCCCGTTATGCCTTACGCAGGTGGGCGCGTTGCCGCGATTTAGCAGAGCGAGACCGGCCGTGGTGATCCATCTTAACAGAACGTCCCCCCGGGCGTCAGTGGTAGGACAGCCCCACGCCGTGCACTTCGCGTTCAAGTCCCCCGCGAGGATTACGGGATGTGGGGCCGCTCTTCGCACCGCCTCCAACAGTCTGCCAAGGAAGTCTTCAAACTCCGGCAGATTTTTGTTGGGGGAAAAGTACACCGCGAACACGATGTACCTCCCCCAGTGGGCCGAAACGAATCCCTGGCCCCTTTCCTTAAGGGAAAGGGGAAAGGGGGAGTTGGCACCAGCACTACAGATGGCGACAGTACCCGACGTATCACCAGCCCAATTGGACCGGGCTGGGATGTAGTAGGGTTCTGCCACCACCGCAAAATCAATTTGCCACTGCGCCAGGGCCTGGAACAATAGGTCCTGGGCACCGGGGCAGTGGTTGAGGTTCGTCTGGAGGAAATGTAGCCGATTGTTATCCATTACTGGGATCGACTATCATTTCCTCCAGTCGATCTTGCGACCGACCCGCCTTCTGCGAAACCGGGGTCCTTCCGGCTTTATCTCCACGAACCCCTTTTTTGGGAGGAACACAGCTTGGGCCGCCAATCGAGTGATTCGCTGCCCTGCCAGCGCTAGCGCAGACTGCGCAGTGCGGCTTGGCAGAGCAGTCCGCCGCCTTGTGGCCTGCCTGACCGCAGCGGTAGCAGAGCTCGCTGCGGTCGGTGGCACTAGTGCACAGCTGCCTCGTGTGCCCTATCTCCAGGCAGCGGTAACACTTCATGGGCCGTGCCTCCATGGTCTGGACTCTTGCCGAGCTCCAGCCCACCAAAAGTCTTTCCGCTGCGGACAGGCTGTTGGCAGCCGCCACGGGACACTGGACCCACATGGTTCCAGTGCCACCCGGACCAGGGCGAATCTCGCCCCCCTTCACGTGCTCCGTGGCGCAGCCAGCTTTTGCGACGACCGCAGCCAGAACATCTTCCCTGGCTACGGAATCGTCCAGGCCCGACACACGGAGCGTGGAGCACTTAATTGGCCTAGACACCCTAGCTGCTCCTGCCAAAACGTCACGCAGTTTTTGCGCCAGGCAGTCGGCCTTCTCACTCTCGACCCCCTTTGGGAGCTCGATAATGCGCGCTCCCGTAGCGGACCTCTTTATTTTTACGCCGTCCGGGATACCCAGGGCCGCCAGATTTATTTCCTGCCGAGCCTTGGTCAGGGTGTCTTTATAGGAGATCCCTCGTTCCACTGCGTCCTGCTGCAGCGTAATCACTACAGCTGCAGTGGTGGGGGCTCGAGCTCTCCTCCTTTGCCGCTTCTTAGCTTTGGGCTTGGGGGCTGGTTCCGGCTTGGGGGCCGGTCCCGGCTTAGGGGCCGGTCCCGGCTTGGGGCCCTGCTGGGTCTGCGACGAGCCTGAGCCAGTGTTTAGAGCCGGCTTTTTCTTCCCCTTCCTACCGGCTACCACATTCCAAGCCTCTTCCGTACGAGGAGGCGGAGTGGTGCCACTAGGGGTTGAAGAAGAGGCTTTACTGGGTTTCGGCTTAGCCGAACCAGATTCCGCCTGTGGAAGTTCGAGCCGCTCCGAGTTTGCAGCGGCCGCGGCATCATTCCTCCTGTCTGCGGCCAAAGGCGGGCGCATACGTTTTGCTGGAAGAAGACGGTCCTCCAGTGCTTCCAGCCTCGCTCCGACCATCGTTGCCATCCGGTTCATCAGGGTGCGGGAATGCTCCTCAAGGACGGACAGGATTCCGCCCATCGTGACCGGAGCCGAGTCACAACCATGGGTCTGTGCCTTCCCATCATCCGCCTGCATCGGCGCACCGCTGGATGACGTCGACTCTTTCATGGCCTCGACGAAGCCCTTCCGTAGTTCGGCCATTTCCGAGCGAAGTAAGAAGACCTCCCTCTCAAGGCTGTCATTGGCCGCCTGTAGCTTCTTAGTCTCCTCGGAAACAGAACACCCCCTCAATTCCTGCCAGCAGTCTTTGATGGAGGATACCGCCTTGTTTAGGTTCCCCTGGAACACACCTTTCAGATTCTTGGAAGCCCTAGCCACATGAAGGACAGTTTCCAAACTTGCCTTAACTTGTTGATCCAGATGAGTCGCCGTACGGGACTCTACCGCATCAACGGACCACTCAGGAGGATTTGAGCCTCTTATTGGCTGAATGCGGCGTGCCAGGTTGGCACTATCCGCTTCTGCCTCAAGGCGGAGCGCCTCGCGTTTCTCCTCGTTGAGTTTAGCCTGGGCCGCTGCTAACCCGACGTATTTGCCGGTAGTAGGCGGGCGGCCCCGACCTCTCTTCGACGGAGGCTTCACCCTGCCTTTGGCTAGAGCGGGAGCTGGATCCGTACCGTCTGAATCAGACGCTCCACCGGAGTATAAGCGCTTCTTACGAGAGCGCTTTTCTGCCTCAGACTGAGACCCAACCGTGATAAGACTGGCCCGAGAGCCAGTATCAGAGTCCGTAGACATGCCAAAGTCGTTGGTGTCGCCGCATACCATCTGGGCATGCGACTTCACCGCCAAATCGTCGAAATCCAAGTCGCCAGAAGCAAAATCGTTTAAATAAGAAGAAGAGCCGAGTTCGTGTTCACGAGAGCCAGCAGCCTCCTGCTGGCCCACGACGCAATTTTTACCCACCCCAGAGTACGGAGGGCAGCCCACTGACGAATCAGTGGGGTGGGATTCCCCTGCATCGCAGGGACCCACCTGGGGACACATTTTCAAATCACGTATGTTGTCCATATTTGCTTGTTTAGTTTTGTTTGAAGGCGTACCCTTTCACTAGGGTACGCGATCCCGCCAGACGGGCTCAAGAGAGCCCCGCCGGGAACAACGCGACCGAGTCAATCTGACCCGCCGCCTCCGGTGGTCGCATCTCAGTGATGCGACCACCCCGCTTTGGGTTGGTTCGCGCCGGCAAGCCGGTACCCCCCATATCTGGGGGGCATTCCCCTATCCACCACCCGGGGGACGCGCCCGATAGCAGACCCACCTGCCACGGGAACCTAACCTAACCTAACCTAACCTAACCTAACCTTTTTTTTTTTTTTTTTTTTTTTTTTTTTTAGGTGGGGAAATCCTCATGGATACCCGTCGCCTTGGGGACGACGACGGGTTATGCCGGACTCCTACCGGCTAAAACCCCACCGTGTTCCACCTCATCGCCTGAGTGCCGGGGTAGCGGGACCACATTACGTATTCGGCCGCTCCCCGGCGGCGAGGGCACAAGGCAAAGCCTCTTGGAAGGGGAGGACTGGAGCGCTTCCTCCCCTAAACTACACGTGTGAGTGGCGCGCGGGAACACACGTCACGCCAACTCGAGCCCTGAAAACTGGACGCCGGACTTCCCCAAGTCCGACGCCCATGGCTCTAAGGGGGAGTCTGCGACTGTGGCTTTGCCGCAGTCGCAGGCTTCGCCTTCTTCTTCGGAGGGTGCGCCACCACGCAGGCAGCGCTCCCACCACAATGCTCGGAGGGCTTCCCCGCCGCCTTGCAAACGACGCAAAGCGGCGGCAGAGTGCATTGACCGGCCAGATGGCCGGCCTGACCGCAGCGGTAACAAAGACCACTGCGGTCTACCTCCGACTTACAATTCGCCCGAACGTGCCCCGGAAGGAGGCACCGGTAGCACCTCATTGGCCTCGGCGACAGGATTTTTACCTGCGCCGAGGACCAACCGACGGCCAGCCGTCCCCCCTCCGAGGCCTTTTTGGCGACTGCCACCGGGCAGCGCACCCAAGCTGTGCCTCTACTTGATACGTCGCGGCGCACATCTCCCGCCTTGATGGATGCCGTTGGGCATCCACCAACCCGGGAGACCGCCGCGATTAATTCCTCGGGGGTCACCGAGTCGTCCAGCCCCGAAATGCGCATCTCTGCACACTTCGTGGGTCGGCCGACTCGGATGGCCTCATCTCCGATGACCTGTCTTATCTTATCGGCCAGGGCATCAGCCTTCTCGCCGGACTCTGTGCCCGGCACCTCCAAAATTCGCTGCCCCGACACTCCCACCCTGAACTGCAGGGCGGCAATGCCGAGGTCAGCCAGCTTAATCCGCTGTGACGCCTCGCGCAACACATTGGCGTAAGTTACGCCCCGCTTCTCAGCGTCTGGCTGCAACGTTAGTGTCACAGCTGACGACTGAGGGGGGCGCAACTTAGGCTCCCTCTTTTTAGGTTGGACCTTGGGCGGAGACTTTGTCCCCGCCTTCGGCTTCCCCCTCTTCCCCACGTCAGTCCATTCTGCCTGTGAGGACTGGGACTGACGTGGCTCCAGAGCCTGTTCTGCGCGAGGCGGCACAGAGGGTTTTGGGCCTTCTTTGGCCGGCTTCCCACTCTTCTTCTGCCCCTTTTCTATTCCTACTCGTTTCCCCTTAAGGGGTTTAGGGGCAGGGCCCGGTTGAGGACCAGGACTAGCCGGGGCCTCAGCTCGGGGTGTGTCGTGCGCGAGAGGAGGGCGGATGCGCTCCTCGGGAAGCAGTCTCCCCTCCAACGCGTCGAACCGCGCGCTCACCATGGTCCCGACCTGGACCATGATGGAGCGCGTCAGTTCGTCGATCGGCACTGGGGGCGGCTGAGCCACCCGAGAGCGCAACTCCGCCACATCTTTACGGAGCGCGGCCACCTCAGACTGCAGACGGGTATTGTCCGCCTGCAGTCTCTCCGTCTCCTCGGAGGTAGAGCGCCTGCTCAGCTGCTCCACAGCCTGAGCGATCGCGTCCGCCGCGTTTTTCAGGGCCTTCACATCGGTGCCCTTCAGATTTTTGCACCTGACGGCCACAGTCTTTATGATGCCCACATTGGCAACAATGCGGGGCACCAAACCCACCTCTGCTGGAGGCCTCTCGTCCTCCGTCACACTTGACTCGGAGAGGCGAGAGACCTCCAACTCCGCCAAGCGAAGCTCCTCCGCGTATTCCGCCTCCGCTTGGAGCCTAATCTCCTCACGCTTGGCGGCGTTCAGCGCCTCCTTTGCCCTTGCGAGGCCAACATATTGGCCAGTAGTTGGGGGGCGACCCCTCCCCCTCCTGGCCGTACCAATCTTAGGAGCAGGCTGACCCATTGAGTGGTCAGCCAGCTCGTCATACGGTCGCTTCAGGGATGTCTCAGACGTAACCGACATCAAAGACGAGTCGTCTGAGTCAATCTCCGAGTCAGGATCACCACGACCCTCCCGACTCACCAAATCACCCGTTACCGGGTCCACGGAGCTACTTTTAAATGATTTTTTCATAACTATTCCCACGATTATGGGTCGATCTACAAATCACCCACTGGGTAACGCCCATTCCAGTGGGGGAAGGACTTACGGGCACACCAGGGTTGGCCCAGGTGCCCCAGCGGTTTTAACGACTTTACTGTCGGGTCTTATTGACTTTTCCTTGTCTCGGCCCGGCCAATGAAGGCAAGGCCATCGGTCGCCTGGAGCCGCTAGACATGATCAACGACACCCCAGGCGATAACGATCTACGTCGTCCGACGGTGGCGGGGAAGGAACTCCTTCCCGGCCTGCTCTACGGTAGTGTGAGTACACGCAGAGCCCGCCCTTGCCCCTCCACTGTGCCCTCTGATGAACAGAGGGACACGCGGAGGAACGAACTACACGTCGGGTCAAGCTGACCCGCCGCCCTCCGGTGGTTACATCTCAGTGATGCAACCACCCCACCTTGGGTTGGTTCGCGCCGGCAAGCCGGTACCCCCCATATCTGGGGGGCATTCCCCTATCCACCACCTGGGGACGCGCCCGATAGCAGACCCACCTGCCACGGGAACCTAACCTAACCTAACCTAACCTAACCTAACCTAACCTAACCTAACCTAACCTAACCTTTTTTTTTTTTTTTTTTTTTTTTTTTTTTTTTTTTTTTTTTTTTTTTTTGCTGTCGAGGGGGAAATCTTCGAAAAGATACCCGGCTCCTTAGGGGAGGAGTCGGGTTATGTGGGATTTTTACCCACTAAAACCCCCCCGGTAGTCTCCTAAGCGCATGTCGAAGGGCTATGGGGAAGCAATGTGCGTCCACGGCCCTCCTAGCGCTTCGCCAAAGCTCTCCCGGCTCGGCAATAATGCCGGGCCAACACTCCCGCAGCGTTTCTGCGCTGCAGCGGGACGGGACTACGCCGTACTACCGCTGCCTTCCAGGGGTCGCTTGGAAATGGACGGCCTGAGCCCCTTCTCCGACCGTCCGCGACCCTGGGCGCCCTTATCCCGGGGCGTTGTTGTGACGCATCGGGGGGCCAACTTGGCGTCCCCGGCGTCTCCGTCTTCGGGCGGGATTTGCCCGCTCGCGGTCTCGCTCTGCGCTCTCCTTCTGCTCCATGACGGTCTCGCAGAAGGCGACCGCGGCGTCCCATGCCGCCCGGCTCCCCAACATCGCCGCTACTAGGGCCGGTGGGGAGAGGTCTTCTCCAGTGTGTTCGACCAGGACTTGCCGCTCGGAATGCCACGCTGGGCACTCCTCGAGCGTGTGCTGTGCAGAGTCCTGATCGCCTCCGCAGTGGTGACACTGCACTGTAGTCTCCCTCCCGATCCTGTTCAGATAGTCACCGAAACAGCCGTGTCCGGTGAGCACCTGAGTAAGACGGTAGGTGACGCCTCGGCCTTCCCGGTCCAGCCAGGCCTGGAAGCAGGGAAGTATTGCTCCGACGACGCGCTGCCGTGTACTTCGCGGCTCATGGAGCCGCTCACGCCAGCAGTTAAGCGCACGTCGTCGAGCCTTCCTCCGGAGCTCTGCGACCGCCCTCTCGGGTACGGTCCCGCCTCTCTGACGTAGGACACGAATCCGGTCGTAGACCCTCGCGTCCATATCCGCCAGGATATCCAGGGGCGGGAACCGCGCCAGGATATTCGCCGCCTCGTACGATATTGTCCGGTATCCGCGTGCGACCCGAATTGCGATTTGACGCTGCGCGGCGTTCAGTTTGGCCGCGAGACGCCGGACGCCCGATAGTCTCTTCGACCATACGGGCGCCCCATAGAGCGCAATGGATCGCACGACTCCTGCGTAGAGGCGGCGGACTCCCTCCCACGGTCCCCCGAGGTTGGGCAGCAGTCTGTGCATAGCACCCGCTACCCTTTGTATTCGGGGGACCAGGCGGTCGATGTGCTCCTCAAAGCTCCAGCGACTGTCTATAATGAGGCCCAGGTACTTTATATGACGGCCGACCTGGACCTCTGCGTCACCTACTCGCACCGTCAAGCTGGGAGGTATCGCTCCCCTGCGTTTGTGGAACCATAGCGCCTCGGTCTTATGAGGCGCTATCCGAAGCCCCAGCTCGTGGATCTTCTCCACAACGCGTGCCACCCCGAGCTCGGCGAGCTCTACGGTCCTTTCGAAGGACTCCCCTTCGGCCAGAACTAGAGTGTCGTCTGCATAGCAAACGACACTGACGCCGTTGGGGAGTGCCGTCCTTAGAACAGCGTCGTACGCGAGATTCCACAGGAGAGGGCCTAACACCGACCCCTGTGGAACCCCGCACACGACATCCCCCTGCTCGGTACTTCCGTACCGACCCATGTAGCGTATGCCCCTATCAGACAGGTACGCTCCGACAACGTCGCGCAGGTAGGGAGGCAGACGGTGGTACACCAGGGCCTCCCTGATCGCCCTCCAAGGCAGAGAGTTGAAAGCATTGACTATGTCAAGACTGACAGCCAACACTACTCTGCCCTGGGATGTTGCCTGCTCGGACAGCTCTCGGACGCGAATAATCGCGTCCACTGTCGAGCGACCCTGACGGAAGCCAAACTGGCTGTCTGACAGGTCCGGGCCATCGCTGGATAAGTGCCTGCCGATACGGGAGGCAATAATCCGCTCGAAGAGCTTGCCCACCTCGTCCAGCAGGCAGATGGGTCGGTACGCAGAGGGGGAGTCCGCGGGTCTCCCTTCCTTCTTTATGAGGACCAGCCTCGCCGTTTTCCACTGCGTGGGAAAGTGGCCACAACGAAGGCAGCTGCTGTACAGGCGCCTCAGCCTTTCGCCCAGCACAGCCAGAGCTAACACCCAGGCCCGACCCGGAATTCCGTCGGGACCTGGTGCGGTGTTTCGCGCGGCGAGGCGCTTCACTGCCCATTTGAGCTCCTCCGTCGTGACCGAAAGGTCGTCAGTCCATGCCAGAGGCGGCGGCTCCTCCTGCCTAACGTCACCCCCTCCGATCCGTGGGAAGAGTGTTTCCACCACTCCTCGCACGAATTCGGGTTCTAGGGTCTCCGTTAGGGGAGGGACCCATGGGCGCAGCTTCCCCAGCACCATTTTGTATGGCCGGCCCCAAGGGTCTCTGTCGAGGCCTTCGAGGAGTTCGTTCCACGCCCGGGACTTGGCATCCGCTATAGCAGCCCGAAGTGACTTAGACGAGTCCCGGTACGTTTCATAGGCTGCCGCCTTCTCCTCTTCGGTCGCTCGCCGGCGTCTCCTCGCTCTAAGGTACTGGCGTCGGGCAGCGAGGGTGGAAACTCGCAGCTGCGCTATCTCCTCCGACCACCAGTACACCGGTCGCCTCTTCGTCGTCCTGACCCGGGGCATCGAGGCGTCACAGATCGACGTCATGATATCCCGGAACCAGGTCGACTCAGCTTCCGGCTCGGGCCAGGCCTCGTCTTCGGTGGGGATCCAATCAGCGACGTGTGCCGCGGCGACCAGCATGTCGCGGTCGAGCCGAGTAAGCGCCCAACGTCGCTGGGGGCTGCCGCTTCGGTGATTGGCGTCGGCCGGAGGGCGGAGGGCCACATCAAAAACGATGTAACGGTGGTCGGACAACGTTTCCACTTCCTCCGCCACCCTCCAGCCAGACACCATACGTTCCACGGAGGGAGTCGCCCATGTGAGGTCCACGATTGACTCCCCCTGCCACCGAACACACGTCGAACACGACCCCCGGTTCAGTAACCGGAGGTCAAGCCCCGCAGTCCGCTCGAGAAGCATCTCTCCCTTGGCATTGTCGAGGACGTCACCCCAAACCCTGGAGCGGGCATTGAGGTCGCCCAGGACAAGTACCGGACGGGGCAGGTATCGACGTATAACGCCCTCTACCCGGTCTAGGTACGCCTCGTAATCGTTGAGGTTGCCATTGGGAGAGACGTAACAACCCACCACAACTATGGTCCCCCACTCCACCACCACGATCCCCGGTTCGGCCTGTGAAAAGAGGCATGGAGGATCACCCTCCCCACCGCCCCAGTAGATGGCGACGGAGCCAAGGTCGTCCCGGAACCAGCGAGGGTGAGATGGAACGACGTATGGCTCCGCGATCACTGCCAGACCAATCGACCACTCCGCGAGGGTTTGCAGTAGCAGGTCATGCGCCCCGCGGCAGTGGTTCAAATTAGTCTGGAGGACTTTAGGTAATGGGAGGAGTGTTAGGCCTCCATATCCTCTCCCCGGGCATTGCTGCCCGTTTGGGACGCTAAGGTCTCACCGGCCGTTTGGGGATTCGCAGAGGGGGAAGCCTGCTTACTTCCTACTCTGCCATTCTTCTCCTTGGGTGGGGTGCACCTCTTGCTCCCCATCCGATGGTCGGCGGGACGGCCAATGCCCGCACAAAGCGGGCAATTGGGTGCAGAGGCCGTGCAGTCACTGACTTTGTGGCCAGCCTGCCCGCACTTAAAGCACAAAGTGCTTGTTTCCGCTGCCTCTTTACACTGGAGGCCAGTGTGTCCTGACCTGAGGCACCTGTAGCACTGCAATGGCCGTGCCGCAAGTACCTCCGCCCTAACAGATACCCAGCCCACTTGCACCCGCCCAGTGGTCGCGATCTTGCTGACCGCGCCGAGAGGGCAGCGAACCCAGACTGTGCCGAGGCGTCTGGAGGAGTGATGGATCTCACCCACCCGAACGTCCTCGGCTTTGCAACCACCAGCCTCAGCGATGGCAATTGCGACTTCGCGCTGTGTGACGGACTCGTCGAGGTCAGAGACTCTCAACTCGCCCGTCTTTACGGGGCGCGCAATGCGCACCTCCAAATCCGCCAAAACCACCTGGAGCTTTTGAGCCAGCTTGTCCGCCTTTTCGGCGCCATCCGGCCCGGCGACCTCGAGTATCAAGCCTCCGTTGATCGCTCTCTTCTGGCGGATACTTGGGATGCCAAGTTCTGCCAGTTGGACCCGCTCTTTGGCTGCCGACATCACCTGAGCGATGTTGGTTTTAGCCCCCTGGGGAATCGTCATGGTGACGGCCGCAGTTTTCGGTTCCCTCGGCGGCTTTATTTTCTTGGCCGCTTGTTTCAGTGGCGGCTCGAGTTTCGCTGAAGCCCTCTTGGCTTCCGCATTGGTCTTTGCCTTGACCTTTCTGCCCACCACCTTGGACCAAAGCTGTTCAGGTTCCGCCGAGGGAGGCTCCACTTCACGCGTGGTGGCAGGGGCCGCACGTTCTTGAGGGGGTGACCCTCGGGCCTTCCTACTTTTGGCCTTCTCGCCGGGCAGCTTAGGCCCTTCCCCAGATGGTCCAGTGGTAGGCTTGTGCACCTTTCCAATTGGGGCTTGCACTGGAGTAGGCTCCGTCTTACCACTTTTCGGCGGTAGTGCTGGCGTACGGCCACCGAGACCAGCTGATTTTTTCCCAAGTGGGGGCCGTACTATGCCCTCCGGGCGAATCTGTCCCTGGAGGAAGGCAAGCTTGCCTTCTACCATGGCCTTCCACTGGTCTACCGGAACCGTAGTGTCCACCTGGCCCGAGGTGTGGGCTTCCAACTGGGACTTCAGACTGTCTAGTCTCTTTTCTTGTAGGCCCATCGCCCTGTTGAGAAGCTCGACCTCATTTCGGAGCTTGGCGTTCTCTTCTTCCAGACGCTCGACGGAGGCCCTTTGGGACATTTCCTGTGATGCTGCCTGGACTTCCAGCATCGCAATCCGCATGATACGGACATAATTTCCTCGGATGTTTCCGGACTTGTCCATCGCCTTCTCGATAGTCTGGAGGTTCTCCTGGATGTGGGATGAAAGATCAGCTGTAGGCCGATCTTGCAACCGTTTGGTGAGATCCTCCAGTTTGGGCAGGTTGGCCTTCGATCTTGTGGTCGTTGGTTTCACAAACGGGTTGAGGATGTCCTCCTCATCCTCAACCGTTACCTGCTTCTTCTTCGCCTGCGTGTCGTATCCGAGGGCTGCCGACTTCCTTTTTCGCGTCTTGGAGGTGCACGATGCCGCAGATGACCGTGAGCACACTGACATCAGCGAACAGTCAGTGTCCTCCCCCTCGCTTTCTGCCCGAGAGCCTGCCATGGTGTTGTGCAGCTGCACTCGCGTCAGCGAAACAACTGGCACCTCCCCTTTGCTGCCCGATGGGCCGCCTCCCTTATTCTTATTTATATTTTGTGAATTCATAATTAGTCCCACGAGTATGGGGGAAATAAAACGTCCGTCCGGGTAGAGCCCCCTGTGCCCGGATAAGCCTACATACTCAGGAGGCCAGCCGGTATCCTGAGGTTTTTACGACTTCGCTGTCGGGTCTTATTGACTTTTCCTTGTCTTGGCCCGGCCAATAAAGGCAAGGCCCTCGGTCGCCTGGAGCCGCTAGACGTGATCAACGACACTCCAGGCGATAACGACCTACGTCGCCCGGCGGTGGCGGGGAAGGAACTCCTTCCCGGCCTGCTCTACGGTAGGATGAGTACACGTAGAGCCCGCCCTTGCTCCTCCACTATGCCCTCTGATGAACAGAGGGACACGTAGAGGAACGAACTACACGGTCGGGTCAAGCTGACCCGCCGCCCTCCGGTGGTCACATCTCAGTGATGCGACCACCCCACCTTGGGTTGGTTCGCGCCGGCAAGCCGGTACCCCCCATATCTAGGGGGCATTCCCCTATCCACCACCTGGGGGACGCGCCCGATAGCAGACCCACCTGCCACGGGAACCTAACCTAACCTAACCTAACCTAACCTAACCTAACCTAACCTAACCTAACCTAACCTAACCTAACCTAACCTAACCTTTTTTTTTTTTTTTTTTATACTTGGGAAATGCGTTACGCATACCCACCGTCCAGAGGGGGAACGGCGGGTTATGTGGGACTCCCCCGTCCTGAAAAGGACAGGTATACTCCACTAAAACCCAAGTGCGGTCGTCTGGCATCCTTGCGGCAGTGCGCCGGTACACGTTTGTATTTCTCGACTGCACTGCCATGCCTGTCCGAAGGACCCTTCCTCGCTCGACCGTCTCGCCCTGTGTTGGAGTGCCTGGACCCCCCAGTCCATAGTAGGCACTCCAGGGCTACTGTGGCGCGTGTGACGGACTAAATGTAGCCGCCATCGCTGCCCAGAGTTTGATGTTACCGGGGCGCTGCTTGGCGAGCGTATAAAGCCCGCCGTCGCCCGGTGCGTCTTCTCCGCATCGGTAGGGAGGCAGGATCTTCCTCCCTTTCTCGTTCCGCTGCCTCTTTCTGCAGCATAACATGCTCGCAGAACGAGACGACGGCGTCCCATGACCTCTCGCCTTCGACCATGGCCTTGACCACCGCCGGAAGAGAGAGGTCGGGACCTATCTCCAAACTTAGTTCGTACCTGGCGTCGTGCCAGGCACTGCACAATTGCAGCGTGTGCTGCGCTGTGTCCTCGCCTGCTGGGCAGTGGTGACACCCAGGCAGGGGCTCCCTCCCAACCACATGGCATAAGTAGCGCCCGAAGCTGCCATGTCCAGATAAGATCTGGACTAGCCGGAATGTCAGAGAACCATGGCGCCTGTCAACCCATTCCTTAAGAACAGGCGATATGGCCTCCACGGTTCTCTGTCCGGCATTTGGCTCCCGCATCCGGGCCTTCCACCTCACGAGCAGCTCTCGCTGCGCGTCCCTCCTCCAGCCTTCTACCTCTTCGGCAGCAGGGCGTCCCCCATCCGCTCGGGCTTGAGCGCACTGCGCATACACCTCCGCCTGGACCACGGCATCGAGGTCCCAGGGGGGCGTTCCCGCCAAAGCGCAGGCAGCTTCATGGGACACCGTCCGGTATCCGCGTATTACTCTCTGCGCCATAACCCGCTGCCCTCGAAAGAGCAGGGATTTGTTATGGGCGCTTAGAGCATCCGCCCAGACAGGTGCCCCATATAGTGCCATCGAGCGGACGATGCCGGTATATAGCCGACGACACGTCCCGCTCGGTCCATCCAGGTTGGGGAGGAGTCTTGCGAGGGCATTCGCGGCGCCCACGACTTTAGGCGATAGGCGCCGAAAATGCTCCCGGAAGTTCCAACCCCCGTCAAGGGTCAGACCCAAGTATTTCATACAAGGGCTGACCCTGACTTCCGCTTCTCCGATTTGCAGACATGAGTCCCTCGGCGGTGCTCTCCGAGGCCCATGGAAGCAGATGGCTTCGGTCTTGCTGAGAGCTACTTTAAGACCCAGCCTCTCCATTCTGCGCACGACCCTTTCCACAGCAACTGTAGCACTTAGAGTGGCGCGCTCGAAACTCCGACCCTTCGCAACGACTAAGGTGTCATCAGCGTAGCAGATCAACTCTACTCCGTAAGGCAGTCTGCCACGCAACACCCAATCGAATCCGATGTTCCACAGGAGTGGGCCCAACACCGACCCCTGTGGAACACCGCACTTCATGTCCCTTCTGCAGACGACACCGTCGCGGCCGATATACATTATGCCACGACTGTGGAGATAATCAGATATCAGCTCCCGTATGTAAAGTGGCACACGGTGATATCTCAGTGCCTCCATGATACAAGCAAAGGGCAGCGTGTTAAAGGCGTTCGCAATGTCCAAAGACACTGCGAGCACCACGCCGCCCCCTGCCACCGTCTCCGCCGAGATCGCCTTAAGGCGAAGTATGGCGTCCACCGTTGACCGGCGCTCTCGGAACCCAAACTGAGAATCAGCCAGGTCGGGGCCCACGGAACTGAGATGCTGGACGATGCGAGCCGCGAGCACACGCTCGAAAAGCTTGCCCGCCTCGTCCAGCAGAACAATAGGCCGATAGGCCGACGGCTGATCTACAGGCCGTCCCTCCTTCTGCAGAAGCACAAGTCTTCCGGACTTCCACGGGGTCGGAAAACGACCCGACGTCAAGCACGAATTGAGGAGCCCGAAGAAGAATCCTCCGAGCTCGCGCAGGGCCAGGGCCAGCACTCGCCCCGGGATCCCATCAGGCCCCGGAGCAGTATTCTTGCTCCGGAGCTTCCGGACCGCTACGCGTACCTCCAGTGATGTTATAGGAGGCACCTCTTCTTCCACCTCTTCCAATTCATCATCATCCGCTCTTGCCATGGTTGGCGGCGAATGTGGTGGAGTGTCCGGGAACAGGGTTCCCACCACCTGCTCCAGTAGTTGAGGCTGCATAGACTCGGTGAGGGGAGCCGTCTGCCTCCGCAGCTTTTTGCGCGCCATTCTATACGGCCGTCCCCACGGATCGGCATCCAGGCTTCGAAGCATTTCGCTGCGAGCCTGCTCCTTCGCTTCCGAGATGGCTTGCTGTAACGCCTTTTTGGCGTCCATAAAGGACCTGTGCAGCCGACCCTCAGTTTCGTGAAACTCCGGGGTTCGGAGTCTCCCGCGTCGGTAGCGGGTATAGAGGCGGCGCGCAGCAAAACACTCCTCACGGAGCAGTGCGATGTGCGATGACCACCAATACACCCGCTGTTTGGGATGGTAACGACTCACCCTAGGCATAGCTGCGTCACAGATTTGCGTCATGACGCCTCGCAGCATCTCCGTCTCCCCGTCAACATCTATGGACTCCCGATGTACGGAGTCCAGGCACCAACCCTGCACTATAGATGCCTCTTTAGCCATCTGCGGATCCAGCCTGGCCAGAGACCAGCGTGGGAAAACGCTCGGCCTCGCCGACGGAGCCGATGTCTCATCCGGGTTGTTGGAGGCGGAGATCGTGAACCGAACATATAAATGATCGGACAGGGTCTCCGTCTCTTCGTCCACTCGCCAGTTTTGGACACGTCTGGCGACATCAGGGGTAGCGAAAGATAAATCCACTATGGACCCACCCTGATGTCCGACAAACGTGTCCACGGAGCCGCGATTTAGGAGTGACAGCCCACTGACGGTTGCCCACTCCATGACCGTCTCGCCACGTTCGTCAGACCTCGGAGATCCCCAGGCCACATGATGGGCGTTGAAATCCCCGAGGATAAGGACCGGGCGGGGCAGTGATCTTCTCACTGCGGCCCCGACAGAATCCAGTAATCCCTCATAATCAGCGTCCGAGAGACTGGGACGGAGGTAAATTCCAATTAGGACGGTCTCGTTCCACACGGCCACCACGTACCCGGGACCACGCTCTCTCACAGAGAGAGGGGACGCGTGAGCCGGCGTAATGATTGCGACGGATCCCTCCGTATCGCCAGCCCAGTTAGGCTGATCGGAGACGTAATAAGGATCCGCCGCAACTGTCACCTCTATTGACCGCTCCGCAATGAACTGGATCAAAAGATCCTGTGCCGTGCGGGAGTGGTTTAAGTTTGTGTAGAGAACGCTAATGGGAGCCATCGCTAACCGGTCTCCATAGCGCCCTCCACGGGCCCCATCTGGCTAGCGGTGCTAGCTGGTGGAGGAGCCGGGGTCCTGACGGCTCTCACTCCTTTCTTGGGCTGGAAGCACAACTTGCTCCCAATCGAATGCCCAGACGGCCTCTTCTTCGCCTCGCACGCGGGACAGTGCGGCTGCGCCCTGCAGACAGCCGCTTTATGCCCCGGCTGTCCACAGCGAATACATAAGTTTGTCCGGTCTACGCCGGTACAAAGGGCTCCAGTATGTCCCAGCTCCTGGCACCGGAAGCACTTTAACGGCTTCTTCTCAATAGACTGGACTCTAACAGAGCTCCAGCCTATTAAGAGCCTGGTCTTCTCGGCGAGCAAGATGCTTGCCGCGGTCGCTGGGCACTTCACGACGACCGAACCCGTTCCGGACGCCCCCATCCGAATCTCCTTGACCAGGACCTGATCTGGAGGGCACTGTCCAGTTGCGGCTACTGCAGCTCGCACATCCTCCTTGCTTGCTGAGTCGTCGAGACCGAGAATTCTTAGGTCAGCCGTCATGACGGGCCTTACAACGCGCACGTTCTCCAGGAACACTTCCTTGAGTCGTGCCGCTAACTTGTCCGCCTTCTCGGAGGTGTCCTTCCCGGGAAGTTGCAAGATCCGCGCGCCTGTTAGAGCGGAGCGGATCTTCAGCCCGCCTTCAATCCCGAGCTCATTTAGCTTTATCCTTTCCCGAGCCGTGGAGAGCACCTTCTCATAGGTGAGGCCGTTCTTCGCGGCCTCCTCCGACACCGTAATCACCACGGCCGAGGACTTGGGAAGGTTCACCTTTTTCCTGCCCTTGCCTCTTTTTCCTCGGGCAGGTTGGGCTGCCCGGGGAGCAACAGCAACAGGTGGTGTCGTTGCTGCGGTCTGGACCTTCTTCACTCTCCCTCCCTTGACCACGGTGCTCCACGGCTCAGGAGTCGGTTGTGGTGGCGGGATAGGCACTTCCGGGGGCGCCTCAGGTACCCTGGCCCGCGTCTTGGGGGGTTTGCCCCCTTTGCTGGACGCAGGAGTCCGCACAGCAGCCGGGGCACGCTCTGGCCCTACAGGTGCCGACTCTGGTGCAGCGTTCCGCCGCCTGTCCGCCGCGAGCGGTGGCCTTAGTTGCCGCTCAGGCAGCAAGCGGTCCTGGATGCCCGCCAACTTCGCATTCACCATGGACCCAATGTCCACCATGATGGATGCCTTCAATTCTTCAAGCTCTGCTCGAGGTGCTGGGGTTCGAGTGCACCCTAGCTCCATTTCGGCGCGCAGCTGAGCCACTGTGCTCTTCAGCTCCTCAAGCTCCTTCCTGAGGACCTGGTTTTCGAGCCGCAGCAGCTGAGACTCCTCATCAATGGGCCGCTTGTTCAGCACCTCCACGGCCGCCTCGATGCTGCCGGTCGCCTCCTTGAGCGCCCGCACATCGGTGCCCTTCAGGTTTTTGGAAGTCCGGGCAACCTTTTTTATTATATCCACCGATTTGGTGACTTCCGCACTAAGTCCATCTCCGGACAAAGTCCCTAGGAACGAACGCCCAATTACGACACTACGAATGTCGTGCGCGATCTCTTTTTCGAGGATCTTGTCGATTTCTTCTTGCTGGAGCTGAATAGCCTTTGCCTTGGCTGCAGCCAGTCCAACATACTCGGCTGTTGTAGCCGGTCGTCCCCTCTTCCGCTTGGGCGTCTCGGCTGGCCTAGGCCCGGAACAGCCCATTTCAGAGTTCGAGCGAGGAGTATGCAATGCCTCTGCCTGGCATTCCATACCCTCCGCTATGGCTTCGATCAGAGCAGCATTCTCGTCTGATTTTTTAGGCGACCGCCCCTTCTTCCGCTTGGGCGTCTTGGCTGGCCTAGATGTTCGAGGCCTTGCCTGCCCTTCGGGATCGTCATCCTCGGATGGTCCCGATAAAGTTGACGAACTCAACGAACTCCTGTCTTTACGCTTAACGCCTCCGCCGATTGACAGAAGCGACACCATTGACTCGCAGCGCGACGAAGCTGTCTCAAGCCTGTCGCTGCTGGAGTCGGACAGTCGCGACACATCTCTGGGCTCCGTTACAGAACCACCAAAACGCAGCACCAAGCTGGCACCGCTGCCTCTCCTACTACTCCGCTCCGTCTCGGAGCCCAACGTCTCTCCTCCTCCAACTTTAGGATTTTGGGTTTTTTGGGTATTTTTATTACTTTTCATCATATTCCCACGAGTGTTGGGTAAATAATGTCCACCCCAGCAGTGACCCATGCCAGGGTAACCCTAAATTTATTATGACCTACGCCAAGGTCAGGAGGTATTGGCGCAGGTGTACAGGTCGCGACCACACTCCCCTGTGGCCATGCAGGCATCGCCCCAGACAGCTTGCCTTGGGTTTGGGGTTTTTGCCCCGAGCCCGGCCAATTAAGGCAAGGCCCCTCCGCAGAACCTCGTACGGTGGTGGAGCCACCGGTCGTTGAGGAACGCAGAGTTATTAACCTAACCTACAAACTAGACTTATCCTAGACTTACAAACTAAGACTAGAAAAAGACTAGAGAGGACATCTTGGACAGTTATGTCCGGACTGTACAACTTAACCTAAGTATATACAAAACTTAACCTAAACTGTACAGTATTTACACCAGGCGATGAACGCCACGAGCGATGGCGCTCCCGTCTGGGCCCTAAAAAGGACCGTTTTGTTGCCACCGCATCTGGCCGGTCCCCAACCCGGCGGACAGAACCGCACACAGGCAAGGGACAAACACCAAGACACGGCGGCCGGAGCTCTTGGCCCACCCCAGCTGAACAGCAGAGGTGGTTTCCAGGGTGCACCACGGGGAGGTGGCTCCGTATTCGCACCCCTAACCTAACCTAACCTTTTTTTTTTTTTTTTTTTTTTTTTTTTTTTTTTTTTTTTATACTTGGGAAATGCGTTACGCATACCCACCGTCCAAAGGGGGAACGGCGGGTTATGTGGGACTCCCCCGTCCTGAAAAGGACGGGTATACTCCACTAAAACCCAAGTGCGGTCGTCTGGCATCCTTGCGGCAGCGCGCCGGTACACGTTTGTATTTCTCGACTGCACTGCCATGCCTGTCCAAAAGGACCCTTCCTTGCTCGACCGTCTCGCCCTTTGTTGGAGTGCCTGGACCCCCCAGTCCATAGTAGGCACTCCAGGGCTACTGTGGCGCGTATGGCGGATTGAATGTGACCGCCATCGCTGCCCAGAGTTTAATGCTTACCGAGGCGCTGCTTGGCGAGCGTATAATGCCCGCCGTCGCCCGGTGCGTCTTCTCCGCATCGGTAGGGAGGCAGGATCTTCCTCCCTTTCTCGCTCCGCCGCCTCTTTCTGCAGCATAACATGCTCACAGAACGAGACGACGGCGTCCCATGACCTCTCGCCTTCGACCATGGCCTTGACCACCGCCGGAAGAGAGAGGTCGGGACCAATCTCCAAACTCAATTCGTACCTGGCGTCGTGCCAGGCACTGCACACTTGCAGCGTGTGCTGCGCTGTGTCCTCGCCTGCTGGGCAGTGGTGACACCCAGGCAGGGGCTCTCTCCCAACCACATGGCATAGGTAGCGCCCGAAGCTGCCATGTCCAGATAAGATCTGGACTAGCCGGAATGTCAGAGAACCGTGGCGCCTGTCAACCCATTCCTTGAGAACAGGCGATATGGCCTCAACGGTTCTCTGTCCGGCATTTGGCTCCCGCATCCGGGCCTTCCATCTCACGAGCAGCTGTCGCTGCGCGTCCCTCCTCCAGCCTTCTACCTCTTCGGGAGCAGGGCGTCCCCCATCCGCTCGGGCTTGAGCGCACTGCGCATACACCTCCGCCTGGACCACGGCATCGAGGTCCCAGGGGGGTGTTCCCGCCAAAGCGCAGGCAGCTTCATGGGACACCGTCCGGTATCCGCGTATTACTCTCTGCGCCATAACCCGCTGCCCTCGAAAGAGCAGGGATTTGTTATGGGCGCTTAGAGCATCCGCCCAGACAGGTGCCCCATATAGTGCCATCGAGCGGACGATGCCGGTATATAGCCGACGACACGTCCCGCTCGGTCCATCCAGGTTGGGGAGGAGTCTTGCGAGGGCATTCGCGGCGCCCACGACTTTAGGCGATAGGCGCCGAAAATGCTCCCGGAAGTTCCAACCCCCGTCAAGGGTCAGACCCAAGTATTTCATACAAGGGCTGACCCTGACTTCCGCTTCTCCGATAACCTAACCTAACCTAACCTAACCTTTTTTTTTTTTTTTTTTTTTTTTAGGTGGGGAAATCCTCATGGATACCCGTCGCCTTGGGGACGACGACGGGTTATGCCGGACTCCTACCGGCTAAAACCCCACCGTGTTCCTCCTCGCCGCATAGTGCCGTAGGGCTTGGGTGCCCCGAAGGATTCTTCCAACCTCTACGGCAGCGGCCGACCTTAGGCCAAGCCTCTTGGAAGGGGAGGACTGGAGCGATTCCTCCCCTAAACTACATGTGTTAGTGGCGCGCGGGAACACACGTCACGCCAGCTCGAGCCCTGAAACTGGACGCCGGACTTCCCCAAGTCCGACGCCCATGGCTCTAAGGGGAAGTCTGCGACTGAGGCTTTGCCGCAGTCGCAGGCCTCACCTTCTTCTTCGAAGGGTGCGCCACCACGCAGGCAGCGCTCCCACCACAATGGTCGGAGGGCTTCCCCGCCGCCTTGCAAACGACGCAAAGCGGCGGCAGAGAGCATTGACCAGCCAGATGGCCGGCCTGACCGCAGCGGTAACAGAGACCACTGCGGTCCACCTCCGACGTGCACCTCGCCCTAACGTGCCCCGGAAGGAGGCACCGGTAACACCTCATTGGCCTCGGCGACAGGATTTTTACCTGCGCCGAGGACCAACCGACGGCCAGCCGTCCCCCCTCCGAGGCCTTTTTGGCCACTGCCACCGGGCAGCGCACCCAAGCAGTGCCTCTGCTTGTAACGTCGCGGCGCACATCTCCCGCCTTGATGGATGCCGTTGGGCATCCACCAACCCGGGAGACCGCCGCGATCAATCCCTCAGGGGTCACCGAGTCGTCCAGCCCCGAAATGCGCATCTCTGCACACTTCGTGGGTCGGCCGACCCGGATGACCTCTTCCCCGAAAACCTCCTTCAACTTGCCCGCCAGGGCATCGGCCTTCTCGCCGGACTCAGCCCCCGGCAACTCTAAAATTCTCTGCCCCGACACACCCACCCTGAATTGCAGGGCGGATATGCCGAGGTCAGCCAACTTTATCCGCTGTGACGCCTCGCGCAGCACATTGGCGTAAGTTATGCCCTCCTTCTCAGCATCCGGCTGTAACGTAATTGTCACAGCCGCTGTATGAGGGGGGCGTAACTTGACGACCCTCTTGGGTTGGGCCTTGGGCGGAGACTTTGTCCCCGCCTTCGGCTTCCCCTTCTTCCCCACTTCAGTCCATTCTGCCTGTGAGGACTGGGACTGAAGTGGCTCCAGAGTCTGTTCTGCGCGAGGCGGCACAGAGGGTTTTGGCCCTTCTTTGGCCCGCTTTCCACTCTTCTGCCCCTTTTCGTTACCTCCTCGTTTCCTCTTGGGGGGTTTAGGGGCAGGGCCCGGCTGGGGAGCAGGGCCAGCCGGGTCCTCAACGCGTTCGTGAGCAAGAGGAGGGCGGAGGCGCTCCTCGGGGAGCAGTCTCCCCTCCAACGCGTCGAGACGCGCACTCACCATGGTCCCAACCTGGACCATGATGGTGCGCGTCAACTCCTCGAGTGGCACTGGGGGCGGCTGGGCGGCCCGAGAGCGCAGCTCAGCCACATCCTTCCGGAGCGCATTCAACTCAGACTGCAGACGGACATTGTCCGCCTGCAGTCTCTCCGTCTCATCGGAGGTGGAACGCCGATTGAGTTGCTCCACCGCCTGAGTAATCAACTCCGCCGCATTTTTAAGGGCCTTAACGTCTGTGCCCTTCAAGTTTTTGGACCTTTTGGCCACAGTTTTGATTATGCCGACGTTGGACATAATTGTCGGCACAAGGCCAGTCTCCGCTGGAGGCCTCTCACCCTCCGACATACTTGACGCGTCGGAGAGGCGAGAAGCCTCCAACTCCGCCAAGCGCAGTTCCTCCGCGTACTCCTCCTCCGCTTGGAGCCTAAGCTCCTCGCGTTTGGCGGCGTTCAGCGCCTCCTTGGCCTTGGCCAAGCCAACGTATTGGCCGGTCGTCGGGGGGCGACCCCTCCCTCTCTTGGCTGGAACAAGCCTTGGGTAAAGGTTGCTCCCCGAATGCCCACCCAAGGCTTCAATCCGTCGCTTGAGCGACCCGTCGGACGGAACCGACATGACAGAATGATCCGAATCATCGTCCGAATCATCTCCGACACGACCATCCCGATCACAGATCACTCTTCCCGTTACCGGGACACGCCTGACATCTACCGAAGCAGGAGAACTACAAATCCCCGAAGCGGAAACTACACCTTTGGCAGATTTAGCTGCTGCCACAGCTGAAGGTTTAGAACTATCCATTTTATTCCCACGATTATGGGTCGAACTACACATCACCCACTGGGTAACGCCCATTCCAGTGGGGGAAGGACTTACGGACACACCGGGGTTGGCCCAGGTGCCCCAGCGGTTTTAACGACTTTACTGTCGGGTCTTATTGACTTTTCCTTGTCTCGGCCCGGCCAATGAAGGCAAGGCCATCGGTCGCCTGGAGCCGCTAGACATGATCAACGACACTCCAGGCGATAACGATATCCCCCCCCGGCGGTGGCAGGGAAGGAACTTCTTCCCGGCCTGCTCTACGGTAGTGTGAGTACACGCAGAGCCCGCCCTTGCTCCTCCACTGTGCCCTCTGATAAGCAGAGGGACACGTGGAGAAACGAACTACGCAGCCGAGTCAAGCTGACCCGCCGCCCTCCGGTGGTCACATCTCAGTGATGCAACCACCCCACCTTGGGTTGGTTCACGCCGGCAAGCCGGTACCCCCCATATCTGGGGGGCATTCCCCTATCCACCACCCGGGGGACGCGCCCGATAGCAGACCCACCTGCCACGGGAACCTAACCTAACCTAACCTAACCTAACCTAACCTAACCTAACCTAACCTAACCTAACCTAACCTAACCTAACCTAACCTAACCTTTTTTTTTTTTTTTTTTTTTTTTTGTCGAGGAGAAATGCTCATGCATACCTCACCAGCTCGGGGACGCTAGTGAGGTTATGTTGGACTCCCATCCGAAGGATGGACCTACCAACTAAAACTCCCCGGGTCTCTCGCCACCGCTCTGAGGCCGGGTCGCAGGACCTGCAAACGCAATAACTGCTGCGACCTGGCGGCGACTGTCACATATGCTGTGACCCATACAAGACAGGCTTGTGCCTGGTTCCCTCTTGGGAAGCGCTCCGAGACCCAGAACGCTCCTCAACCATGGGTCTCTCTATCGAGTGACAGACTCCCCAGTCTGCCACCCAGAGACCCTACTAGGGCGGGAGGTTTCGCTCGTACGCGGCTCTCCTGCGCCCCACGCGACGCCTGCGGATTGGGTCAGACGACGCATCGTCCTCCCGATCTCTCTCTGCAGTCTCCTTCTGCGATACGACTGTTTCACAGAAGGAGGCCATCGCCCTCCAGGCTTCCGCACTATGGACTATCTGTCCGACGATGGCTGGCAGAGAGAGATCCCGCCCAACCACCTCTATTAGCTCCGCACGCGGATCGCTCCACGCGGGGCACACCTCTAGTGTGTGCTGCGCGGTATCATCCGCGCAGTCACAATGGTGGCACCGTGGAGATGCCTCCCGCCTGGCCACATGATGCAGGTAATGACCAAAACAGCCATGCCCGGTCATCACCTGCACCATCCGGTACGAGACGCCTTGGCAGGTCTCCAGCCACGCTTTCAGATGAGGCCGAATGGCCTCCACCGCCCTCACTCCAGCACTAGGCGATGCCAGCTGGCCCCGCCAAGACCGCAGAAGGATCACGCGAGCCTGGCGGCGCCACCTCGCCACCTGATCAGGAGCCGGCTCACCACCCCGCTCCTTCACTTGCGCGCTGCGCCGGTACACTTCGGCCAGTACGCGGGCCTCCAGCTCCCACGGCGGGGAACCGGCCAGGGCAAACGCCGCCTCTCCAGCCACTGTGCGGTAACCGCGGATTACCCTGAGTGCTATGGCGCGCTGCGGACGTCGCAATAGCGCCTTATTTGTGGCACTCAGGGCATCCACCCACACGGGCGCCCCATAGAGGGCCATTGATTTAATGACCCCCATATAAAGCCGGCGGCAACTGGACCCCGGCCCTCCGACATTAGGGAGGAGTCTCCCCAAAGCCGCGGACGCTTTAACGAGCCTCGGGGCCAGCCTGCGGAAGTGCTCGGCGAAAGTCCATCTTCCATCCAGGCAGAGCCCGAGATATTTCATCACGGACCCAACCCGGATCTCGACCTCGCCGATGCGGAGTGTCGCTCCCGCAGGAGGACGCCTACCCCGTCCATAAAAGAATAGGGCCTCTGTCTTTTCCAGGGCCACTTTTAAGCCCTGACCTTCCATGCGCGCCACCACCAAGGCCGAACCCGCTCTCGCTAGACGGGTGGCCTCCTCGAACGCTCTCCCCCGGGCCAGGAGTAGGGTATCGTCTGCATAGCAGACGATATGCAGCCCACGGAGGAGAGCGCCACGCAAAACCCTATCATAGCCGATGTTCCACAGGAGAGGGCCCAAAACCGACCCCTGAGGAACACCGCACCATGTGAGGCGTCGCACCGGAACGCCATCCCGCCCTACGCACACCACCTCTCTCCCTCGGAGGTAAGACGCCACAATCTGGCGCAGGTAGCGAGGTACACCATGGAATTCGAGGCCCTCCTCAATACTCGAGAAGGGCAAAGAATTGAAAGCATTGGCGATATCAAAAGATATCGCCAACACTGTACCGCCACTCGCCACCTGCTCCTCCGTGAACTTCTTGACGTTCAATATGGCGTCGATGGTAGAGCGCTGGGCACGGAAGCCAAACTGGGCCTCGGAAAGGTCGGGGCCCTCCCGCATCAGATGACGATTGATGCGGGACGCAATTACTCGCTCCAGCAGCTTCCCGGCCTCGTCGAGTAATACGATCGGCCGGTAGGCCGACGGAGAGTCAGGTGCACGACCCGCCTTTTGTAGGAGGACCAGTTTGCCCTCCTTCCAGCACTGAGGGAACTCTCCTCGCCCGAGGCAAGAACTGAAAAGCTCCCGCAGGCGCTCCTCAAGGGGTCCCAGGCACTTCACCCAGACTCGGCCTGGAACACCATCCGGGCCTGGGGCAGTTTTGCGCCCCTTCAACTTCCGGATTGAAGCGCCGAGTTCGCCCTCCGACACCGGCGTCACCCCTTCAGAAGAAACAGGCTCAAAGGGCCTACGCTCCTCGCCTTCCGGCGCTGGGAACAACGCCGCCACAATAGTACCCAGCCGATCAGGTGGGAGCGACTCCACCACCGGTGGACCACGGCTGATTTTGCCCCGTGTCGCGCGATAGGGGCGCCCCCACGGGTCTCTGTCGAGATCCGCCAGCATCTCCTCCCTGGCGGAGTCTTTGGCTCGGCAAATGGATTGCTTTAGCGCCTTTCTGGCGTCAGCGTACGCCTGTCGCATTTGCGTCACCAGAGCCTCATTTTGGGGGAGACGCCTCCGCTGCCTTTGGAAGGCACGACGCGCTGTAATACAGGTGCCCCGTAAATCCGCGATTTCGTCAGACCACCAATACACCTGTTTTCTTGGTGGTCGACGACGCCAACGGGGCATGGAAGCGTCACAGACACTGGTCAAGGCCCTCCGGAACCATAGTGCCTCATCGCTCACAGAA
Organism: Agonopterix alstromeriana; assembly: GCA_963924505.1. Classification (NCBI taxonomy): domain Eukaryota; kingdom Metazoa; phylum Arthropoda; class Insecta; order Lepidoptera; family Depressariidae; genus Agonopterix; species Agonopterix alstromeriana. The sequence continues at coordinate 49,616 of OZ004683.1, forward strand.
ACTGGAGCCGTGGGCGACGGGTTCCAGGCCTCGACAGTGGCTGCCTCCTCCAGCGCGTCAATGTCCAACTTGGACAGGGTCCAACGTGGGAACTCAGGCGGTGGGCCACCCGAGGAGACGCTCGACGTTCTGGGAGGCGGGACGCTGAACTGTATGTACACATGATCAGACAGCGTCTCTACGTCCTCCATCACCCTCCAATCTGTGACCAGTCTCGCGATCGCTGGGCTGGCAAACGAGAGATCCACGATGGAACTCCCGTTATGCCTAACGCAGGTGGGCGCGTTGCCGCGATTTAGCAGAGCGAGACCGGCCGTGGTGATCCATCTTAACAGAACGTCCCCTCGGGCGTCAGTGGTAGGACAGCCCCACGCCGTGCACTTCGCGTTTAGGTCCCCCGCGAGGATTACGGGATGTGGGGCCGCTCTTCGTACCGCCTCCAACAGTCTGCCAAGGAAGCCTTCAAACTCCGGCAGATTTTTGTTGGGGGAAAAGTACACCGCGAACACGATGTACCTCCCCCAGTGGGCCGAAACGAATCCCTGGCCCCTTTCCTTAAGGGAAAGGGGAAAGGGGGAGTTGGCACCAGCACTACAGATGGCGACAGTACCCGACGTATCACCAGCCCAATTGGACCGGGCTGGGATGTAGTAAGGTTCTGCCACCACCGCAAAATCAATTTGCCACTGCGCCAGGGCCTGGAACAATAGGTCCTGGGCACCGGGGCAGTGGTTGAGGTTCGTCTGGAGGAAATGTAGCCGATTGTTATCCATTACTGGGATCGACTATCATTTCCTCCAGTTGGTCTTGCGACCGACCCGCCTTCTGCGAAACCGGGGTCCTTCCGGCTTTATCTCCGCGAACCCCTTTTTTGGGAGGGACACAACTTGAACCGCCAATAGAGTGGTTCGCTGGCCTGCCAGCGCTAGCGCAGACTGCGCAGTGCGGCTTGGCAGAGCAGTCCGCCGCCTTGTGGCCTGCCTGCCCGCAGCGGTAGCAGAGCTCGCTGCGGTCGGTGGCACTAGTGCACAGCTGCCTCGTGTGCCCTATCTCTAGGCAGCGGTAACATTTCATGGGCCGTGCCTCCATGGTCTGGACTCTTGCCGAGCTCCAGCCCACCAAGAGTCTTTCCGCTGCGGACAGGCTGTTGGCAGCCGCCACGGGACACTGGACCCACATGGTTCCAGTGCCACCCGGACCAGGGCGAATCTCGCCCCCCTTTACGTGCTCCGTGGCGCAGCCAGTTTTTGCGACGACCGCAGCCAGAACATCTTCCCTGGCTACGGAATCATCCAGGCCCGACACACGGAGCGTGGAGCACTTAACTGGCCTAGAAACCCTAGCTGCTCCTGCCAAAACGTCACGCAGTTTTTGCGCCAGGCAGTCGGCCTTTTCACTTTCAACCCCCTTCGGGAGCTCGATGATGCGCGCCCCCGTAGCGGACCTCTTTATTTTGACGCCATCCGGGATACCCAGGGCCGCCAGATTTATTTCCTGCCGAGCCTTGGTCAGGGTGTCTTTATACGAGATCCCTCGTTCCACTGCGTCCTGCTGCAGCGTAATCACTACAGCTGCAGTGGTGGGGGCTCGAGTTCTCCTCCTTTGCCGCTTTTTAGCTTTGGGCTTGGGGGCTGGTTCCGGCTTGGGGGCCGGTCCCGGCTTGGGGGCCGGTCCCGGTTTGGGGGCCGGTCCCGGCTTGGGGCCCTGCTGGGTCTGCGACGAGCCTGAGCCAGTGTTTAGAGCCGGCTTTTTCTTCCCCTTCCTACCGGCTACCACATTCCAAGCCTCTTCCGTACGAGGAGGCGGAGTGGTGCCACTAGGGGTTGAAGAAGAGGCTTTACTGGGTTTCGGCTTAGCCGAACCAGATTCCGCCTGTGGAAGTTCGAGCCGCTCCGAGTTTGCAGCGGCCGCGGCATCGTTCCTCCTGTCTGCGGCCAAAGGCGGGCGCATACGTTTTGCTGGAAGAAGACGGTCCTCCAGTGCTTCCAGCCTCGCTCCGACCATCGTTGCCATCCGGTTCATCAGGGTGCGGGAATGCTCCTCAAGGATGGACAGGATTCCGCCCATCGTGACCGGAGCCGAGTCACAACCATGGGTCTGTGCCTTCCCATCATCCGCCTGCATCGGCGCACCGCTGGATGACGTCGACTCTTTCATGGCCTCGACGAAGCCCTTCCGTAGTTCGGCCATTTCCGAGCGAAGTAAGAAGACCTCCCTCTCAAGGCTGTCATTGGCCGCCTGTAGCTTCTTAGTCTCCTCGGAAACAGAGCACCCCCTCAATTCCTGCCAGCAGTCTTTGATGGAGGATACCGCCTTGTTTAGGTTCCCCTGGAACACACCTTTCAGATTCTTGGAAGCCCTAGCCACATGAAGGACAGTTTCCAAACTTGCCTTAACTTGTTGATCCAGATGAGTCGCCGTACGGGACTCTACCGCATCAACGGACCACTCAGGAGGATTTGAGCCTCTTATTGGCTGAATGCGGCGTGCCAGGTTGGCACTATCCGCTTCTGCCTCAAGGCGGAGCGCCTCGCGTTTCTCCTCGTTGAGTTTAGCCTGGGCCGCTGCTAACCCGACGTATTTGCCGGTAGTAGGCGGGCGGCCCCGACCTCTCTTCGACGGAGGCTTCACCCTGCCTTTGGCTAGAGCGGGAGCTGGATCCGTACCGTCTGAATCAGACGCTCCACCGGAGTATAAGCGCTTCTTACGAGAGCGCTTTTCTGCCTCAGACTGAGACCCAACCGTAATAAGACTGGCCCGAGAGCCAGTATCAGAGTCCGTAGACATGCCAAAGTCGTTGGTGTCGCCGCATACCATCTGGGCATGCGACTTCACCGCCAAATCGTCGAAATCCAAGTCGCCAGAAGCAAAATCGTTTAAATAAGAAGAAGAGCCGAGTTCGTGTTCACGAGAGCCAGCAGCCTCCTGCTGGCCCACGACGCAATTTTTACCCACCCCAGAGTACGGAGGGCAGCCCACTGACGAATCAGTGGGGTGGGATTCCCCTGCATCGCAGGGACCCACCTGGGGACACATTTTCAAATCACGTATGTTGTCCATATTTGCTTGTTTAGTTTTGTTTGAAGGCGTACCCTTTCACTAGGGTACGCGATCCCGCCAGACGGGCTCAAGAGAGCCCCGCCGGGAACAACGCGACCGAGTCAATCTGACCCGCCGCCTCCGGTGGTCGCATCTCAGTGATGCGACCACCCCGCTTTGGGTTGGTTCGCGCCGGCAAGCCGGTACCCCCCATATCTGGGGGGCATTCCCCTATCCACCACCCGGGGGACGCGCCCGATAGCAGACCCACCTGCCACGGGAACCTAACCTTTTTTTTTTTTTTTTTTTTTTTTTTTTTTTTTTTAGGTGGGGAAATCCTCATGGATACCCGTCGCCTTGGGGACGACGACGGGTTATGCCGGACTCCTACCGGCTAAAACCCCACCGTGTTCCACCTCATCGCCTGAGTGCCGGGGTAGCGGGACCACGTTAAGTATTCGGCCGCTCCCCGGCAGCGACGGCACAAGGCCAAGCCTCTTGGAAGGGGAGGACTGGAGCGATTCCTCCCCTGAACTACGCGTGTGAGTGGCGCGCGGGAACACACGTCACGCCAACTCGAGCCCTGAGAACTGGACGCCGGACTTCCCCAAGTCCGACGCCCATGGCTCTAAGGGGGAGCCTGCGTCTGCGGCTTTGCCGCAGCCGCAGGCTTCCCCTCCTTCTTTTTTGGGTGCGCCACCACGCAGGCAGCGCTCCCACCGCAGTGGTCGGAGGGCTTCCCCGCCGCCTTGCAAACGACGCAAAGCGGCGGCAAAGTGCATTGACCGGCCAGATGGCCGGCCTGACCGCAGCGGTAACAGAGACCACTGCGGTCCACCTCCGACGTGCACCTCGCCCTAACGTGCCCCGGAAGGAGGCACCGGTAACACCTCATTGGCCTCGGCGACAGGATTTTTACCTGCGCCGAGGACCAACCAACGGCCAGCCGTCCCCCCTCCGAGGCCTTTTTGGCCGCTGCCACCGGGCAACGCACCCAGGCCGTGCCTCTGTTCGTTACGTCGCGGCGCACATCTCCCGCCTTGATGGACGCCGTTGGGCATCCACCAACCCGGGAGATCTCCGCCGCCACCTCCTCGGAAGTCACCGAATCGTCCAACCCCGAAATGCGCATCTCTGCACACTTCGTGGGTCGGCCGACTCGGATGACCTCTTCTCCGAAAACCTCTCTCAATTTTTCTGCCAAGGCATCGGCCTTCACGCCGGACTCAGCCCCCGGCAGCTCTAGAATCCTCTGACCCGACACACCCACCCTAAACTGTACGGCAGGTATGCCGAGGTCAGCCAACTTTATTTTCTTTGTCGCCTCGCGCAACACATTGGCGTAAGTTACGCCCCCCTTTTCAGCGTCGGGCTGCAACGTTAATGTCACAGCCGACGTCTGTGGGAGGCGCAACTTAGGCCCCCTCTTCTTGGTTTGGGCCTCAGGAGGGGACTTTGTCCCCGCCTTCGGCTTCCTCCCCTTCTTCCCCACGTCAGTCCATTCTGCCTCTGGAACACCAGAGGACTGGGACTGACGTGGCTCCAGAGTCTCCAGTTCTGCGCGAGGCGGCAAAGAGGGTTTTGCCCTTTTACTGCCCGTCTCCTCCTGATTATTCCCACCTCGTTTCCCCTTACGGGGCTTGGGAGCAGGGCCCGGTTGCGGACCAGGGCTAGCCGGTTCCTCCACTTGCGGCTCGTCATGCACCAAAGGAGGGCGCACGCGCTCCTCGGGGAGCAGCCTCCCCTCCAACGCGTCGAACCGCGCGCTCATCATGGTCCCGACCTGGACCATGATGGAGCGCGTCAGTTCGTCGATCGGCAATGGGGGAGGCATAGCCACCCGAGAGCGCAATTCCGCCACCTCCTTGCGAAGCTGATCCAGCTCAGACTGCAGGCGGGTATTGTCCGCTTGCAGTCTGGCTGTCTCCTCACTCGTAGAGCGCTTAGCGAGAAGCTCCACCGAGTCCGCTATCGCATCCGCCGCGTTTTTGAGAGCCTTCACATCCGTGCCCTTTAGGTTTTTACACCTGCCGGCCACGGTCTTAATAACTCCCACATTAGCCGAAATGCGGGGCACCAATCCCAACTCAGCTGGAGGGGTCTCGCCCCCCGTCACGTTCGACGCGGAGAGGCGTGAGGCCTCCAACTCCGCCAAGCGAAGCTCCTCCGCGTATTCCGCCTCCGCTCGGAGCTTAAGCTCTTCACGCTTGGCGGCGTTCAGATCCTCCTTAGCCTTGGCCAGACCGACGTATTCACCAGTGGTGGGGGGACGGCCCCTCCCCCTTTTCGCAGCTTTTGGGACTTCCGGACTACGCGGACCCCGGTATCCGGCCATCATGCGAGCCATCAGCACCTTCATGACCTCGTCTGAATCTGACTCCTCCTCTTCCACCTCCTCGTCCTCCTCCTCCTCCTCTTCCATTTCCGAGGCAACTCGACAAACAGAAGATCGGCCTCTCCCTCTTTTGGCCGTTGGAATCTTCGCCTTAGGTTGGGACGAAGAGAAATCCCCCAGATCAACCTCAAGTCGCCGTTTCTGAGCAGTCTCGGAACACGACGACACCGACTCGACATCACAATCAGTGTCAGACACCGACTCCGCGAAGACTAGACTACGCCTAACCGCCGGAGCGGAAGAGGCGGGTGTTTTACTGCCACCCCTGGCACCTGCCGAAGCAGAAGAACAACTACTCGCCGAAGCGAAAACTACGGGTTTAATGCCCCCTCTGGCAGAAGAGCCTGCCGAAGCAGAAGAAACTACGGGTTTAATGCCCCCTCTGGCAAAAGAGCCTGCCGAAGCAGAAGTAACTACGGGTGAAACACCTTTAGCAGATTTAGCTGCTGCCACAGCTGAAGATTTAGTTTTAGAATTATCCATTACTGTACCCACGAGAATGGGACGACCTACGGGGGTCCACCGCTGGGTGACGCCCATCCCAGCGGTAAGGGACTTGGGGGGATACACGGAGTGGCCCAGGTACCCCGGGGTTTTTACGACTTTTCCTTGTCGGGTTGTTATTGACATGTCCTTGTCTTGGCCCGGCCAATGAAGGCAAGGCCATCGGTCGCCTGGAGCCGCTAGACATAACAACGACACTCCAGACGATAACGATCTCCCCCCCGGCGGTGGCAGGGACCTTCCCCGCCCGCTCTGCGGTAGGGTAAGTACACGCAGAGCCCGCCCCTGCTCCTCCACTGTGCCCTCTGAGAAGCAGAGGGACACGTGGAGAAACGTACCCCGTGTCGGGTCATTAGTCGATGAGCAGCAAGAACCCACTTTGGAGAAGTCACTGCACATCTACCGGGATGCACCTGCTCCACCAGCTCCCGTTCCCTGCGGACGTATCCAGAGGGACTGGGAGTGGCAAGCTTTCGTGGAGGTTACCCGACCTTAGCACCCCACGGGAACCTAACCTAACCTTTTTTTTTTTTTTTTTTTTTTTTTTTTTTTTTTTTTTTTTTTAGGTGGGGAAATCCTCATGGATACCCATCGCCTTGGGGACGACGACGGGTTATGCCGGACTCCTACCGGCTAAAACCCCACCGTGTTCCACCTCATCGCCTGAGTGCCGGGGTAGCGGGACCACATTACGTATTCGGCCGCTCCCCGACAGCGACGGCACAAGGCCAAGCCTCTTGGAAGGGGAGGACTGGAGCGCTTCCTCCCCTAAACTACGCGTGTGAGTGGCGCGCGGGAACACACGTCACGCCAACTCGAGCCCTGAAAACTGGACGCCGGACTTCCCCAAGTCCGACGCCCATGGCTCTAAGGGGGAGTCTGCGACTGTGGCTTTGCCGCAGTCGCAGGCTTCGCCTTCTTCTTCGGAGGGTGCGCCACCACGCAGGCAGCGCTCCCACCGCAATGGTTGGAGGGCTTCCCCGCCGCCTTGCACACGACGCAAAGCGGCGGCAGAGAGCATTGACCGGCCAGATGGCCGGCCTGACCGCAGCGGTAACAAAGACCACTGCGGTCTACCTCCGACTTACAACACGCCCTAACGTGCCCCGGAAGGAGGCACCGGTAGCACCTCATTGGCCTCGGCGACAGGATTTTTACCTGCGCCGAGGACCAACCGACGGCCAGCCGTCCCCCCTCCGAGGCCTTTTTGGCCACTGCCACCGGGCAGCGCACCCAAGCTGAACCTCTACTTGATACGTCGCGGCGCACATCTCCCGCCTTGATGGATGCCGTTGGGCATCCACCAACCCGGGAGACCGCCGCGATTAATTCCTCAGGGGTCACCGAGTCGTCCAGCCCCGAAATGCGCATCTCTGCACACTTCGTGGGTCGGCCGACTCGGATGGCCTCATCTCCGATCACCTGCCTGATCTTTTCGGCCAGGGCATCAGCCTTCTCGCCGGACTCTGTGCCCGGCACCTCCAAAATTCGCTGCCCCGACACTCCCACCCTGAACTGCAGGGCGGCAATGCCGAGGTCAGCCAGCTTAATCCGCTGTGACGCCTCGCGCAACACATTGGCGTAAGTTACGCCCCGCTTCTCAGCGTCTGGCTGCAACGTTAGTGTCACAGCTGACGACTGAGGGGGGCGCAACTTAGGCTCCCTCTTCTTGGGTTGGACCTTGGGCGGAGACTTTGTCCCCGCCTTCGGCTTCCCCTTCTTCCCCACGTCAGTCCATTCTGCCTGTGAGGACTGGGACTGACGTGGCTCCGGAGTCTCATCTGCGCGAGGCGGCACAGAGGGTTTAGGCCCTTCTTTGGCCCGCTTCTGCCCCTTTCCACTTCCTCCTCGTTTCCCCTTAGGGGGTTTAGGGGCAGGGCCCGGTTGAGGACCAGGACTAGCCGGGGCCTCAGCACGGGGTGTGTCGTGCGCGAGAGGAGGGCGGATGCGCTCCTCGGGAAGCAGTCTCCCCTCCAACGCGTCGAACCGCGCGCTCACCATGGTCCCGACCTGGACCATGATGGAGCGCGTCAGTTCGTCGATCGGCACTGGGGGCGGCTGAGCCACCCGAGAGCGCAACTCCGCCACATCCTTACGGAGCGCGGCCAACTCAGACTGCAGACGGGTATTGTCCGCCTGCAGTCTCTCCGTTTCATCGGACGTGGAGCGCTTGCTCAGCTGCTCCACAGCCTGAGCAATCGCGTCCGCCGCGTTTTTCAGGGCCTTCACATCCGTGCCCTTCAGGTTTTTACACCTGACGGCCACGGTCTTTATGATACCCACATTGGCAACAATGCGGGGCACCAAACCCACCTCAGCTGGAGGCCTCTCGTCCTCCGTCACACTTGACTCGGAGAGGCGAGAGACCTCCAACTCCGCCAAGCGAAGCTCCTCCGCGTATTCCGCCTCCGCTTGGAGCCTAATCTCCTCACGTTTGGCGGCGTTCAGCGCCTCCTTTGCCCTTGCGAGGCCAACATATTGGCCAGTAGTTGGAGGGCGACCCCTCCCCCTCCTGGCCGTTCCAATCTTTGGAGCAGGCTGACCCATTGAGTGGTCAGCCAGCTCATCATAAGGTCGCTTCAATGAAGTTTCCGATGTAACCGACATTAACGAAGAATCGTCGGAGTCAATCTCCGAGTCAGGATCGCCACGACCCTCCTGACCAAACAAAGCACCACCCGTTACCGGGTCAACGAAACTACGCGCCGAAGCGGAAGAAACTGGTGATTTATTGCCACCCCTTGCATTAACTACAGCCGAAGCAGAAGGTTTGATAGATTTTTTCATAGCTATTCCCACGATTATGGGTCGATCTACACATCACCCACTGGGTAACGCCCATTCCAGTGGGGGAAGGACTTACGGACACACCGGGGTTGGCCCAGGTGCCCCAGCGGTTTTAACGACTTTACTGTCGGGTCTTATTGACTTTTCCTTGTCTCGGCCCGGCCAATGAAGGCAAGGCCATCGGTCGCCTGGAGCCGCTAGACATGATCAACGACACCCCAGGCGATAACGATCTACGTCGTCCGGCGGTGGCGGGGAAGGAACTCCTTCCCGGCCTGCTCTACGGTAGGGTGAGTACACGCAGAGCCCGCCCTTGCCCCTCCACTGTGCCCTCTGATGAACAGAGGGACACGTGGAGAAACGACCTACGCAGCCGAGTCAATCTGACCCGCCGCCCTCCGGTGGTCACATCTCAGTGATGCGACCACCCCACCTTGGGTTGGTTCGCGCCGGCAAGCCGGTACCCCCCATATCTGGGGGGCATTCCCCTATCCACCACCTGGGGACGCGCCCGATAGCAGACCCACCTGCCACGGGAACCTAACCTAACCTAACCTAACCTAACCTTTTTTTTTTTTTTTTTTTTTTTTATACTTGGGAAATGCGTTACGCATACCCACCGTCCAGAGGGGGAACGGCGGGTTATGTGGGACTCCCCCGTCCTGAAAAGGACAGGTATACTCCACTAAAACCCAAGTGCGGTCGTCTGGCATCCTTGCGGCAGTGCGCCGGTACACGTTTGTATTTCTCGACTGCACTGCCATGCCTGTCCGAAGGACCCTTCCTCGCTCGACCGTCTCGCCCTGTGTTGGAGTGCCTGGACCCCCCAGTCCATAGTAGGCACTCCAGGGCTACTGTGGCGCGTGTGACGGACTAAATGTAGCCGCCATCGCTGCCCAGAGTTTAATGTTTACCGAGGCGCTGCTTGGCGAGCGTATAATGCCCGCCGTCGCCCGGTGCGTCTTCTCCGCATCGGTAGGGAGGCAGGATCTTCCTCCCTTTCTCGCTCCGCCGCCTCTTTCTGCAGCATAACATGCTCACAGAACGAGACGACGGCGTCCCATGACCTCTCGCCTTCGACCATGGCCTTGACCACCGCCGGAAGAGAGAGGTCGGGACCAATCTCCAAACTCAATTCGTACCTGGCGTCGTGCCAGGCACTGCACACTTGCAGCGTGTGCTGCGCTGTGTCCTCGCCTGCTGGGCAGTGGTGACACCCAGGCAGGGGCTCCCTCCCAACCACATGGCATAGGTAGCGCCCGAAGCTGCCATGTCCAGATAAGATCTGGACTAGCCGGAATGTCAGAGAACCGTGGCGCCTGTCAACCCATTCCTTAAGAACAGGCGATATGGCCTCCACGGTTCTCTGTCCGGCATTTGGCTCCCGCATCCGGGCCTTCCATCTCACGAGCAGCTGTCGCTGCGCGTCCCTCCTCCAGCCTTCTACCTCTTCGGGAGCAGGGCGTCCCCCATCCGCTCGGGCTTGAGCGCACTGCGCATACACCTCCGCCTGGACCTCGGCATCGAGGTCCCAGGGGGGTGTTCCCGCCAAAGCGCAGGCAGCTTCATGGGACACCGTCCGGTATCCGCGTATTACTCTCTGCGCCATAACCCGCTGCCCTCGAAAGAGCAGGGATTTGTTATGGACGCTTAGAGCATCCGCCCAGACAGGTGCCCCATATAGTGCCATCGAGCGGACGATGCCGGTATATAGCCGACGACACGTCCCGCTCGGTCCATCCAGGTTGGGGAGGAGTCTTGCGAGGGCATTCGCGGCGCCCACGACTTTAGGCGATAGGCGCCGAAAATGCTCCCGGAAGTTCCAACCCCCGTCAAGGGTCAGACCCAAGTATTTCATACAAGGGCTGACCCTGACTTCCGCTTCTCCGATTTGCAGGCATGAGTCTCTCGGCGGTGCTCGCCGAGGCCCATGGAAGCAAATGGCTTCGGTCTTGCTGAGAGCCACTTTTAGACCCAGCCTCTCCATTCTGCGCACGACCCTTTCCGCAGCAACTGTTGCACTTTGAGCGGCGCGCTCGAAGCTCCGACCCTTCGCAACGACTAAGGTGTCATCAGCGTAGCAGATCAACTCTACTCCGTAAGGCTGTCTGCCACGCAACACCCAATCGAATCCGATGTTCCACAGGAGTGGGCCCAGCACCGACCCCTGTGGAACACCGCACTTCATGTCCCTTCTGCAGACAACACCATCGCGGCCGATATACACTATGCCACGACTGTGAAGATAGTCCGATATCAGCTCCCGTATGTAAAGTGGCACACGGTGATACCTCAGTGCCTCCATGATACAAGCAAAGGGCAGCGTGTTAAAGGCGTTCGCAATGTCCAAAGACACTGCGAGCACCACGCCGCCCCCTGCCACCGTCTCCGCCGAGATCGCCTTAAGGCGAAGTATGGCGTCCACCGTTGACCGGCGCTCTCGGAACCCAAACTGAGAATCAGCCAGGTCGGGGCCCACGGAACTGAGATGCTGGACGATGCGAGCCGCAAGCACACGCTCGAAAAGCTTGCCCGCCTCGTCCAGCAGAACAATAGGCCGATAGGCCGACGGCTGATCTACAGGCCGTCCCTCCTTCTGCAGAAGCACAAGTCTTCCGGACTTCCACGGGGTCGGAAAACGACCCGATGTCAAGCACGAATTGAGGAGCCCGAAGAAGAATCCCCCGAGCTCGCGCAGGGCCAGGGCCAGCACTCGCCCCGGGATCCCATCAGGCCCCGGAGCAGTATTCTTGCTCCGGAGCTTCCGGACCGCTACGCGTACCTCCAGCGATGTTATAGGAGGTACCTCTTCTCCCGCCTCTTCCAGTTCTTCTTCATCCGCTCTTGCCATGGTTGGCGGCGAATGTGGTGGAGTGTCCGGGAACAGAGTTCCCACCACCTGCTCCAAAAGTTGAGGCTGCATAGACTCGGTGAGGGGAGCCGTCTGCCTCCGCAGCTTTTTGCGCGCCATTCTATACGGCCGTCCCCACGGATCGGCATCCAGGCTTCGAAGCATTTCGCTGCGAGCCTGCTCCTTCGCTTCCGAGATGGCCTGCTGTAACGCCTTTTTGGCGTCCAGAAAGGACCTGTGCAGCCGACCCTCAGTTTCGTGAAACTCCGGGGTTCGGAGTCTCCCGCGTCGGTAGCGGGTATAGAGGCGGCGCGCAGCAAAACACTCCTCACGGAGCAGTGCGATGTGCGATGACCACCAATACACCCGCTGTTTTGGATGGTAACGACTCACCCTAGGCATAGCTGCGTCACAAATTTGCGTCATGACGCCTCGCAGCATCTCCGTCTCCCCGTCAACATCTATGGACTCCCGATGTACGGAGTCCAGGCACCAACCCTGCACTATAGATGCCTCTTTAGCCATCTGCGGATCCAGCCTGGCCAGAGACCAGCGTGGGAAAACGCTCGGCCTCGCCGACGGAGCCGATGTCTCATCCGGGTTGTTGGAGGCGGAGATCGTGAACCGAACATATAAATGATCGGACAGGGTCTCCGTCTCTTCGTCCACTCGCCAGTTTTGGACACGTCTGGCGACATCAGGGGTAGCGAAAGATAAATCCACTATGGACCCACCCTGATGTCCGACAAACGTGTCCACGGAGCCGCGATTTAGGAGTGACAGCCCACTGACGGTTGCCCACTCCATGACCGTCTCGCCACGTTCGTCAGACCTCGGAGATCCCCAGGCCACATGATGGGCGTTGAAATCCCCGAGGATAAGGACCGGGCGGGGCAGTGATCTTCTCACTGCGGCCCCGACCGAATCCAGTAATCCCTCATAATCAGCGTCCGAGAGACTGGGACGGAGGTAAATTCCAATTAGGACGGTCTCGTTCCACATGGCCACCACGTACCCGGGACCACGCTCTCTCACAGAGAGAGGGGACGCGTGAGCCGGCGTAATGATTGCGACGGATCCCTCCGTATCGCCAGCCCAGTTAGGCTGATCGGAGACGTAATAAGGATCCGCCGCAACTGTCACCTCTATTGACCGCTCCGCAATGAACTGGATCAAAAGATCCTGAGCCGTGCGGGAGTGGTTTAAGTTTGTGTAGAGGACGCTAATGGGAGCCATCGCTAACCGGTCTCCATAGCGCCCTCCACGGGCCCCATCTGGCTAGCGGTGCTAGCTGGTGGAGGAGCCGGGGTCCTGACGGCTCTCACTCCTTTCTTGGGCTGGAAGCACAACTTGCTCCCAATCGAATGCCCAGACGGCCTCTTCTTCGCCTCGCACGCGGGACAGTGCGGTTGCGCCCTGCAGACAGCCGCTTTATGCCCCGGCTGTCCACAGCGAATACATAAGTTTGTCCGGTCTACGCCGGTACAAAGGGCTCCAGTATGTCCCAGCTCCTGGCACCGGAAGCACTTTAACGGCTTCTTCTCAATAGACTGGACTCTAACAGAGCTCCAGCCTATTAAGAGCCTGGTCTTCTCGGCGAGCAAGATGCTTGCCGCGGTCGCTGGGCACTTCACAACGACCGAACCCGTTCCGGACGCCCCCATCCGAATCTCCTTGACCAGGACCTGATCTGGAGGGCACTGTCCAGTTGCGGCTACTGCAGCTCGCACATCCTCCTTGCTTGCTGAGTCGTCAAGACCGAGAATTCTCAGGTCAGCCGTCATGACGGGCCTTACAACGCGCACGTTCTCCAGGAACACTTCCTTGAGTCGTGCCGCTAACTTGTCCGCCTTCTCGGAGGTGTCCTTCCCGGGAAGTTGCAAGATCCGCGCGCCTGTTAGAGCGGAGCGGATCTTCAGCCCGCCTTCAATCCCGAGCTCATTTAGCTTTATCCTCTCCCGAGCCGTGGAGAGCACCTTCTCATAGGTGAGGCCGTTCTTCGCGGCCTCCTCCGACACCGTAATCACCACGGCCGAGGACTTGGGAAGGTTCACCTTTTTCCTGCCCTTGCCTCTTTTTCCTCGGGCAGGTTGGGCTGCCCGGGGAGCAACAGCAACAGGTGGTGTCGTTGCTGCGGCCTGGACCTTCTTCACTCTCCCTCCCTTGACCACGGTGCTCCACGGCTCAGGAGTCGGTTGTGGTGGCGGGATAGGCACGTCCGGGGGCGCCTCAGGCACCCTGGCCCGCGTCTTGGGGGGTTTGCCCACTTTGCTGGACGCAGGAGTTCGCACAGCAGCCGGGGCACGCTCTGGCCCTACAGGTGCCGACTCTGGTGCAGCGTTCCGCCGCCTGTCAGCCGCGAGCGGTGGCCTTAGTTGCCGCTCAGGCAGCAAGCGGTCCTGGATGCCCGCCAACTTCGCATTCACCATGGACCCAATGTCCACCATGATGGATGCCTTTAATTCCTCAAGCTCTGCTCGAGGTGCTGGAGTTCGAGTGCACCCGAGCTCCATTTCGGCGCGCAGCTGAGCCACTGTGCTCTTCAGCTCCTCAAGCTCCTTCCTGAGGACCTGGTTTTCGAGCCGCAGCAGCTGAGACTCCTCATCAATGGGCCGCTTGTTCAGCACCTCCACGGCCGCCTCGATGCTGCCGGTCGCCTCCTTGAGCGCCCGCACATCGGTGCCCTTCAGGTTTTTGGAAGTCCGGGCAACCTTTTTTATTATATCTACCGATTTGGTGACTTCCGCACTAAGTCCATCTCCGGACAAAGTCCCTAGGAACGAACGCCCAATTACGACACTACGAATGTCGTGCGCGATCTCTTTCTCGAGGATCTTGTCGATCTCTTCTTGCTGGAGCTGAATAGCCTTTGCTTTGGCTGCAGCCAGTCCAACATACTCGGCTGTTGTAGCCGGTCGTCCCCTCTTCCGCTTGGGCGTCTCGGCTGGCCTAGGCCCGGAACAGCCCATTTCAGAGTCCAAGCGAAGAGTATGCAATGCCTCTGCCTGGCATTCCATACCCTCCGCTATGGCTTCGATCAGAGCAGAATTCTCGTCTGATTTTTTAGGCGACCGCCCCTTCTTCCGCTTGGGCGTCTTGGCTGGCCTAGATGTTCGAGGCCTTGCCTGCCCTTCGGGATCGTCATCCTCGGATGGTCCCGATAAAGTTGACGAGCTCAACGAACTCCTCTCTTTACGCTTAACGCCTCCGCCAATTGACAGAAGCGACACCATTGACTCGCAGCGCGACGAAGCTGTCTCAAGCCTGTCGCTGCTGGAGTCTGACAGTCGCGACACATCTCTGGGCTCCGTTACAGAACCACCGAAACGCAGCACCAAGCTGGCACCGCTGCCTCTCCTACTACTCCGCTCCGTCTCGGAGCCCAACGTCTCTCCTCCTCCAACTTTTGGATTTTGGGTTTTTTGGGTATTTTTGTTAGTTTTCATCATATTCCCACGAGTGTTGGGTAAATAATGTCCACCCCAGCAGTGACCCATGCCAGGGTAACCCTAAATTTATTATGACCTACGCCAAGGTCAGGAGGTATTGGCGCAGGTGTACAGGTCGCGACCACACTCCCCTGTGGCCATGCAGGCATCGCCCCAGACAGCTTGCCTTGGGTTTGGGGTTTTTGCCCCGAGCCCGGCCAATTAAGGCAAGGCCCCTCCGCAGAACCTCGTACGGTGGTGGAGCCACCGGTCGTTGAGGAACGCAGAGTTATTAACCTAACCTACAAACTAGACTTATCCTAGACTTACAAACTAAGACTAGAAAAAGACTAGAGAGGACATCTTGGACAGTTATGTCCGGACTGTACAACTTAACCTAAGTATATACAAAACTTAATCTAAACTGTACAGTATTTACACCAGGCGATGAACGCCACGAGCGATGGCGCTCCCGTCTGGGCCCTAAAAAGGACCGTTTTGTTGCCACCGCATCTGGCCGGTCCCCAACCCGGCGGACAGAACCGCACACAGGCAAGGGACAAACACCAAGACACGGCGGCCGGAGCTCTTGGCCCACCCCAGCTGAACAGCAGAGGTGGTTTCCAGGGTGCACCACGGGGAGGTGGCTCCGTATTCGCACCCCTAACCTAACCTAACCTAACCTAACCTTTTTTTTTTTTTTTTTTTTTTTTTTTTAGGTGGGGAAATCCTCATGGATACCCGTCGCCTTGGGGACGACGACGGGTTATGCCGGACTCCTACCGGCTAAAACCCCACCGTGTTCCACCTCATTACTTGAGTGCCGGGGTAGCGGGACCACGTTAAGTATTCGGCCGCTCCCCGGCAGCGACGGCACAAAGCCAAGCCTCTTGGAAGGGGAGGACTGGAGCGATTCCTCCCCTGACTACATGTGTGAGTGGCGCGCGGGAACACACGTCACGCCAACTCGAGCCCTGAAAACTGGGCGCCGGACTTCCCCAAGTCCGACGCCCATGGCTCTAAGGAGGAGTCTGCGACTGAGGCTTTGCCGTAGTCGCAGGCTTCGCCTTCTTCTTCACAGGGTGCGCCACCACGCAGGCAGCGCTCCCACCACAGTGGTCGGAGGGCTTCCCCGCCGCCTTGCAAACGACGCAAAGCGGCGGCAGAGAGCATTGACCGGCCAGATGGCCGGCCTGACCGCAGCGGTAACAAAGACCACTGCGGTCTACCTCCGACTTACAACTGGCCCTAACGTGCCCCGGAAGGAGGCACCGGTAGCACCTCATTGGCCTCGGCGACAGGATTTTTACCTGCGCCGAGGACCAACCGACGGCCAGCCGTCCCCCCTCCGAGGCCTTTTTGGCGACTGCCACCGGGCAGCGCACCCAAGCTGTGCCTCTACTTGCTACATCGCGGCGCACATCTCCCGCCTTGATGGATGCCGTTGGGCATCCACCAACCCGGGAGACCGCCGCGATTAATTCCTCTGGCGTCACCGAGTCGTCCAGCCCCGAAATGCGCATCTCTGCACATTTCGTGGGTCGGCCGACTCGGATGGCCTCATCTCCGATCACCTGCCTGATCTTTTCGGCCAGGGCATCAGCCTTCTCGCCGGACTCTGTGCCCGGCACCTCCAAAATTCGCTGCCCCGACACTCCCACCCTGAACTGCAGGGCGGCAATGCCGAGGTCAGCCAGTTTGATCCGCTGTGACGCCTCGCGCAACACATTGGCGTAAGTTACGCCCCGCTTCTCAGCGTCTGGCTGCAACGTTAATGTCACAGCTGACGACTGAGGGGGGCGCAACTTAGGCTCCCTCTTCTTGGGTTGGACCTTGGGCGGAGACTTTGTCCCCGCCTTCGGCTTCCCCCTCTTAACCTAACCTAACCTAACCTAACCTAACCTAACCTAACCTAACCTAACCTAACCTAACCTAACCTAACCTAACCTTTTTTTTTTTTTTTTTTTTTTTTTTTTTTTTTTTTTTGACGCTGGGAAAAAATGCATTACGCATCCCCCCCCGTTGGGGGACGGGAGGGGTATGTGGGACTCCCCGGTGCGAGTCACCGGTATGCCCACTAAAATAACCCAGCGGCACTCCCGCTTCGCCCGGATGGCAGGGAACTGGGAGACCGGCAGAGCCTTTACATCCAGTTCCCCACCGGCGATCGCCCACCTGTTCGGCGGGTCCACACACGCTCCTCCACATAGGGAGGAGCCAGGGAATGACCGTGAGTGCTCGGCCATTCCCCTTTCCGCGGGTGTGATGAGTAGTGCAATGCGGGCGGAGGTGCCCCCGCACCTGTCGCCCGCTACTCACCACCGGGAGGCTGAAGACGGTTATGCAACCGCCTTCTCCTGCCCCTTCTCCGTCGGCGGAGTGGTGCCGCGAGAGGGTCGTCCTCCCGCGCGCGCTCCGCCTTCTCCTTCTGTGATATGACGAGTTCACAGAAGGAGGCGACTGCCGCCCATGCTTCCTCTCTTCCCAGCATGGCGTTTACCACGCTGGGAAGCGAGAGGTCCGGCCCAACCGCCGCGACCAAGTCCAGGCGCGGCTCGGACCACGACGGGCACACCTCGAGCGTGTGCTGCGCCGTGTCCTCCGCCGCGCCACAGCCATGGCACGACGGGGTCTCCTCCCTTCCGATCCGGTGCAGGTACGATCCGAAGCAGCCGTGCCCGGACAATACCTGAACCAGACGGAAGGAGAGGAAACCATGCGACCGCTCGAGCCAATCTTGTAGGACCGGCCCGAGCGCGTCCAGCGTCCGACGGCCGAAGGTTGCGGCGGCGAGGTCCTCCGCCCAATGTTGGACGATTGCGGTCCTCGCCTGCTTCCGAACGGCCTCCCGCTCTTCGGGGACCGGGCGCTCCCCGAGCGCTCTCCGACCCGCCGTCCACTCGTACACCTTGGCCAGCACCCACGCCTCGAGCTCCCAAGGCGGGGTACCAGCCAGAGCGCACGCGGCCGAGAAACTAGTCGACCGGTACGCCCTCGACACCCGCTGTGCAATGGCCCTTTGGGGCCGACGGATGGCGGCGGCGTTCTGCCTCATGTGGAGGGAGTCCGCCCATATGGGGGCCCCGTAAAGGGCCATGCTCCTCAGTATGCCGGCGTACAGACGTCGGCACCGCACACTGGGCCCCCCCAGGTTTGGGAGGAGCCACGATAGGGCGCCCGCGGCCTTCAGCAGGCGCGCTGACAGCCCGCTGAAGTGCGGGCCGAAGCGCCACCTGCTGTCCAGTATAAGGCCCAAATATTTCATCTGGGCCTTTACGTCTATCCTGACGCCCTCCACTAAGATGTGGGCGCCAGGCCTGGGACGTTGCCGGGGTCCGTGGAAGAACACGGCCTCGGTCTTGTGCAATGCCACCCTCAACCCTAGGCGGCGGATCCTCCCTGAGACGAGGCCTCCACCCGCCGAGGCCAGACTGGCCGCCTCCCCGAAAGTCCCCCCCCGGGCAGTGAGGAGGGTGTCATCCGCATAGCAGATGACGCTCGTGCCACGGAGAAGGGTCCCCCGCAGGAGCCAATCGAAACCGATGTTCCAGAGGAGTGGTCCTAGAACCGACCCCTGTGGAACACCGGCCCCGACGCTGTATCGCCGAAGGCAGCCAGTCTTGTCCACGAGGAGCACCGCTCGGTCCTCCAAGTAGCTGGCCAGGAGGCCCCGCAGGTATTGAGGCACTCCGTGGAACCGAAGTGCCTCTAAGATGGTGGGGTGGGGGACGGAGTTGAAGGCGTTGGCTATGTCGAATGACACGGCCAACAATCCATCCCCCATTTCCACGGCCTCCTCTACCTGGCCCTTGAGCCTGGCCAGGGCGTCCACTGTCGAGCGCTCAGCTCGAAAACCGAACTGAGCGTCTGACAGGTCCGGCCCAACTCCCCGCAGGTGAGCCTTCAGGCGGGCCGCGATGATCCCCTCGAACATTTTACCGACCTCATCGAGCAGAACGATGGGCCGGTATGCCGAGGGGGAATCCACCGGGCGCCCCTCCTTTCGAAGGAGGCATAACTGCCCCTCCTTCCAAGGCTTCGGGAACCTCTTGGTCGCGAAGCATGCGCTGAAGAGGTCCCGAAACCTTTTCTCCATTTCGGCGGAGGCAATGGCCACCACCCTTGCGGGGACTCCGTCTGGGCCAGGAGCGGTCTTTTTGGGGCGGAGAAGACGGATCGCCGACTCGAGCTCCTCCTTTGTGACCTCGGAGACCCCCTCCTCCGGCGGGGCCGCCGCCTGCGGAGGGTCCATCGCTGGTGGGGCAAAACTGTCCCTGCACGGAAACAGGGACCGTATCACCCCATCCAGCAACGTCGGCTCGAGGGTCTCGGCTACTGGAGGACCAAAGGGGCGCAGTTTGTTGCGTGCCCCCTTGTATGGTCTCCCATACGGGTCTTTGTCGAGGCCCTCCAGCATCTCGGCTCTGGCCGAGTCCTGGGCGGCGCCCATTGCCGACTTGAGGACCCTCTTTGCCTCTACGTATAATTCGTAGAGGCGGTCCTCGTTGGCCTCGTCTCGTGGGTGCCGTCGCCGGCTCCTCGTGAAGGCCCTCCTGGCCGCCACACAGGCGGCCCGGAGCTCCGCCAACTCCTCCGACCACCAGTAGACGGCGCGTCGGGGAGAAACCTAACCTAACCTAACCTAACCTAACCTAACCTAACCTAACCTAACCTAACCTAACCTAACCTGAGCAAACCTAACCTGAGCAAACCTAACCTGAGCAAACCTAACCTGAGCAAACCTAACCTGAGCAAACCTAACCTGAGCAAACCTAACCTGAGCAAACCTAACCTGAGCAAACCTAACCTGAGCAAACCTAACCTGAGCAAACCTAACCTGAGCAAACCTAACCTGAGCAAACCTAACCTGAGCAAACCTAACCTGAGCAAACCTAACCTGAGCAAACCTAACCTGAGCAAACCTAACCTGAGCAAACCTAACCTGAGCAAACCTAACCTGAGCAAACCTAACCTGAGCAAACCTAACCTGAGCAAACCTAACCTGAGCAAACCTAACCTGAGCAAACCTAACCTGAGCAAACCTAACCTGAGCAAACCTAACCTGAGCAAACCTAACCTGAGCAAACCTAACCTGAGCAAACCTAACCTGAGCAAACCTAACCTGAGCAAACCTAACCTGAGCAAACCTAACCTGAGCAAACCTAACCTGAGCAAACCTAACCTGAGCAAACCTAACCTGAGCAAACCTAACCTGAGCAAACCTAACCTGAGCAAACCTAACCTGAGCAAACCTAACCTGAGCAAACCTAACCTGAGCAAACCTAACCTGAGCAAACCTAACCTGAGCAAACCTAACCTGAGCAAACCTAACCTGAGCAAACCTAACCTGAGCAAACCTAACCTGAGCAAACCTAACCTGAGCAGTCGCGAGCCATCCGCAGCCGTGAACGGATCGTTTTTACACTGTCTCCGCGCTTAAAAATCCCAAAAATACGTCAAAGTGCTTCTTTTACAAAGTGTTATAGCTCAAAAGTTGCGCGTTATCGTTACCCACTGAGTGGTGAAAGTTTTTTCTCGAAAAACCAACTTTTGAGCGATTTTTGGTCGAAAACGTGTTTTTACAACAATTGAAAACAATTGAAAATATAGAAAGTACAAAATTTTTAGGTCTGCATATAGACAGCAAACTTTCTTGGAAGCAACATGTGGATATTGTTTGCAAAAGTTTAAGTAAATTCGCATACGCACTGTATGAATTGTCCAAAGTAACCAACCGTGAATCAGTAATGTCTGCTTATCATGGTTTCGTAATGTCTACTCTGCGATATGGAATCATATTCTGGGGCAACTCATGCGAAAAGGAAACCGTATTTAAAGCACAAAAACGTTGCATTAGAGCCATATGTGGTCTGAAAATTACTGACAGTTGCAAACCTTATTTTAAGACCCTGAAAGTACTGACCCTGCCTTCGCTGTATATTTATGAAGTGGCTGTTTTCGTTAGGACAAATTGTAATTTATTTAAGAAAGTATCAGAAGTGCATAACAGAAATCTAAGGCAAAAGAACAGGCTCTGTTTGCAGCAGTCACAGACAACTCTCATGCATAAAAGTGTGCTTTGCATGGCTCCTAAAATTTATAATAAGTTACCAGAAAGTGTAAAATCTATGAATATTATGAACTTTAAATGTAAATTGACTAAAATATTACTGGACAAATGTTACTATAAAATTGATGATTATTTATTGGATGAATTGATCTAAGAATTTTTTTTTTTTTTTTTGAAGTACCTATGTTTAAATCTAATTTCTTGTGACATTTATACCTATTGACATTTCTATAATTTATAATACAATTTCCTTTAATTTTTCTTAAATATTTGTACGCCACTGTTGGCTGAGAGTAGCAAGAACTCTAATTATTATGTTATATTATAAGATCTATATGCATTGTACCTACTTTCAACAAATAAATTATTTGATTTGATTTGATTTGATTTACTAAAACTGAAAAACACATAAGTGCGTGCGGCAGTGGTTTTTAAGTGACGACCCCTGGATTTTGTAGTGCCAGTTTGGACCCCCCGGTAAGCCGGACATTTTACTAACTTTTTTGGAATTTTTCCTCCAAAACTGCAAAAGTTAGCAACTTTTTTGGATATTTTTCGTGCGGCTCAACTTTTTCCCTGGAGGAGTGCGGCAAATCCTGAAACTGTCTTTCGAAGGAGGAACCATCCCCCATCGACAGGACATATCGGGAAAAAACCGCAGACCTCGGGAACAGCCGACAAACTGTGCAGTTCAGTTTAAAATTTTTTATCAAATTCCCGAAAATTATTGGCGCTGCAGGAAGATCGACGACACATACTTTTTTCCACGTCGTCCCCTCCATTGCTTATCTCTCCACATTACCATTTTTCAAAATTAATTTTCTGGCTTTTGGTTCCCGAGATATAAATTTTTCCCTGAAAAAGAGAAAAATTGCCACTCGCGATTAAGTTGGTAATCGCTATATCTCGTGAACCAGAGGCGATAGGTCAGTTCTGACAAAACTTTCGTTCTCCATAGAGAACCGGAAGTTTGGGTACCCTACCTATTGGGATACCCCCCACCCCCCCCACTTAATTTTTCAAAATTAAATCATTTTTGCCTCGCCCCCGGACCACGTGGAAAAAAGTAACAAACGGTATTACATAAAGGCCCCTCTGGCCCATGTAATAATATATCAAACTGTGTTTTAATCTGTAATATTCTTTTATTTTTCAGTTTTTACCAGTCTTCCAGACCGTTTTTACCAAAACATTTTTTGTGTGTCAGACTAAGTATCCGTTCTAGTGTAAGACGGCCGGAATAAAAAAGGAGATTTCAAACTTCAAAATTTTTTCCTTCTGGAATATTCCAAATTCTAAAAAAATTTTATGTTTCCCTTAGAAATATTTTGGAAAATTTTATGTTTCTTTTATAAATTTTAATATAAATTTTTATGTTTCTTTTTAGAAATTTTAATAGCTTTTTTTATGTTTCTTTTTTAAGAAACTTATATGTTTGAAATCTCAATTCCGCGATAGTTTAAGATAGTTTTAGAAGTTTTTAAATCCATTGACCGGGCGCTTTTGCCAATATATTTTATAAACTTTTATATTTGTTTGACATATTATTTGATTCCATCCAGTGTTTTTGCTGTGATCGGAATAATTTTGACTTTTAAATTTTTTCTATTGACATATTTTTTGATTCGATCCAGTGTTTTCACTGTGATCGAACTATCGTTGCTTTTGCATATAAGTTTGTTCTAAATTTATAAATTAAGCAAAATCCTTTACACTTTGCTTAATTTGACTTCTCGGCTGCCATTCTCGGACGTCGAATTAGTAGAGAAACCCGGAAAAAATGCGCAGAACACCGATAAAACCCGCGGCTGGAGCATCAGGTCCCTCGGCGGCGGCCAAGTTGGCGCAACCGCCACTCACTACCACGCCGAGCGTTAGAGAGAAAGTGGAGCGTTTCGGTGGTTCCAAGTCGGGAACCCCTGAAACGCCTCACGCTCAGGCCAAAAAACTGCACCAGGAGGCCCTGGCGCAGTTAGACCGGTCAGGCAATCTCAGAAGAGATGTTAAGTTGGCAGTGACCAACTGCCTGACTGGCCTCCTAAATCTGATAATAGATGCTCCACAACGTATGGTGGGGCCCAAAACCCACGACGCTCCCCAAAGTGAGGGAAAGACGTCCAGCGACATGGCCGCGGAAATTCTAAAAGAGGTCCGGGCCTGTAAAGAGATCCTGGTCTCTGGCGCCTCCGAGCAGGGTCGTTCCAACGACGCCCTACTTAAAGTAGAGAACCTGCTCGGGGACGCCAGAGAACAAATAAAAATGGTCCCGCAGCTGATGGAAAGGGTGACCTCAATAAAAGAGGAGATGGCATCTCTCCCGAACAAAATGCAGGCGGTCCTGACATATGCGCAGGCGACTTCCAAAACTGCCGCTAGTACAAGTTCGAGGGAGAAGGTACACGCCCCGACACACTCCATCATTGTGTCTTCCCAGGACACAATGGACACCTCAGACAGCATAATGGCTAAGGTCCGAGAGGCAGTGGATGCCAAATCCACCGGCGTAAGGGTCGACGGGTTCAGGAGGGCCAGAGACCAAAAAATCGTCATCGACATGCAGCGTGTGCGAATTTACGACGAATCGCCGCTGGTCCAGTGTGGAAAATGCCTCCGTTACGGACACGGTCGGAGACTGTGTACGGAACAAACCGACGCGTGCTCCCACTGCGGTGGCCCGCATCTAAAGGCAGACTGCCCGGGCTGGAAAAACGAGGAAAAGCCGTCTTGCCGCAACTGTGCACTGGCCAAAATGGTTAAGGTCGACCACAATGCGTTCGATAGACAGTGCCCAGAGCGGAAAAGATGGGAAAATATAGCCCGATCGACCGTTGCGTATTGCTAAGGGCCCATCACGGAACAACACGCCACCCGAAGCCATGGAAAAGCCGTACGAAGTCATCCAGGTTAATCTGCAGAGGAAGAAACTAGCCACACAGGAACTACTGATAGAAGCGGAGAGACGTAAGACGTCCTTCGCCCTCGTCTCGGAACCTTACATAGGGAACCAAGGAATGTTAAGATCGCAGTCCGGAACTAGAGTGGTTCAACGCTCCCACAACAGAGAAAAACCAATAAAGGCGGCAATCATCGTATTCGACCCCGACATAGAAGTACTGGAACACCCTCTCCTAACAACTGAGAACATGGCAGCTGCTACGCTCAAAACCAATAGATGGACAATCGGAGTCATCTCGGTCTATCTTGAGGAAGACCAACCGATTGATCTGGACATTGAGAAGATAAAAGCGATTAGCCGAAAATTAGCTGCCAGCTGGGTCCTAGTCGGGGGAGATATGAATGCATGGAGCCCCTGGTGGGGAAGCAAATCCGAGAACCATAGAGGCGAGGCCTTAGCCGGAGCCATTCCCGAAATGGACATGGAGGTTTTGAACGAGGGATCGACGCCAACCTTCGATACAGTAAGGGGCGGAAAGATTTACCAGAGCCATGTAGACGTGACGGCTTGTACGACGGGAATGCTGGGTGCCATCAGGAAGTGGAGAGTAGATAAGGGCATAACAAGTTCCGACCATAATGCTATAACATTCAGCATACAGTTGAGCAAGCCAACTGAACCCTTACAGAAAAATACCACAAGGAAGTACAACTGCAAAAAGGCAGACTGGGAAAAATTTAGACGGGAATTGGGCAAAAATTTTATAGAAAACAATTTAAATCAGGAAGCAGTCCAAAATGTTAGTAACGTTCAAAATTTAAAAGCAATAGTAAATTCATATATTGGAAATATAGAGAAGGCCTGCAAGGAAGCAATTCCGCAGCCTTCTAATAAGACAAAATTTAAGTCACCTTGGTGGTCAGAAGAGCTCTCCAACCTTAAGAAAACGATGGTTACCAAAAAGAGAAGAATATCGTATGCTCCAGCCCGTCGTCGTCCGGCTGTGTTAGCAGATTATCTGGAGGCGAAAGACAAGTACGAGCAGGCAGCGGCAGAAGCCCAAACCGCGAGCTGGAAGTTGTTCTGTGGAACTCAGGACAGGGAAAGCATGTGGGATGGGGTTTATAGAGTCTTACGCAAAACAGCGAGAAGACACGAGGACCAGCCCCTGATGCGGGACGGAGTGGTGCTTAGTACAGAGGAATCTGCTCGACATCTGGCCGCTACGTTCTTTCCGGAGGACGTGGAAGCGGAGGATAGTGAAGACCACAAGATAGTGCGTCGAACAGCAGAACTCGTGGGAAAAGAGGCACCCAACGACAAATGGGACCCACCGTTTACGGAAGTGGAACTCGAGAATGTCATTAGGTCATTCAACCCCAAAAAGGCACCCGGTCCTGACGGATTCACCGCAGACATCTGCGGAGTAGCGATACAGTGCGACCTGAAGCTATACTTAGCTTCGATCAACAAATGCCTGGAGTTGTCCTACTTCCCTGACCCGTGGAAGGAGGCCGCAGTCGTGGTACTCCGGAAGCCGGGAAAGGATGACTACTCTCAGGCAAAATCGTACAGACCAATAGGGTTGCTGTCTGTCCTGGGGAAGATATTTGAGAAGCTGGTGGTCAAAAGGTTGAGATGGCACCTATTGCCAAAGATGAACACGAGGCAGTACGGCTTCGTGCCCCAGCGCTGTACGGAAGACTCCCTATACGACCTCATACAACACCTAAGAGACAACTTGAGGAAGAAGTTGATAAGTGTGGTTGTATCTCTCGACATCGAGGGAGCTTTCGACAGTGCCTGGTGGCCAGCCATCAAGAACCGGCTGAAGGACAAGAGGTGCCCTCTCAACCTTAGGAGGCTGTTAACCAGCTACTTCTCGGGCCGCACAGTAACAGTCATGTACGCAGGTCAGCGCTGCAGCAAGCCCACCACAAAGGGTTGCGTCCAGGGCTCAATAGGTGGACCAAGTTTCTGGAACCTATTGTTGGACCCCCTCTTGGACGAGATGGATCAACGTGGGATTTACTGCCAGGCTTTCGCGGACGATGTCGTTCTGGTCTTCTCCGGAAATTCGGTCCCTGAAATTGAGCGGATGGGAGATCAGATTCTCGGGCATGTGGAGGCTTGGGGCAAGGGTAACAAACTTAAGTTCGCTGCGCACAAGACGCAAGCCATGGTTGTTACCAACAAGTTGAAGTTCAACACTCCATGCATCCACATGGGCGTGACTGAAATCCCGATGAAGGAAGAGGTGAAGATACTGGGGCTGATTATTGACAGGAAACTCACTTTCCAAAAACATGTAAGTGAAGTGTGCAATAAAGCCACCGGTATTTTCAAACA
This sequence comes from Agonopterix alstromeriana, assembly GCA_963924505.1. Lineage (NCBI taxonomy): Eukaryota > Metazoa > Arthropoda > Insecta > Lepidoptera > Depressariidae > Agonopterix > Agonopterix alstromeriana. The sequence continues at coordinate 75,935 of OZ004683.1, forward strand.
ACTCAGTCGGGCTGCGAAAATTTCATGGGGTTTGAATCCGGAGGTGATCAGAACGATATACATGGCAGTAATAGAACCGATTGTGCTGTACGCGGCAAGCGCCTGGGCTCCTGCATCGAACAAATTGTCGGTGCAGAAAAAACTCAATACAGTCCAGAGAGGGTTTGTCCAGAAGATCATAAAGTCCTACCGCACAGTTTCCCTGAATGCCGCGCTGGTACTCTCTGGTCTTCTCCCCCTGGATATGAGAGTGCGAGAAGCCTCTAAGCTTTACGAGGCGAAGAGGGGACGACCACAATCCTGCCTAGGGGATAGGACCATAGAGGCCAGAGTGTCATTCATGAAGGCACCACACCCTGCCTCGGAAGTGAAAATCGACTTCCAGTGCCTAGAGGACATGCAGCCCCAAACCCTTGCAGACCATCAAGTATCTGGCTCCCACATTTTTACGGATGGGAGCAAGATTGAAGGGAAGGTCGGGGCTGCTATGTCCTATTGGAGGGATGGGTCGGAGAAACGAAGTGCCAAGTACCGCCTGGAGCCATTCTGTACCGTATTTCAAGCGGAGATGTTCGCGTTGCAAAAAGCAACCGAACTCGCCCTAAGAAATGCGGACAGCGAAATCAACATCTTCAGTGACTCCAGGTCGTCATTGGAGCTGCTTCGTGACTCCGACACGTCTCATCCCATGGCATGTGAGGTTAGGCGCAACATTAGGCTGCTTATGGAGAAGGGGAAGACTTTACGGCTCTTCTGGATAAGGGCGCATGTTGGAGTAGAGGGTAACGAACGCGCTGATGTGCTAGCCAAGGAGGCAGCACTCTTTAAAAAGACCGCGGCCGATTACGACCGATGCCCCCTATCCAACATAAGGAGGAATATAAGGCAGGAAACGAAAAAGGAGTGGGGAAAGAGGTACGCAGAGAGCGAGACCGCTTCCACCACTAAGCATTTCCTGCCTGATACAGAAGCCGCGTACAGAATCGTGAAGAAACTGAAATTGACCCCCACGTTGGTACAAATACTGACAGGGCATGGGGGGTATGGGTACTATCTGCATAAGTTCAATTTGAAGGATAGCCCCCTATGCATCTGCGACACAGGTTCCGAGGAGTCGATCATCCACCTCATACTCGACTGTCCCATATACGGAAAAAAAAGGTTAGACCTACAAATTCAGCTAGAACAGCAGCTAACGGCCGAGAACTTACCAGGCATTGTAGCCGAACGACACAGTAGGGATTTGTTGTTTAGGTTTGCGGAAGAGGCCACAAGATCGGCAAAGATCAGAAACGGTAGCAAGATTATTGGCAGATAGCAAATGCCATCTACATTTTGAGGATGTACAAATGTGTATTTACTTAGGCATAGCCAGTAATCTTGTTACACAAGAAAGGGTACAAATTAGTATATTATGAGAATACACTAAGTTTGTATCAAGGAATGAGAAAACGAAAAGTCCGCAACCTAAAAATTATGTTACAAAATTAAAAATGAAAGAAAGAGCTACTGTGTTGTGGGGAATTATTTAAGGAATATAATAAGACATTTTAAATACTATCATAAGTTAAATTATTAAATAAAAAATTTGAAATGTAATTTATATTATAAATTGTTGAAAAGATTCTCCGAACAATTTTATCGGAGACAATGTGGAATGACAAACTGAGGTTTTTGGCCGGTAGGAGTCCGGCACTATCTGGGTCTTCCTTCCCAGGTGTCCATGATGGATTTTCCTCTTTTTGTCAAAATGTAAAAAAAAAAAAAAAAAAAAAAAAAACCTAACCTGAGCAAACCTAACCTGAGCAAACCTAACCTGAGCAAACCTAACCTGAGCAAACCTAACCTGAGCAAACCTAACCTGAGCAAACCTAACCTGAGCAAACCTAACCTGAGCCCAACAAATGAGAACATGGTAGCTGCTACGCACATAACCAATAGATGGACAATCGGAGTCGGATTGGTCTATCTTGAGGAAGATCAGACGATTGACCCAGACATTGAGGAAATAAAAGCGATTAGCCAAGAATTAGCTGCCAGATGGACCCTAGCCAAAGGATTCGATCTACAAATTCGAGTGGAACGGCGAGTAATCGCCGAGAATCTACCAGACACTGTACCCGAACGACACAGGTGGGAATTATTGTTTAGGCTTGCGGAAGAAGTTGGACAGAGAAATGGTGGCAAAGTTATTGGCGGATAGCAAATGCCATATACATTTTGGAAATGTACACATGTGTATATAATTGGTATTACCAATAGCTTTGCTACAAAAGAAAGAGTACAAATTACCATATTATGATAATATGGTAAGATTGTACTTAGGAAAGATAAAATAGTAAGAACCGCAAACCTAAGAAATTGTTAAATAACAACTGCTGTGTTAGGTGTAAAACTCTGAGATAAATTTAGAACTGTATTAATAAGGTGTAATAAGATATTTAATGAATAATGAATAGAATAAAACTCTTGTACACTGTATTTAATATATTTTGAATTTAATACTTTTCGGAATTGACTAAAGAAGGCCTCCCCTTCTCAAAATTTATAAAATCACTAATGTTAATAAATACAAACAGTGTTGTATAATATTCTCTGAACAATCTTATCGGAGACAAGAGGAATGACAAACTGAGGTTTTTGGCCGGTAGGAGTCCGGCACTATCTGGGTCTCCCTTCCCAGATGTCCATGATGGATTTTCCTCTTTTTGTCACAATGTAAAAAAAAAAAAAAAAAAAAAAAAAAAACCTAACCTGAGCAAACCTAACCTGAGCAAACCTAACCTGAGCAAACCTAACCTGAGCAAACCTAACCTGAGCAAACCTAACCTGAGCAAACCTAACCTGAGCAAACCTAACCTGAGCAAACCTAACCTGAGCAAACCTAACCTGAGCAAGTCGCGAGCCATCCGCAGCCGTGAACGGATCGTTTTTACACTGTCTCCGCGCTTAAAAATCCCAAAAATACGTCAAAGTGCTTCTTTTACAAAGTGTTATAGCTCAAAAGTTGCGCGTTATCGTTACCCACTGAGTGGTGAAAGTTTTTTCTCGAAAAACCAACTTTTGAGCGATTTTTGGTCGAAAACGTGTTTTTACAAAAACTGAAAAACACATAAGTGCGTGCGGCAGTGGTTTTTAAGTGACGACCCCTGGATTTTGTAGTGCCAGTTTGGACCCCCCGGTAAGCCGGACATTTGACTAACTTTTTTGGAATTTTTCCTCCAAAACTGCAAAAGTTAGCAACTTTTTTGGATATTTTTCGTGCGGCTCAACTTTTTCCCTGGAGGAGTGCGGCAAATCCTGAAACTGTCTTTCGAAGGAGGAACCATCCCCCATCGACAGGACATATCGGGAAAAAACCGCAGACCTCGGGAACAGCCGACAAACTGTGCAGTTCAGTTTAAAATTTTTTATCAAATTCCCGAAAATTATTGGCGCTGCAGGAAGATCGACGACACATACTTTTTTCCACGTCGTCCCCTCCATTGCTTATCTCTCCACATTACCATTTTTCAAAATTAATTTTCTGGCTTTTGGTTCCCGAGATATAAATTTTTCCCTGAAAAAGAGAAAAATTGCCACTCGCGATTAAGTTGGTAATCGCTATATCTCGTGAACCAGAGGCGATAGGTCAGTTCTGACAAAACTTTCGTTCTCCATAGAGAACCGGAAGTTTGGGTACCCTACCTATTGGGATACCCCCCACCCCCCCCACTTAATTTTTCAAAATTAAATCATTTTTGCCTCGCCCCCGGACCACGTGGAAAAAAGTAACAAACGGTATTACATTAAGGCCCCTCTGGCCCATGTAATAATATATCAAACTGTGTTTTAATCTGTAATATTCTTTTATTTTTCAGTTTTTACCAGTCTTCCAGACCGTTTTTACCAAAACATTTTTTGTGTGTCAGACTACGTATCCGTTCTAGTGTAAGACGGCCGGAATAAAAAAGGAGATTTCAAACTTCAAAATTTTTTCCTTCTAGAACATTCGAAATTCCAAAAATTTTTTATGTTTCCCTAAGAAACATTTTCGAAAATTTTATGTTTCTTTTGTAAATTTTTAATATTATTTTTTATGTTTCTTTTTTAGAAATTTTAACAGCTTTTTTTTATGTTTCTTTTTAAGAAACTTTATGTTTGAAATCTCAATTCCGCGATAGGTTAAGATAGTTTAAGAAGTTTTAAATCTGTTGACCGGGCGCTTTTGCCACCATATTTTATTAACTTTTATATCTGTTTGACATATTATTTGATTCCATCCAGTGTTTTTGCTGTGATCGGAATAATTTTGACTTCTACATTTTCCTTGACATATTATTTGATTCGATCCAGTGTTTTTGCTGTGATCGAAATTTTAGTTGCTTTTGCATATAAGTCAGTTCTAAATTTATAAATTAAGCAAAATCCTTTACACTTTGCTTAATTTGACTTCTCGGCTGCCGTTCTCGGACGTCGAATTTGTAGTAAAGACCGGAAAATGCGTCGAACACCGATTAAATCCGTGGCTGGAGCATCAGGTCCCTCGGCGGTGGCCAAGTTGGCGCAACAGCCACTCGTTACCACGCCGAGCGTAAGAGAGAAAGTGGAGCGTTTCGGTGGTTCCAAGTCAGGAACCCCTGAAACGCCTCACGCTCAGGCCAAAAAACTGCACCAGGAGGCCCTGGCGCAGTTGGACCGGTCAGGCAATCTCAGAAGAGATGTTAAGTTGGCAGTGACCAACTGCCTGACCGGCCTATTAAATTTGATAACAGATGCTCCACAGCGTATAGTGGGGCCCAAAATCCACGACGCTCCTCAAAATGAGGGAAGGATGGACGGTGACACGGCCGCGGAAATCCTAAAAGAGGTGCGGGCCTGTAAAGATATCCTGGTCTCTGGCGCCTCCGAGCAGGGTCGCTCCAACGACGCTCTACTTAAAGTAGAGAACCTGCTCGGGGACGCCAGAGAACAAATAAAAATGGTCCCGCAGCTGATGGAAAGGGTGACCTCAATAAAGGAGGAGATGGCATCTCTCCCGAACAAAATGCAGGCGGTCCTGACATATGCGCAGGCTACTTCCAAAACTGCCGCTAGTACACGTTCGAGGGAGAAGGTACACGCCCCGACACACTCCATCATAGTGTCTTCAAAGGACACAATGGACTCCTCAGTTAGCATAATGGCTAAGGTCCGAGAGGCAGTGGATGCCAAATCCACCGGCGTAAGGGTCGACGGGTTCAGGAGGGCCAGAGACCAGAAAATCGTCATCGGCTGCCAGGATAAGGAAAACCTGGCCATAATCAAAAGGAAGATTAAAGCTGCCCAGCCCGGCTTCGAAGTGGAGGAGGCCCAAAATAAGGACCCTCTGGTCATCGTCATGGATGTGATGTCCCACAACACTGATGAGGACATCCTGAAGGCCATAAGAAACCAGAATGGCCATCTCCTAGGCGATGTACCAAAGGAAGACTCTCGACTCAGTGTTAAACACAGAAGAAGAGCGAGAAACCCCCACCAATGCCACGTAGTCATGCAGGTCTCCCCGACCATCTGGAGGAGACTAACGGAGGCAGAGAGGATCCACATTGATATGCAGCGTGTGCGCGTGTACGACCAGTCGCCGCTGGTCCAATGTGGAAGATGCCTTCGTTATGGTCACGGTCGGAAACTGTGCACGGAACAGGCCGACGTGTGTTCCCACTGCGGTGGCTCGCATTTAAAGGCGGACTGTCCACGCTGGGCAGCTGACGAAAAGCCCTCCTGCCGGAACTGCGCACTGACAAAACTGGAGAAAGTCGACCACAATGCGTTCGACAGAGAGTGCCCAGAACGAAAGAGATGGGATAACATAGCCCGATCAACAGTAGCGTACTGCTAAGGGCCCAGCAGAGAGCTACACGTCACCCAAAGCCATGAAGACAGAAGAAACAGAATCCCCTCTCCCGACAAATGAGAACATGGCAGCTGCTACGCACATAACCAATAGATGGACAATCGGAGTCGGATTGGTCTATCTTGAGGAAGATCAGACGATTGATCCGGACATTGAGGAAATAAAAGCGATTAGCCAAGAATTAGCTGCCAGATGGACCCTAGCCAAAAGTTTAAATCTACAGATTCGAGTGGAACGGCGAATAAACGCCGAGAATCTATCAGACACTGTAGCCGAGCGACACAGATGGGAATTATTGTTTAGGCTTGCGGAAGAAGTTGGAAAGAGAAATGGTATTAAAGTTATTGGCGGATAGCAAATGCCATATACATTTTGGAAATGTACACATGTGTATATAATTGGTATTACCAATAGCTTTGCTACAAAAGAAAGAGTACAAATTACCATATTATGATAATATGGTAAGATTGTACTTAGGAAAGTTAAAATAGTAAGAACCGCAAACCTAAGAAATTGTATAGCAATAACTGCTGCGTTTGGTGTAAAATCTGTGATAAATTTGGAACTTTAATAATAAGGTGTAATAAGATAATGAATGAACATAATAAGACTCTTGAACACTGCATTTAATATATATTGAAATTATTACTTTTCGGAAATAACTAAAGAAGGCCTCCCCTTCTTCAAAATTCGTAAAATCACTATTGTAAATAAATATAAACAGTGTTATATAATATTCTCCGAACAATCTTATCGGAGACAAGAGGAATGACAAACTGAGGTTTTTGGCCGGTAGGAGTCCGGCACTATCTGGGTCTCCCTTCCCAGATGTCCATGATGGATTTTCCTCTTTTTGTCACAATGTAAAAAAAAAAAAAAAAAAAAAAAAACCTAACCTGAGCAAACCTAACCTGAGCAAACCTAACCTGAGCAAACCTAACCTGAGCAAACCTAACCTGAGCAAACCTAACCTGAGCAAACCTAACCTGAGCAAACCTAACCTGAGCAAACCTAACCTGAGCAAACCTAACCTGAGCAAACCTAACCTGAGCAAACCTAACCTGAGCAAACCTAACCTGAGCAAACCTAACCTGAGCAAACCTAACCTGAGCAAACCTAACCTGAGCAAACCTAACCTGAGCAAACCTAACCTGAGCAAACCTAACCTGAGCCCAACAAATGAGAACATGGTAGCTGCTACGCACATAACCAATAGATGGACAATCGGAGTCGGATTGGTCTATCTTGAGGAAGATCAGACGATTGACCCAGACATTGAGGAAATAAAAGCGATTAGCCAAGAATTAGCTGCCAGATGGACCCTAGCCAAAGGATTCGATCTACAAATTCGAGTGGAACGGCGAGTAATCGCCGAGAATCTACCAGACACTGTACCCGAACGACACAGGTGGGAATTATTGTTTAGGCTTGCGGAAGAAGTTGGACAGAGAAATGGTGGCAAAGTTATTGGCGGATAGCAAATGCCATATACATTATGGAAATGTACACATGTGTATATAATTGGTATTACCAATAGCTTTGCTACAAAAGAAAGAGTACAAATTACCATATTATGATAATATGGTAAGATTGTACTTAGGAAAGATAAAATAGTAAGAACCGCAAACCTAAGAAATTGTTAAATAACAACTGCTGTGTTAGGTGTAAAACTCTGAGATAAATTTAGAACTGTATTAATAAGGTGTAATAAGATATTTAATGAATAATGAATAGAATAAAACTCTTGTACACTGTATTTAATATATTTTGAATTTAATACTTTTCGGAATTGACTAAAGAAGGCCTCCCCTTCTCAAAATTTATAAAATCACTAATGTTAATAAATACAAACAGTGTTGTATAATATTCTCTGAACAATCTTATCGGAGACAAGAGGAATGACAAACTGAGGTTTTTGGCCGGTAGGAGTCCGGCACTATCTGGGTCTCCCTTCCCAGATGTCCATGATGGATTTTCCTCTTTTTGTCACAATGTAAAAAAAAAAAAAAAAAAAAAAAAAAAACCTAACCTGAGCAAACCTAACCTGAGCAAACCTAACCTGAGCAAACCTAACCTGAGCAAACCTAACCTGAGCAAACCTAACCTGAGCAAACCTAACCTGAGCAAACCTAACCTGAGCAAACCTAACCTGAGCAAACCTAACCTGAGCAAACCTAACCTGAGCAAACCTAACCTGAGCAAACCTAACCTGAGCAAACCTAACCTGAGCAAACCTAACCTGAGCAAACCTAACCTGAGCAAACCTAACCTGAGCAAACCTAACCTGAGCAAACCTCTCTGTTTTAGTTACTATGCCTATAAATAAAAGAAACCAAATACTACCAAAATCTCCCAAAAAGTACGAATCTACCAAATTATAACAAAAGCTACTAAAAACTACCAAAAGATCCAAAAACTACCAAATTCTACCCAAAGAACCAAAAACTACCAAAATCTTCCAAAAACTACCAAATTCTACCAAAAGAACCAAAAACTAGAAAAACAACCAATAAGTTCGAAATCTAGCATAAATAACAAAAAATGACGATATTCTACCAAAGCGAACCTATGAGTATGAAAATCCACAAAAATAAACTACCAATAAGTACAAAAACTACCAAAATCTACCAAAAACAACCCAATACTTCCAAAACTACCAAAGGCATCAATGTATGTTAAAGAACTGTCTCGTGCCTGTCCTTGTCGGTCAATCCCAAAATCTTCAATTCAATTCAATTCAATATAATTTATTCAATATAGGAGCTTACAGCACACTTATCAAACGTCAAATCTTTTTTTAAAGCTACCACCGCGTCGGAACGTGTTGTCGCTGTAGAGAAGATGCGGCCAGAAACTCTACAACATAACACGACTTAATAACTATTACAATATAAATTCTTAAGCTAAAGTTATGTATACAATAATACATAGTCTATTTAATAAATAATTGATACTATACAGTAGAGTAAATAAACTATAAGCTAGTGACCTCAGACCCAAGCATTTTGATTATTTAAATAATCATCCAGTTTATAATATGCTTTTTTACAGAGGACTTTTTGATTTGAGTTTTAAACATGTTTTCGGAAAGATTCAAAATGGTCTCGGGGATTTTATTATAACAACGTATACAGTGACCCATGAAAGACGTGTTGACCCTACTAAGCCGAAAGTGTGGAGATATCAGTTTATTTTTGTTTCGAGTGTTGTAATTATGGACATCTCAATTTTTTGGAAAAAACGACAAATTTTTTCTTACATATAAAATGTTTTCATAAATAAACTGTCCATAAACTGTTAAAATATTAATTTCCTTAAAAAGGTCGCGAAGCGAATCACGACAGCGCAGACCATATATAGCTCGAATTGCCCGTTTCTGTAGGATAAAGATTGTCTCAATGTCTGCAGCACGACCCCACAATAAAATACCATAGGACATGATACTATGAAAGTAACTGAAATATACGAGTCGGGCTGTTTCAATATCAGTTAGTTGTTTAATTTTTCTGACTGCATATGCTGCAGAGCTTAGCCTACCAGCTAGAGTTTCAATGTGGGAACCCCATTGCAGCCTAGAGTCAATCGTTATTCCCAAAAACACTGTATTATCAACAAAATCTAGACTATCTCTGTTTAAAGTTACTTGGTTATCTACAATTGGTACATTTGGCAAAACAAATTTTATACATTTCGTTTTTTTTGCATTAAGTGCGAGATTATTATATCTTAAAGCAAATCTTGGGATGCGACTCCCATCGCCCGCTTCTCCGCAAGGCCCCCGTCGTTGCTCTGCGGAAGTACATTCGGTGCCGTGCTGTAAGAACTAATACAACGTGTTAGCGCCCGCGTTAATTTGTAAAGGGGTTTTACATGGGTCGATTTTCATCATGCCGCTAAGCAAACTAAATCGCCTAATAACCGCACAATTACGTAATTTTCACAGTTGTGAAATATCACATGCGACTATTTCATTTTGTTTCAATGATGAGCAGAACAGATTTTCCACGTGTTGGTATCGCAATAATTCGTAAATAAATTATTCAAGTAGGTAGGTATAAAACAAAAACACTTTCATGCGGCGAGCAGATCATTTTTGCGGTTGATTTTAGTCAACAGGCGCATGCGGCTTATTGCCGCACGACAAAATTTGAAATTAATCTCCCCGGGACTTGAGATTTGAATCATTCGTACGTGGCCTCGAATTGCTATCTACGTGGTAAATTTTAATGGTGAGGATAAAACTCGCATACAAAATCGACCCGTGCCAACCCCGCATTACAATGCGCGACGCGGTAGGAGTCTCTCTCTCTGCCGACATTTGTCACGCTCACGATACAGCAGAATTTATGCAATTTGAAATACATTGACCGTTTAGGTTGATATAAATTTGAAACATATTACGAACACGAAGCAATGTACTGTACTTCAGATTGCAAGCAATCAGCTGCATCGTGTGTACGCAGCACTTTAACTAAATAGGAATAGGGCTCAATTTACCTGGTAGTTTGTTTGATAGCGTTTCGCCCTGCCGCGATTCAAAATAGTAGTCCTTCCGTCATTTCCATCACAATCACACTTTCTCCAGGCTTTGAACTGGCAACTTGGTTTGGTTAAACAGTCTATTCCGATTAAATGTACACTTATTTGTCCATAAAACATGGATTACTAACACTCACAAAACGGCTTACGGAGCTCGTAGTCTTGACTTTTGAGTGTCTAGCTCCTGGCACCGTCGGAAATGGAAAGGATGATGAAGATCCTCTCGTAAAACATTCCACACGTAGACGTGGCTACATTGGAGTAACCGAGCAGCTTGCTTGACGCGTACTCGCGTCCGGGGTCTGCTGGAAGTACTCCAAGATGCTGTTTTCGAATTCCGGGTCGTTCCGATCGCAGCTAGCATTTTTCTATTACACACTGATACACAAAACTGGTCCCGATTGCCAGATTTACGTTATCTCCACAAATAACCAAGATTCGAACCATTTCAGAATACTTGCACATTCGAGTAACGAAAGGCCATTGCGGAAGCGTAAGATAATTAAGCTACGTAATCTAATCGCTCGCGACGCACGCGCATGACTGGCTGGAGAAATGTATTGTTTATTTTTATGTTTGTGCGTTTCGCAACCCCCTCCCCCGCGACGCGGCACTGCTAAAAGGCCGCCGCCGCCGCCGCCCGCCCTGTCCGCTTTCGCCGGTGTTTCATCTCGTTTCTTCCTAGGTATTTCATTTGAGTAGGATATCTGCGCGAAATAATTAAATGAAAGCGCGCGCGTGCGTATGGCGTTTTGTTTTGGTAGTGTAGTAGTGTGAATATGCCCGTGCGGTGGATTGACCTTAGACATGTTAGATAATTGACCATAGAATTAAGTCAATGATTATTGGTAAGTTATTGGTACAAACAAATTAATTAATAATTTGAAAAAATTTAACCTATGTTAAAACCGTGATTAATCGATTCTACTCTCGATTCCAAACCTATTTCCTAGTTTTGCGTTAATTCATTAACACGTTGTATAGTTATGCTGTGACAATATGCTGTCGTTTTTGGTCTGTTCTCATCGCATTTTTTTCGAATTTTCGGATCCTTGGATACGTAAAAAAACTACTTTTCGGGTGTTTTTGTGGCCGTATTTTTATAATGAGACACAATACAATTGTTCGGTTTAGTGTAACCGAACACCTTTTTTCTAACGCGTCGCTCGATGCCGCCTCGTAATTAATTAGTGCTTTTTCCGATCGCGTCGGCATCGGGCGAGCATTCAAATGTAACGCATTAACATAAACTATTTTATAACATTTTTAAAACAATAAAGTGAATCAAATTTAACACGTGGTTCTTCTTAACAAGCACACATCCCGCACATTGGTCCTTCGAGCCTTTTTAGTGTTCTGGTGAGTTCTGGTGTGTTAGCTATCGGTTCGGTTGGCCTCCCACAAGCGGGTCTCACCAATCGAATTGAGACGGGGCTTATATCACACTATAGAGCTTGCTGGGATACTAAAGGAATCAGCAACAACAGGGAAGTGTGCTACAACATTAACATTGAACATTAGAGGAGTCGGCAAACAGTGAAAACATTAACATTAACAAGAAAATTCAACAATTAACAACAATGGAAGATCTTCTGGAGAAACAAACTGAACTATCAACATTAATCGAGAAGATAATTAACAACTTTAAAAAGGAAAACATTGAACGCAGGAAGTTAATAGCTAAGAAGAGAATAGATGAATTAGAAGTTTTATTTCGAGAGTATCATGAAAACGACGCAAAGTTGAGGAGATGCGAGGACCGTTCAGACGATTACTTTACGGGCGGCTACTATGCATCAACAAAAACATATTATCTGGACGCCATGAGTTACATAAGAAGGTATACCAAAGTACAAGATGTGGAGGGAGAGGAGTTTTTAGACACCAAAATAGAAGACGAAACTATTGACGTTACAAAGATTATTAACCCACAAACAAAACCAGGTGGGTCGAAAGAAACTCCAGGAGGCAAGACTATTGACAGCAAGTTAGACGAAAAACTTCGGAAGCAAGCGGCAAATTACAAAGCTTTTCAACGAACTATTTCCAGTATTAACATCGAAACATTAACAGAAATGTGGGAGTTAGAAGATGCACGGAAAACATTGGAATCACGGTGGGGAACAATCGACTCTCTTCATTGGGAGATAGAGAGCGAGTTAAGCGGCACCGATAACATGGAATTAGAGATTTTGTATAACAGGTATGAGAAACGTTACTGCAGTTTAAAGAAGTTTATCAACTCAAAGATGTGGTCGGAGAAACATAGAGAAAAAACAACCCCTAATCTAGATGTACCAACATTTAACGGGCATTACAATCAATGGGTGTCTTTCAAAGACTTGTTCTCGGAAGCCATCCACAACAATCCTTCATTATCCAAGGCCCAAAAAATGCAGTTTCTAAAAAGTAAGATACGTGGTGAAGCTGAACGTCTCATACAACATCTGCCAATAAGCTCCGACAACTACACTGTCTGCTGGGACATCTTAAACCGCCGCTATAACCACAAAAAACTTATATTTTCATCGCATATTAACATGCTTTTGGATTTGCCCGTAATAAAGCAACAGTCACTGGCACCAATCAAGCGAATGCATGACGTCACTCAAGAAACCCTTAACGCGATAATAAACCTAGGTGTGGATATAACTACTTGGGACCCTCTGCTCGTGCATATTTTAGATCAAAAGTTAGACGCTAACACACACGCCGAGTACATAGATTCGCTGAAGGATCGCCGAGAACTACCAATACTTCAAGAATTTCTCGACTTTTTGGAGGGAAAATTTACTGCCTTGGAGTCGTCCCGCCGAATGAACGAAAACATTCAACAAAAATCTGGAAACCAACATTTTACATCAAACCCTTCAACATCATATTATGGAAAATTTCCAAACAATCAAACGAATAATAACTGGAACAAAGGAAACGTGAATAGAAAACTTATGACGAAATCAACATACAACGTGACTTTCAGAAAATGCCCACTCTGCAACAACGAGCATGGACTTTACAATTGCAAGAAATTTCTCGAATTACCAAATGAACAAAAACTAAAAACCGTCAAGGAATTGCAAGTTTGCATCAATTGCTTATTTAGTCACAACGGCAATGAATGTAAATCGACAAAAACATGTCGTAATTGCAATAAGAAACATAACACCATTATGCACGATGCGCTACTAGACAAAAGTGCATCGACAGCAGGAGCAACAAAACAGAACAAAAACAAAAATGAGGACGACACACAAAATGGAGGTAACACATCGGCTGAAGTTTTGTTGTCAACCGCCATGCTGAAAGTTAAGGGAGCAGATGGATCTTACTATAACCTGAGAGCCTTAGTCGATCAAGGTTCTCAAGTGTCATTGATAACAGAACGGGCAGCGCAACAAATAAAACTGAAACGAAAAGGATGTAAGGGAACTATTTTTGGAGTCGGAGAAAAAGAAAACAGTGGAAAAGGCATGCTCAGCATTCAGTGTCACTCGACCCAGAGTGACTTTGAGTTTCAAACTGACGTCATCATTATGACTAGTTTGATCGGTAACTTACCTAACAAAACATTTACAAGGCCGGAGTGGACGATTATCGAAAACATTTCACTGGCGGACCCTGAATTTTATATTAGCCGCCCAGTCGACATATTACTAGGAGCAGACATTTATTCGCAAATAATACTCGACGGCATAATTAAAGGGCAAGACGCTACTCAGCCTGTAGCTCAACGAACAAAACTTGGCTGGCTGCTGTGCGGCAGCGCCAAAACATATAAATGCAACATAGTGTTACATAACTTGAAAGACATACATAAGTTTTGGGAAGTAGAAGAAATTACTGAGCAATCAAATTTGTCAGTAGAGGACCAGCAATGTATAACATTTTTCAACGAAACAACAACAAGGAAGGAAGATGGGCGTTATGAGGTCAGGTTACCGCTCAAGGAAGACATTGAAAGCAAACTGGGATCATCAAAACAAACTGCTCTAGCACAATTTAGAAGTCTGGAGAATAAATTTCAAAAACAACCAAAATTAGCACATGATTATAAAACTTTTATGAACGAATATAAGACATTGCAACATATGACGCCGGCGAGCGGTAACCAGACACCTGAATTCTATTTACCGCATCATGGAGTCGAGCGCGCGGATTCATTGACAACACAATACAGGGTGGTATTTAATGCCTCACACAAAACAAATACAGGGTGCAGTCTCAACGATCTCATGCAAACTGGCCCAAATTTACAGATCGACTTGCAGATGCTACTACTTAAATGGAGACAATATCAGTATGCTTTTACAGCTGATATTGAAAAGATGTTTAGAATGATATTAATTAATAAAGATGACCAGAAATACCAGAAGATATTTTGGAGGGACAATCTGGAACAGCCCATTCAAACATTTTGCCTAACAACTGTAACATATGGAACCCGCGCCGCACCATTTTTGGCCATGATGACCTTAAGAAAACTAGCTGCTGATGAACGAGAACGATTTCCTGCTGCTTCGAAGGTGGTAGAAACAGCATTTTACATGGATGACCTTGTACACGGAACAGACACCGTCGAAGAAGGAAAACAGCTCATATCTGATTTAAATTCGTTAATGAAGTCGAGCGGATTCAATCTGAGAAAATGGTCCTCGAACGAACAGAGCATATTAGAAGACATCAAGATGAAGCAAACTAAATCTGAAATTGATGTGTTCACATTCAAAACCGAAAACATATCAAAAACATTGGGCTTGAGTTGGAACTCTGTAGAAGACAAACTAACATTTCAGTACAACATAACAAACAATAACAATAAAACAACTAAACGAAATCTCTTATCCGAGATATCAAAGCTCTTTGATCCACTGGGCTGGATGGCGCCTCTATCTACAAAACTAAAACTATTATTTCAAAGGTTATGGAAAGAGCATAATATGAAATGGGACGATCAAGTGTCGGATGACATACAGAAAGAGTGGATTAAGATCAAGGCAGAACTCCACGTAATAAATCAGTATGAGGTGCCAAGATGGATACGTTGTCAGAAAAATGACGTTATAGAACTACACGGCTTCTGTGACGCGTCAATTGTAGCCTATGCCTGTGTCGTATATGCGAGAGTCAAAGGTCAAACAGGGCCAGTGATAGTGGCAGCAAAAACAAAACTTGTACCCCACAAAAAGGCGATCACGTTACCTAGGCTGGAATTAAGTGGGGCGCATTTGTTATCAAAACTTATGAAAAAGACAAAAGAAGCGCTGTCTGAACATAACACTGAAATATACGGCTGGACTGATTCAATGGTGGCCCTCGGGTGGATACAGGGGGAACCGAGTCGATGGAGACCCTTTGTAGCCAATAGAGTACAAAAAACAACTGACGTCATGCCGAGCACGTGCTGGCGCTACGTAAAGTCAAGTGACAATCCCGCCGACGCAGCAAGTAGAGGTTTATACGCACAACAATTAAAAGACCACAATTTATGGTGGCGGGGTCCCTCCTGGCTATCAACATTCAAGAAAGAACAACAACAAACTAAAACATACACAACAAACGAAGAAATGAAATTAAAACACATACACGTAGTCATACAACAGGGAGAAAACATCATTGATATTTTATTGAAGAAATACAGCTCTTTCAATAAAGTTACACGAATCGTCGCTTGGTTATTGCGTGCACTTGCACTTAAGCGCAAGGAAATGCCGAACTATATCACGTTACATGAACTGTCCGCTGCGAAACTGCTGATTATAAAACACGTGCAACGAACAAAATTGAGAGCGGACATGGAAAATTTGTATAAAAACAAAAAATTAGATGCAAAAAGTAAATTATTGAATTTACATCCATTTATTGACGAATCCGGATTATTACGAGTCGGAGGTCGATTAGAAAATTCAACATTGAACATGGAGATGAAACATCCAAAAATTTTACCGCGTGAGAGTCGCTTGACTGAGCTGTTGGTGGATGAAGCTCATAAACTCACCTTCCACGGAGGTCCTCGCCTGACTCTCGCCAAGCTCAGGCTACAGTACTGGATCCCTGGAGGAAACAATGCCGTCAAGAAACAGCTGCGTAATTGCGTAACCTGTAGAAAGAACAATCCGAAAAAACAATATCAACTGATGGGTGACCTACCGATCGCTCGCACAGAGCCAGCTCCCCCATTCAGCCATACAGGTGTTGACTACACGGGTTTTGTGGAGATCAAAAGTAACAAGACGAGAAACGCAAGGTCATTTAAAGGTTACATAGCACTTTTCATCTGTATGGTGACTAAGGCCGTGCATCTGGAGCTTGTGACAGACTTAACAAGTTCGGCTTTTCTGGCAGCTCTACGAAGGATGTCGGCCCGACGCGGTGCCCCACAACACTTGTACAGTGACTGTGGGACCAACTTTGTAGGAGCGGACCGCTTACTACAAGAAGAATACGAACAACTACAACAAACATTCGATGACAACTTCATGGGAGTACTAGCCGAATTGAACATTGAATGGCACTTCAACGCCCCATCCTGGCCCAGCGCTGGAGGCCTCTGGGAGCGAGCCGTTCGAAGTTTGAAGTACCATTTGAGAAGAGTAATCGGTTCCCAAAAACTAACTTTCGAGGAATACTACACTCTCCTAACACAGTTAGAGGCTTGCTTAAACTCAAGGCCACTGTGCGCTCTAACCGAAGACATCGACGACTTCGACTTCCTGTCGCCGGCCCACTTCCTAACAGGGCGCGCAGGTTTAACAATTATCAAAACAGCAGAAGACGGAAGAACAAGATGGCATTTAACCAATCAATTATTTCAACAAATATGGATGAAGTGGAAAACTGAATATCTTTCACAACTTAACGCAAGAAACAAATGGTTACAAGCACAGAAAAACATTCAAGTTGGAGACTTAGTTATTGTACAGGACGAAAACCTGCCGGCCGGGAAGTGGCCAATGGCTAGAGTGATCGAGATACATCCCGGCCGCGACGGATACGTACGTGTCGTCTCATTAAAAACCAGAAACGGGAACATCAAGCGCCCAATAGTCAAACTGTGCCTATTACCTATCCAACCAGCGAAACATGAACCTGAAACAAGTAACAAGAAATCCGAGACAGATGCTAAGGAGAAAAGAAACAAGCAGGGCTGTCCAAAATTATCATCAGTCATTATGGCCATACTATTTTTTATGACACTAGTATCAAGTTCTCACGGAATGAGCAATATAACAGAAATAAAAACTAATCAAACATTATATTTTGATCCGATGGCAAAGATGCAACTTCTGAGAGATCAATGGACTCTAGTATCATACTATGATATGTTTCCGTACTGGGACGGAACAGCAGCGCTTGAAAAATTACTTATTTACTTAGAGATAAAGTGCAGTAAACTGGAAGTACACAACAAATGTAACATGATCGGGCCACAGCTACGTCACGAGTACACGGAGCTACAATATTTTAATCAGCTGCTACTGACGCAGCACTTTATCGGCGAGCACTCCAGACAGCGACGCGGCCTTATCAATGCCGTGGGCTCCCTAGCTAATAGCCTGTTCGGAGTATTAGATCAACAATTCGCAGAACAATACTCACGAGACATAGAGTTGATTAAACAAAACCAAGCGCACTTAAAGAACCTGTGGCGCAATCAAACATCGGTGGTAGAGTCAGAATATAACGTTATAAAAAGGAATGAAGAAATAATGTCCAAACATCATAAGGTTATAAACAAGCATTTAAACAGTTTAGATAAGGCTGTGAACACACTCCAGACCGAAGTCAACGAAGTGAACGAGGAGCAAGATTTTATCTTATCAGTAATTTCGGCAAGCAGTATACTACAAAACTTAAAAGACATTCAAAATATGATGTTAAACACGATATCAGATATTTATCAGGGAAAATTTAATTTACATCTATTGACGCCAAAACAATTGAAGGAACAGCTTAACATTATTTCTGGGATCTTGTCTGCAGATGTAACATTACCAATAGAAGATATTAACACAGATTTACACAACATTTACAAGTTGCTGAAGATAAAAGCAAGAGTGTCGGAGAAATATTTCATATTTGAGATCAAAATCCCACTTATCAACCGAGGAAATTACGATTTATATCACGTTATCAGCATCCCTAAACAGTATGGAGCGAAGAGCAAGAACATTATAACCGCAGTACCAGTTTCCGATTATGTAGCAATCAATTTGCACAAGGACACCTTCATACCAATCACACAAGAAAACCTACAAAATTGTCTCATACAAGACAGTTCAACATATATGTGCAAACCACAACATCCGATATATACCATGAGATCTGATAAAGACCTTTGTATCCTAAATGAAAATAAGGAATGCAAAACAAGCATAACCACGTGCAAAAACAAGTGGACTAGTCTTGTGAGAATGAACACCTACCTTTATTTTTGTTGTGAGCGGTGTCTACTGCGAATCATATGCGGTGATCAAGTTACCGCTCACCAGATAGCACGCGCTAATATCATAACAATAGAAGAGGACTGCGTCATCAAAACAAACGATTTTATGATTTATGGACATAGACATCGTCAGAGTACATTGAATATTATGTACGATATCAAAACGGCTTCTATAGCGCCCATCAACCACATTATCAATATCACCATAGACAAGGGAGGAGAGAACTACTTGAATGAAACAGATCTGGAACGCATAGAGCTGTACAAGGAAATAGAAGCTAAACTGAAACATATGAAGGAGAGTGATGCCTATGAAGACGATGTGCGTGTTTCATACCACGATATTCACCACTACGTGGTAATCTATGTCATAGTGGCACTACTGGCACTGGTTGGAATAGTGTCGTTTTGCCGTCGAATTCACCAAAGTTGGAAAACATCTCAAGTGGTGGAAGCACCCGCGACGCCTGCGCCGAAGCAACGGGCCCCACGTGTTATCCCCCGCAGAGACGCATCTCAAGATGCTGATCAAGAATATGAGATGAAGGAGTTTAGAAGGACGAAACCGGTGTTTAGAAAATTAGTGTTTGAAGATGATTCTGTATAAGATTTATTCTTACTTTTAACATTTTGTATAATTTAATTTTTTAACATTTTTGTATTCTTAATAATATTTTGTAACATTTGGATGCACCCCAGCCTCCCGTAACGCATCTTTTCTGCCCGGGAATATGTTCGGTTTAGTGTAACCGAACACCTTTTTTCTAACGCGTCGCTCGATGCCGCCTCGTAATTAATTAGTGCTTTTTCCGATCGCGTCGGCATCGGGCGAGCATTCAAATGTAACGCATTAACATAAACTATTTTATAACATTTTTAAAACAATAAAGTGAATCAAATTTAACACGTGGTTCTTCTTAACAAGCACACATCCCGCACAACAATATTTGATAGATGGACTCATGTTTTCAAAAAAAAGTATTTCCGCGCGCGACGGGCACATTCGGGTAAAAGCTTCGAATCCCCGAGTCGCTCGCGCGGTGATTGGGACCCGTGACGTCATGAAAGATATCGCGCTCGGTCCGCGGCTTAGACCGAAATTGTTAACTTTGCACTTTTATATCTCGGTTAGTTTTAAAGATAGAAAAACAATAAAAACACAGTTATTCTCGTAATTTTTTGTATAATGTTTTGGCATATAAAACCTATATCGTTTTCTTCTCCATTGGCTAAGGCCTTGTTACTGGATTATTACTGAAAATTATTTTACGACTGACCAGGCAGTATGGGCTATGTTCTCTTCGCCTTTCCATTCCCTCATGGACCTGTCATGGACGGATTGACCAAAAAAAATATCTTAATGTCAGGCCTATGACAGCTTTAGTTCCGATATAGCCGTTTCGGCGCTTAAGTCACATTTTCCCTCATGAAACGTCATCATTAAACGATGATAGGACGCGATATTGAACTTACAGAAACAGAAGCGTTATGCCGTGTTGTTGCGTCAGAAGCTTATATCTTGTGTTTTTCCTTTTATTTCGTTTAAGTTGATAATCCACGAGAAGCCCTAATTCTTCTCCGTTGTTGTATGACATAATAATATCGTTGACAAATATCCCTATTTTTGCATTTCGGAATAACTATACAAGGTGTTACAAAAGTAAAAATAAACATTGAAAAAGAGTGAAAGTTGTTCAGTTCGATGGTCTAAACCACCCCCTTAAATGTTTTATTTTAATTTTTGTAACACCTTGTATACATACCTATAACCATAGATTTAGTAAATACTGCGTTAGATTAGTTACGGATTATCCAAGGCGTGACCAAAAAACCAGATATTTTGGAAAAAAAAAACGGGATTCGTTCCGTTGACTACTGACTCTAGGTCTCGGCTATCTATCTCGCTCTAACATACGTTAATGCTATGCCCTTTCTCTTTCGCATTTCCGATTTAGTTCCAGTTATATACAAACTATCATGACGACAGCAGCGCCAAATCGAAAATGATGGAACTAAGTGCAAATTTCACTGTCGCATCAGTAGCTTGCTACATATCAGTAATCTGTGGTCAATGTCAAAGCGTAATCAAAACAAGTTGTAAAACCGCACGAGCGAGCGTATAGCGCACGAGGGCGGGTCTCGTTCAGTTGTTTAGCGACGCGACCATCAGCCTTCAGCCAGCGTCAGTGCCCAGCGTCCAGCGTCCAGCGTCCAGCGTCCAGCGAGCCGGGGATGAGAGGCTGGTGACCGCGCGCGTGTCCACTTGTGTCAGTGAGTGCGAGGTCAGTGGTCCGCGTGGTCACACCCGGTGCCGCGCCGTGCCGTAGTGTTACCTGCACAGTGCACTACACCGCTCCGTCCGCAGTGAACTAGAGCGAGGTGTCGTGTTGGTTGCAGGTGTCCGTGTACAGCGCACCGCACGCCGACGCGAGATGAAACCGCGCGAGGACGGTGAGTCTCTCCTACGGTACAGAGCGGCCACTCCGTGCGCTTGACCCTGACCCTGACACACTCGCCGACCTGACCGGACTTATTGTATGTACTAAACATTACTGTATCTACTGTGCAGAGGAATTGACATTATCTCTTGTTTACATTCGAGCATTGACTTACCAACTACTGGACGTAGGGTCCGCGCTCAGGAGTGTCCGAACCAAAAGAGCACCAAAACGTGAGAACCAATTACGCGACTGTCTTCGTTTGATCGGGCGACCTTGCTACGATGGGGGAGTGGGATGGAAAAGAATTACAGCATTTTCAATGTTTTCAGTTGGTTTATATTATTACACGTACTAATACTCCATTTGAAATAACAACAAAATTTTAAGGCTATTTTGCATTACAAAAACAGAGATTTGTAACACTTCTTCACTCACTTATTCTTAAAACAGTTTTAGTAACGTACAAGATATGTCGGATAGTAATGTATCTAATAAATTAATTACATTTGGTAATCAGAATTGGCCAGAAAGCTAAATAGAAATCGGAAAAGCTTGTCGTCCTTATTTGGAATTAAGTATAGGTTTGTGAAGTTTAGACTCGAAAACTTTTTTCGTGAATTTTGAACTAGACCTGTCGTCCATAGTATTATATATCAATGCATTTGAGCATCTTTGTAGTTACAAATGGTTCATCATTACTTGTTAGGTAGTATGGTAGTAAGTTAACTTCATAACAAAGTTAAACTTTTTTATTTTATAATTGTTTGGGAACTTGTATCCACATGTAGGACTTCTTCTTATCATGTGGGCAAGCCCTAGAGTTTATTCAGACCTCCTTACGGCCTTGGATGTGGGTTTTATGTAACGACTACTACCACAAGAGTAAAAGTTGTTCAGTTTGATGGTCTGATTGTCTTCTTAAAAAACTGTCAGCATATCAAGTTGGACCCATATAAGTCTGATCTTACGCTAAACTTTATAACATCAGCAAACAATAAAATAATCAAGGTGTTTCTACAGCATTCATTCACTGATAAAATTATACAAATGTTAGCTTTATCTGAACCATCCATCCAAATCCAACAAAATATTAAGGCTATTTTGAATTACAGAAACAGAGATTTGAAACACTTACTCTCAATTATTATTCTTAGATCAGCTTTAGTACCATCCAAGATATCGACGGTTAAGAATCAATAACGGCTAACTCACATTTTTGGCGAAAATGACCTTTAAATGTGGTTAGATTTAAAGTTGAGTTTTACATGTCCTGGCACAAACATATATGCCAATATCTTGTACTTTTTCATGTATTTATACTGATACAACAGTTTATGATAAGTCAACATTTGAAAGAGCAAAATGTTTTTATCATTTCCTGTAAAATTAGTGCTTTGATAGTTAGCCGTTATTTATTCTTAATTGTCGATATGTCAGATAGTATATCTTTCAGATAAATAAAGTACAATTTGCTAAACAGAATTGATCAGAAAGCTAAGTAGGAATCGGAAAATCTTATGTCCTTATTTGGAATTTAGTATATAGGGCTCAGTAAAACTTTGTGAAAAGTATATATTCTTCATTCCAAATAAGGACGAGGAAATTTTTCGATTCCTATTTAGCTTTTTGGCCAATTCTGATTACCAAATGTAATTAATTTATTGGATACATATACTATGCAACATATCTTGGACGTTACTAAAGCTGTTCTAAGAATAAGTGAGAGGAAGTGTTTCAAATCGCTGTTTCTGTAATGCAAAATAGCCTTAAAATTTCGTTGCTATTTTGACTGGAGTATAGGTACATCGAAGTTCAACTTCAGTTCCTTGATCAGTGAACATGGAGCCGGCATATACTTGCTACATTATAGTAACATGATACACAACTTGTAACATATAATTGAATAACAGGTCAGCTGTTAAATCTAATTAGGAGGCGCCTTGTCCTTGAGCAGGTCACATGTTGTGTGCGTACACAGTGTCGGCTGGATGTGTGCGTACATCACCAACACATGTAGACAGCAAGTGGCTGCCGATACATTTGTGTCATTATGTGTTAGATTTAGTGACGGCTATCAAACTTATGTTCATTTACCTTAGGTACCTACACATTTGTAAATTATGTAAGTGTTTATTAACATATCTACAGCAGTTGAATACAGTGAGTATAATGTGGTATGTGAAGTTTGATGAATGTTATATCTAGTGTGGTTACAGAGTAGTGTGTATGTATGTATGTGGGACAGGAAAATGCTAGTGATTATGAAACAGTTATGTTTAGAAGCTGCAACTATCTACTTTCTGTGAACAATAATGATGATAAACTTTGAATTAATTAAAATAGCGGAAGATACGTGTTTATACAGGGTCCTTCTTAAAATGCTGACACTTTTTAAGGGGACGATCAGACCGTCAAACTGATTAACTTTCTCTATGGCACCAATATCGAAATCCCGAAAAAAATTTAGCTGGAGTAGGTTTGCAGTTTTGTATGGAACAACTCTTTTTTTTCGTAATTTCAATGTTAATGCTATAGAGAAAGGTGTTCAGTTTGATGGTCTGATCATTTCCTTATAAAACTGTCAGCATATAAAGAAGGACCTTGATATGTTTCTTTTTTAATTTTTTTCAAGCCAGTCCAGCTACCCACTGTTACTGTTCACTAGCTTAATAACTCTAGATCTTAGATCTGCATTCCGGACACATTCCAGCACAATGTGTATGAGAAATTACATTTTATTGCTTCATATAAAGTTGATCACACACAATACTTAGCACCACTTACACTCAGTTGCAGAAACGCTCATTAGAGTTAATCCTCCATTAAATCTCTTGCTAGCTTTTACTACGTCAACAAGACAAAAAATGACAACAAGAGGTTTAATGAGTGTTTCTGCAACTGAGTGATAGCCTGCTACATTTTCTGGAAAGCCTTTAAAAATATAATTTCCTATGTATACATATTATGAGAGTGTAAAATTTAAGTCGACGGCCCGATAGCACAGTCGGTAGTGAACCTGCCTGCTGTGCCGAGGGTCGCAGGTTCGAATCCCGTAAGGGACAAATATTTGTATGATGAATATGAATATTTGTACCCGAGTCATGGACGTTTGTATCTATTTATGTATTCTATATCGTTGTCTAGTCATCATAATACAAGTCCAGGCGAGATTCTGGTACTTTAAATGTGACTAGATAATTTGTGTGACAATGTCCAAGATATTTATTATTATTATTTATTATTAACTAGTTGAAACAGATTGTCTCTTATTGGGCAGTACCTAGGTACCTACTAGTAGCGAACATGACATGTGTGTGTGTGTGTGTTCAGAACATAATGTTCAATTGAACCAATTGATTCACACAGACCAACTTGTCATCTACAAGGATGCTATTAGTTCTCTTCTTTGTAACAAACATCGTGAATCAGAGTGCTTATGGAATTACCTAATTACTTTAAGGTCCCGTAATTTCCTCTACCCTAAGGATGTCTGGAAGAAATAACCTTTTATGTACAAGACAACCATGTCTGTACCATAAGTAGTTGGTGTTTTCTTCTCTGTAATTTCTGTTATGTATTTTTCATTCAATATTAAGGTAACACTGACAATATATAGATGAAAACAAAATAATAATGTAGCTATATACTTTGTTATATTCTAATTTGAATGTTGAAATTCAATGGAATCATAAAATCTACATAGTATAATGCACACATTTGAATTGAAACAAAACTATCTATTTAATTAGATCGATATGTATTGTATTTATTGAGAATTATTTATTTATTTTAACAATTACAATATTTTGCGCATATCAATCATTCAGATCAGCCTACATCAACCCCACTACTAGGCATAGTCCATTGCTCTCGGTATTGTGGTGATGTGATGTGATCCGTGCAGACCCGTCCCCGCGTCCTCCTCACGATGTAGTCCGACCGATGTGTAGGCCGTCTACTGGCTGGCCTCCGTCCCTCCCTTGGCCAACATTCTGATGATACTTCGGTCCATTTTGTTCTATCATTAGCGACGTGCAAATTAAATTGTACACGAAAACATGCAATTGCAATTACTGGTTGGAGTGACTTGCTCTTAGAATCAGGTGTTGATTTATAATACAAAGGGCTGAATAGATTACATTCTATAAAAAATTCCAGAAGTAAGAGGTATAATATTCCTACCTACCTACCAGGTTTATTATGTATGAACACTGTGCTGTGACGTCACAACACGCGCCCGCGCCGCTGATAATGATAATCTGTGTGTGTGTGTGTGTGTGCGAAGGATTATGGAATGATTTATTTAACATTAGTTAGATATGGGTTCCACAGAATCTGGTAAAAACTGCTTCATGTCCATGTGACTTTAATATCTCTACAGCAGGAACTACCTATACACTCTCGCGAGAACGTCTCGGCGAGATCTCGAGGAAAATACACTCTTGTTCTCGGCCTTTCTCGCCTGTTCTTGACGAGAATGTTAGGCAGGCGTTAAGGGGAATGTTGATTCTTGTTTGTGTTATTGAATGCTGTGCATTATTATAAATTATCCACAGACTCGACCCAAAAAAACTTTATTAATTCTCATAACTTTTGATTAAATTACTCGCCAAGTGCGATGAAATGATGCTGATACTCTATGTCCTATTATATTGTTGAAACCCCATTTTAATTGGTTCAGTAGTTTTCGGGTGAACCATGCTGAAACAAATAGGTTAATAGAAAAACTCCAAGAACTATCTTAATGGATTATATTTTGCATCCTTTAATGAGATACCTTTTCATATAAAACAGCACAGATCAAGTAGGTAATAGTAAAGATAGATGACGTCGCGTCGTCGCGTCGGAGTGTACTTGTACCTTAGAAAATATAACCAGCCTTGCGGTGGTATTTTTCCTCTGCCACGTTAGAAGATCAATTGATCATGTGCATTTGCATACAATTTTATACCCTATCACTAAACGACACAGTCTATAATTGAACACTAACTTCAAACTAGTTGCTCAGTTCACAACAGACTATTTTTAACAATCAACATTAGAATCTAAAGTAATGGTATGAAATCCAAAGTTGCGGATTTCATTCTACCTCGTCCCTAGCAAAAAGTGGCAAAAAAGGTTGTTGGTAGAATTACACTCGTAACTCATAGCATAGCATATGCTCACGACTATATCCCCCGAGGGGGTAGTCAGAGATGTTCTGAAAACTCAGAACATCCACGTTAAACTCGTAACTCATCCATAGTTATATGATCTAAGACGTGTACCTGCTTTATAAATATAATAATAATAATAGATGATAAGCTCCACGTGATAACAATAATACTGCAGTGTACACACAACACAACACAACACAACACAACACAGAGATAGCGCCTCACCTTGTAATCAATCACAAGACTATTGTTACCTGTATTATATACTTATACAATACAGATTCACTGTCACATTAATTTTACTTGTTCTGTTATTTATCTCGTTCATATAACTTACATTTAGTTAGGAACTATAATAAATGATGTAAGTATGTGACCTGTATTATCTACTAGGTGGTTTTTTTACCTGTTTACCTCCGTTATAGATCATCGTGTACCTTACTAAGCAAATCACCAATTATACTACTCTTTGAGTTCAGAGCCTGATGCGGCATACATTGCGTGCGTTGATCGCTACTCTTTAAAAATAGTGAGAGAAATCAGGTAATGGATGCCAAATCTGGCACTGAATTCAAAACAGTGTTAAAAAGAAACATTGTAGTTTATGTAGAGATAGTCAACCAATTTGAAATGTACCTAGAACCATGTCAAATCAAACTATTGTAGTAATTTTTCACAGAAGCTTAATGTCCTTAAATACAGGCAGCTGTGACAAGGTTCTATGGTGGCCTACATTACAAATTGGTTGATTGTACTTACTGATACTATGGAGCAAGATAGAGTAATAGAGTTAATGTCTCGAAGGTCACATTAAATTGTAAACGACGTAATAGTTAGTTAGAAGTAGTTATGGATACCGATTTGTTATTCTTTAGTACTATAGTAGTATATAATGACAGGCAGGTAAAGATAGCGTGTCGAGCCGCACTGTGGGCTGTAATTTGGCTTTTATAGACATCTTAATTAGATTTTTAAGGGTCTTTTTTTAACTTGAAAATGCTTCAGCAGACCACATACATACCCAAAAACATCAATTGTTATGAATAGAAATGCGAACGACAAATTAAAAATGTTTTTAGAAAAGTTTAAATGTATGGAGCTGACATGATAAACGAAGATATCTCGGTTGTCTCTCAATTTATTGGTCGTTATTTCCTTATAGATGGTTTGTCTATGAATTATTTCGGATTTTTCGACATACTCCATAACTCGGGCACAGGTGCGACCTTTTTTTATCAATAGCACATGTATAAGGAAATAACGGATAATTGAGAGACAACCGAAATATCTTCGTTTATCATGTCAGCTCCATACAAATTTTTCTAATAACCTTTTTTACTTTGTCGTTCTCATTGCTATTCATAACAATGGATATTTTTGGGCATGTACGTGGTCTGCTAAAGCATTTAAAAAAAAAGGATCCTTAAAAAATGTAATTGAGATGTCTACGAAAGCCAAATTACAGCCCACAGTGAGCCGGTGCGGCGCGGTGCGGTGCGGCGCCGCGGAGGTGGGCGGCCTTGATCAATTTTTCACAGGAACACAATGATGGACAGTTAGAGCAATGATTTGCGTTAATATCTGCTTCATTGTGGACTCGGTGTGAGTTGATACCAGATGGAACGTGTAATATTGTACACAATGAACGTCCCGACGCGTCGCGTCGGTCGCTTCGAAACAGTCGTCGCGTCGCGGAGACATTGTCAAGTGATTCTCTCATTCGCTACCAGACCCGATACCTAGTGTAATCAAACATAGTAATAAAGTACTTAGTTACATAAATAATAAAAACATATTGGTACAAATAAATCGGTAATTTTAGTCTGTGAGTGAAAATGTGTGAAGTGTAGAAAGAGGTTGTTCCACGTGGTTTTAGACAGTCTGAACGTATAATAGTGTAGGTGAGTGCCAAAACAAATAAATAACGGGATCAGCTCTAAACTGAAACATTTGCTGTGGGAAGATCGAGCATAGAGTCGATGCTGGTGATGTCAGACAGAAGACTCGAGTCTTAGTCTTAGTCTGAAAAACATAATCTTAAGTCATTATTTTGTAATTCGAGTCCCGGGTTACGACGTCGAATGTACCGTGTGTGGCTTTGAATAGCTCTGCACCGGCTGCGGTATCGTAAGAGGGGACTGACATCTTCTGGCACCGCGCGTGGTGGTAGGGTACTGCATCCTATCTCGCCGCCTCTGTAAGGAACAGTTTGAGATCCTTTAGATTGAGTAGAGTGCCTAATAAAGGACGAAGAGATCGAATGGAGAATGAGAAACGCTCTTGTCGAAAGTGACTATGAGAAAATCATCATACAGTCTACCTACGTAGATTCGTGTATAGAGCACGACTAGTTTAAGTTTAAATAACAACACATTTGGACACACGAAACACACACATACACGACACACTTCATTTGAGTTTTTAAATTACATGCGTTAAAAACACAAATAAAAGGATGTTATAGCCTGTAGAATCCCACTGCAGGGCAAAGGCCTCCTCTCACGAATAAGGGTGAAAGGGAATGGGCCATACTCTAAGAAGAGTGGGCAATACTAAAAACCCAATTGAAACAAATAAATTCCAGCCCCTCATGGGATTTGATGCAAACAAAATTACTGTGAAACGATAGGTTTCGATAGGAGTCTTAAAAGTATGACTAAAAGACTGTAGTGTGAGACATCTCTAGTGGAACCGTTCAACAATGGCCGCTATAAATATAAACTAGAGATCAGGGGAGTGAAGCGCCGCGTCGCGTCGCGTCGTGAAGATTCCAACATCAGCACAATGTTCGTCCTCCTCCAGCTTATCTACTGCTATTTATAATTGTACCGTGTTGTGTTGTGTTGTGTTGTATGCATATAGCACAGACATAGAGCTTAATGGATGTACCGTTTTAAACCGGATCAAAATCTTATAAAACAAACTCATTCATTAGTCGTCTCATATTCTTTATAACACGTGTTACATTCGATTGTCTCTCAGCTATACACACTGGTAAGAGAATCAGGATTGAACCGTGACTGGACTACGTACGAACCTTAACCACTGACACATTTGGTATTGTGCTAATCGCGGTACAGCTCATGACAGCCGTTAGAGCCGTTTCGACAGATCGCTCAGACGTTAAAGGCTGTCAGTTACATAGAGTTTAGCGCGATGCGGAATTCAGCACAGTTGAATAGTAATTGGATTGCAATGTGATTAGAACTGAAATTGGATAAAAATAGAACTTCTATGTTTTAATTAGCGCAATCAGTCTCCAGGAAGATGACCGCATTTAAACAGGTCTTGCCTTGATATAACATGAATGAAGCCGTAATAATGAGATGTAATACAAATGTCTAGAGAGCATCTAAACGTTTGTATGTACTATGTACCTACTCGTGTACGGAACAATAATAATTGTTTTCTTATTGTATTGACTTTAAAATGTTATTTAATGTTTCCGCAGTAGTGGGTGATATGTCTGACGACTCTGACGCAGTTACGGAAATTTATCCAATTTGTATAAAATATCAGTAGATCTTTGCTCAGAAACTCAGAAACCCTCAGAATCAAAATTAAAATGTTATAAATTTTCGTTCGTTAATAGTCCAACCCTATCACATTCCATATTTGCGCCAAATTTCAACGTTCAGCGTCAAATAACGTCTCGAATTAAATCGTATCTTACAGACTGCTGGAAATCCAAAATCAATTTTAATTTATTTATTAGGTTTGCCAACAGGCTAACATCGTACACTATTAAATAAATATCTCGGACACAATTCATTAAACGAAGTAGACCCAATTACAGGCAAACACAATTTGAACATCATAATAATAATGTAAGGTGAGGCTTAATGATATATATAGGTATTAAGCTTAAATATTCTAAAACAATACCTACTTTAGATTTGCGTAATGCATCCATAACTTATCTTAGCTAGATTAAACTAAGTTTACACTAGAGAGAGTACAATGTTTTTTCAAAGGTAGGCAATTAATTTGAGAATATGTCGTCTCACGCTCATTACGCTCACGAAAAATTCGAGGTAGGAAACTATTGTCATCGCTTAACCGTCTTCTTTTTGAAAATGTTTATGAAGATGAATAACGTCGGTGTGACGTCGGTTGCAGAGAGCGGTGGTGGTGCGGGAGGCGGAATGGCGACGGGGTCAGTGGGGTCGACGGGGTCGGACTCGGGGTCCGACTCGGGGTCGGACTCGGGGTCGGAGCGGGAGCGCGCGGCGCTGGAGGCGGAGCTGTCGCTGGAGGACCGGGCGGCGCCGGCGCGGGCGCTGCTGGCGCTGAACGCGCTGCGCAAGTCGCGGCAGCACTTCGACGTGGTGGTGGTGGCGGGCGGCGCGGAGGTGCCGGCGCACCGCGCGCTGCTCGTCGCCGCCTCGCCGCTGCTGCTGCGCGACCTCGGCCCCGACGCGGGACACATCTACCGCGTCGACGTCGACGCCGACGCGCTCCGGGCTCTCGTCGAATACGTCTATACGGGTCCGTTGCACTTGCGCCCTTTCCTTATGGTGTAGTGTCGCACTCGGTCCATTACCTCCTACGAGTATTCTTGAGAGGTTTCGGCTTTGCAGACGCTCTATTGGTCTATCTCAATCAAAAATGTAATTGACGATTCCCTTTATAAAATACGGTCTCATCTTATGATTATTAATGAGCTGACTTCATCTTCAGTATATTATCATTGTTATATTCTCAGAGGGCTTTAGGTTCGGTTTGACGAATATATGGCCGTGTAATGATACCGAAAATGACAGGGACCGACCCGCTCAAGATGCCTCCTGTTGCACGAGAACTCCCGGGAAGACTAATCAATTCAGTATATCGTCAACATCTCTGACGTCCTCATAGTGCGGCTGCCGGTTAGGTTCGCCGCATTCTATTAATTCTCTAATCGTAGCGGTTTCTCTCTCAAATAAGTAAAAAAGGATAAGGATCGAAGAGTGTACGTCGAAGTGTATCGCGCGGTCCGAGT